>JAOPSE010000069.1:10523613-10829107 GCA_029449295.1 Zea luxurians | reverse complement strand
TTCTACCCTCTCCTCTCTCAAAGTTTCTTGCTCACATTATTTTGAGTTAGCCCCCAAAGTTATTCGCATTGATTGAGCAACTCATTGCAAGAAGAACTAGCTTCCGCACTATGAATTCACTTTTATTTATTTCTAACCCTAACCTCGGGAAAAGTGTTTGTTCAAAGTTTATAATTTTCAGGTTTCGCCTATTCACCCCCCTCTAGGCGACTTTCACTTTTTATTGTCTTCCGCAACATACTACACTGATACATTGATGTCGATCCACTTTATTCCTTCTCAGTTATAGTGCAGACAATATACTTTTTCTGTACACATGTGCGCCGATTTTTTTGCATTTTGGCCCTTTCTCGGAATAAAATCACGTTTGGACCCTAAAAAAATTTAATGTCATTTTTGGACCCTTTGCTCGGCGCCATAGCCTATGGCGCAAGGTAACACAGCTCGACGCCGTAGGCTATGGCGCTGAGCTCTGACGTGGCGGTGGTGGCCAGGGCTGACGTGGTAGCTCGCGTGGGCATCTAGCTCGCCGCTACAGACCTTGGCGCCGAGCTAGGATTTAGCCGCATGATCTATTTCCTTTCACCGCATTTCTCTTCTCTGTTTTGGCTCACCGCGCCGCCGCTTCATCTCTCCTCTGACCGCACCGCCTCTCCTCTCACCACGCGCTGCTCCTCTCGCTGCACCGCCCCACCCCACGACTGGAGCCGAGGCGGTCCAGACCACCCTCGCCACCCGCCACCGCGAGCTCCTCCGTGCGCCACCACCACGCCCGCCACCGCCGCGAGCTCCTCCGTGTATCGCCATTGCGCCCCCCGCCGCGCGAGCTTCCTCTGCGCGCCCCGCCGCCGCGCACTTCCTACGATCTCCCCGCCGCCGCGAGCCGTCCGTCTCAGCCGAACGAGAGGTGATTGTTTCATTGTTTTTATTTACTTAGTTTTTAGTAATTAGTTAGCTAATTTGCTTGGTTTATAGATTGATAGCTATTCACTTGTTAGTATAAATAGTTAGCTAGATATTTATTTGTTAGTATATATAGTTAATGATTATATAGTTAGTAAATTGGTAGCATATTGTTAGGGTATTGGATGGAGGAAAGTGAGTGATTATAAAGGGTTTAGCATATACTTGTAGCATATTGTTTAGCACATTGATATTACATGGTTAGCATATTGTTTATTATGTAGCTATTGTGCAGTTTTCTGTTGGCAACCATCGTGTTGTTGTTTCTTTGTAGTTTTAGAAACATCACTTTATAGGGGAGGTGCTACCGAATTTTTTATTGACAATAGTATTTTTTGTACATAGGTGTTCTTCCGACTTGACCTTCTCACCGTTAGCTGGACTCGTATGTGATCTCATGTATACATTGTTTTCGTACATTATTCATATATTATGTAATTTCAGTTAATGTGGTCATTTAATATTTACTATATAGTAAGTTGTTATTATTTATTTATTACTTAGTAAGTATTGAGGCACTAGTATTTAGCCATTATTGAGTTAGTAATCCATGTTTGCAATAGATGGACACCCTAGTGGTTCAGTATTTTTTGCTCAGTAGTCATATTATTTGGAATCCAGCAAAATTGGTTTGACTAAATTTTGTTAAATATTTCTCAAGTTATGAATTTCCTAAGTTCTCTGCTCATTAAAAGAATAAACAGAAATAGTTAAAGGAAAATGGTTTTGCATCGGGGTCCCTGGGCTTGTTTCGTATCTAAGTCATTTAAACCATGCCCTTGAAGCACTATTCATAGGAGTCTCTGACTACGCAGAAAACCCCCTGGGATGACTCCAAATTAAACCTATGGTCCTTCTCCTAATTAAAACAGTGTCCACGGCGGAGGGGCTTACCGGCGGCGAGATCGCTTCGGTGAAGAGGTCGAGGGTGTAGAGGAGGTCTTGACGGTCACGCCGATGTGTGGATCGTCTCCTGGGATGGTCGGAGTAGGCCGGTCCACGTGCGCAGGTGGGTGGAGCTCGTCGGTGGCGAGTATTCTGGCCTACTCACGGTGCTATAGTCCAATTGGTTAGCTTGGGAGGCTCGACCAGGTGACGTAGAGGTGGTATACGGAAGGAATTTGAGAATGGCGCGGAGACTTACCCGGTCCACGTTCGCCGGTGAGCGAAAGAAGTCCGGCGAGGGTGATTCGATTCTCCGGTGAGGCTCTGCCGGGTCCAATGACTTAAGGAGCTTCATGGGTCTCTGGCGAAGCTAACCGAATAGCTGGCGCAGACTGGGAGTGGCTGGAGTGAGCTAGCCGTAGTGGCCGAGGCTCTGGTGGTTTGGCGGGCGGTGGCGCGTTCGTGCTTAAGGCAATGTCCGGCGAACTCTAGCTTGGGCAGGACTGAGAGCGTGCGGGGGAGTACAGCCGAGGCCTTAGGGCTGCTTTATAGGCACGGCACGGGCGAGGGCACGCGACGGACCTTGACCGTGCATTGGGGCGAGCGCGCGCGCGGGGTTGGGTGAACGCCGGCGTGCCGACCAGGGTCGAACACGTGTGCGCGTTCATTCGGCCCGAGTTCTGGTGCGTGTTGTCACTCATACGAGCCTGCTCTTGCCTTGGTCAGTGCACAAAACCTCTTCTCCTCCCTATAAGCTACCGATCTTGTGTGGGGGGTCATGGGATTTGGCCTACTAGTTTCCAAAGATATGGAGCTCTCAAGTTGGGTCTGTCTCTCAGCCCGAGCCCAAGGCAAATCTTTGGTTTTGTCATATCTAGGGTCCAAATCCCAATGTCATCTTCAAATATGTGGTAGAGGGGTTAGTTTAGCAACACTTTTGTTAATGGAAGCTTAGGGTTTTGAGGTAGGGATTAAGGTGAACACATTCGGTTTTGAGTTAGAGGCTGAAATTCAGAAATCTGAATTTTCAGATTTCTCTAGGAAGCCTCTATTTGAATGGCTTGTTTGGGGGTTTTTAACAAACTATTTTGGCCAAACTTTTATAACCTTTATTGTAGCTTAGTTAGTGTATTTCAACTTTTATAATTGGCCTAAGCCATGATTCCATGTTTTTCATGGTCTTTTTACCCATTTCTTCCTCTCTACTTAAATGGCCTAATTTGGGTTGTTCTAGGGTTTTTAACATTTTTCCCTTTTTGAATGCATGATATGATTTAGGCATGATCCTTAAGATAAAATGCTTAGTTGAGTTTTAGCTCCTAAGTTTTTTGGTGTCCTTTTGCTCAATTGGATTCACATGTGATAATGATCTTGAGTTAGTACTAAGAAGCACCCTTGGTAACCCTGGGGTGTTAGAGCCTTCCCCCCTTAAAGGAATCTCGTCCCGAGATTCGGGTCGGAGTCCTCCTTGGTGAAGAGAAATTTTTATGGCTTGATTCTTTAGGGTTGGTTTGTATAGTAAGGTTCTTTAGTAATCTGCTCTTTGAATGTCATCTTCTGTGCAACTTCAGAAGGAGGTCCTCTTAGTTTTAGTCTAACAATTAACTCTTTTTATGTTAAGATCATTTTTCTTATATTTGGATTCATAGGGAAGGGGGAGGGGTTGGTCATGGTTACGTACCGATTCCCTCAGGTAGACAATCGAGGAAGTTCGAACGTAGAAATTCCTCAGTCTCCAAGTAGCCTCTTCCTCTGAGTGATTACTCCATTGGATCTTATACATTTTGATCGATTTAGCCCGAGTTGATCTATCTTTGAAATCCAGAACCTTGGAAGGGTACTCTTGGCACGATAGATCTGGCTCTATCTTCACTTCTGGTTCTGTTATGATCTCGATCGGCAATCGAACACATCTCTTTAGTTGGGATACATGGAATACATTGTGGATGGCAGACATTTTTGGAGGTAACTTCAATTTGTATGCCACGGGTCCACATGCTTCCACGATCTCATAAGGTCCAATGTAATGAGGGGCTAACTTGCCTTTGATTCCAAACCTCTGCACTCCTTTGGTAGGTGATACCTTCAAATATACGAAATCCCGCACTTCAAACTGGAGAGGTTTTCTTCTCTTATCATGGTAACTCTTCTGCTTGGCCTGAGCAGCTTCTAGATTCTTCCTGATTAGCTTGACTCTCCTTTATGCTTCAGTCACTAAGTCAGGTCCAAAATTTTCTCTTTCTCCAGGCTGAGACCAATTGAGGGGTGTTTGACACCTTCTTCCATATAGGGCTTCAAAAGGTGCCATCTTTAGGCTGGATTGGTAACTATTGTTATAAGCAAACTCTGCCAAGGAGAGGTACTTATCCCAGTTCTTGCTGCAACCGATCGCACAAGCCCTTAACATATCTTCAAGAATTTGATTTATCCTTTCGGTCTGACCATTAGTCTGTGGGTGGTAAGCTGAACTTCTTATTAGCTTGGTTCCCAAAGACTCTTGCAGTTGTTCCCAAAATCTGGCAACAAATTGGGCTCCTCGGTCAGAGGCAATGGTCTGGGGTAATCCATGCAAACACACGATTCGGTCAATGTACAGCTCTACATACTTCTAAGCCTTATCAGTGGTGTGCACTGGAAGAAAATGTGCCACTTTTGTCTGTCGGTCCATAATGACCCAAATTGAGTCATAATGTCGAGAGGTATTGGGCAGACCCACAATAAAATCCATGCTGATGTCATCCCATTTCCATGAAGGTACTGATATGGGTTGCAAGGCACCAGATGATTTCAAGTGGCTTGGCTTTATCCTCTGACATGTGTCACATTCTGATACATATTGAGCTATCTCCCTCTTCATTCTAGTCCAGCAATACAAGGGCTTCAGATCATGGTACATTTTGGTGCTTCCTGGATGCATGGAGAATTTGGAGAGATGAGCTTCATCCAAGATTTTCTTCTTGAGATCCTTATTTTTAGGAACCACCAATCTGCTTTCAAACCACAATATACCCTTCCCATCTTGGCGGAAACACTTATACTTCTCTGTCTTCTGATGGAGGTTCTCTTTAATGATTTGCATTCCCTTGTCACTGAGTTGGGCCATAATTATCTGGTCTTGCAAGGTTGGCTCAACGGAAATGTGAGACAAAGCACCAGAAGGAATCACTTCAATCTTCATTTTTCTCAACTCATCACAGAGGGTGTTGATGCGAGAATCCATCATAACACAGTTGCATTGCGATTTTCGACTCAAGGCATCAACTACTACATTGGCTTTCCCTAGGTGATAGTGTACCTCTAGGTCATAGTCCTTGATCAGCTCTAGCCATCTTCTCTGCCTCATGTTGAGATCAGCCTGAGTTAAGATATACTTGAGGCTCTTATGATCTGTGAAGATGTTGTAGTGGGTTCCCATCAAATAGTGTCTCCACATCTTCAATGCATGAACCACGGCTGCTATCTCCAAGTCATGAGTGGGATAATTTTGCTCATGAGGCCTGAGTGCTCTTGATGCATAAGCAATGACTCGGTTGTCTTGCATCAAAACACAACCTAGTCTAGTGCCAGAGGCATCACAATACACATCAAATGGCTTGCCGCTGTCGGGTTGTGCTAACACCGGTGTTGTGGTCAGATGTTGCCTCAATGTGTGGAAGGCATCTTCGCACTTCTGACCCCAATCAAACTTGTCTCCTTTCTTCAACAATTCAGTCATGGGCTTCGCAATTCGAGAGAAGTCGGGAATGAATCTTTGATAACAACCAACCAATCCCAGAAAACTTCGAATCTGACGGACAGCTGTTGGCGGCTTCCAGTTCATTACCTCTTGCACCTTATCAGGATCAACAGTTATGCCTGCCTGAGAGATAGTGTGACCCAAGAACTTGATTTCCTTTAACCAAAAATCACATTTTGATAATTTGGCATAAAGACGGTGCTCTCGCAGACGTTGAAGCACTACATGCAAATGACCGGCATGCTCTTCTTCGTTCTTTGAGTACACCAAGATATCATCGATGAAAACTACCACGAACTTGTCCAATTCAGGCATGAAGACAGAGTTCATCAGATACATGAAGTATGCTGGCGCATTAGTCAGCCCAAATGACATCACCAAATATTCATACAGCCCATATCTGGTTGAGAAGGCCGTCTTTGGAACATCACTTGCTCGTATCTTGATCTGATGATAACCGGAGCGAAGGTCTATCTTGGAAAACACTTTGGCGCCGACCAATTGATCGAAAAGAACATCAATACGAGGCAAAGGATACTTGTTCTTGATAGTCACCGCATTAAGTGGGCGGTAATCTATGCACAGCCTCAAGCTTTCATCCTTCTTCTTCACAAACAAGGCTGGACATCCCCAAGGTGAAATCCTTGGGCAGATGAAACCCTTGTCTAATAATTCTTGCAGTTGCTTCTTCAATTCTGCCAATTCAGCAGGTGGCATCCGGTAAGGCCTCTTGGAAATAGGTGTCGTTCCCGGTTGCAACTCGATGGCGAATTCAATATCTCGGTCTGGTGGCATTCCTGGCAATTCATTAGGAAAAACATCTGCATACTCACAGACCATTGGAATCTTCTTCAAAGGTAACTCTATCATAGCAAAAGTACATGATCGAGTAGAATCTTGGCTAGGCAGGAATAAGGTGAAACTCCCACAGATTGGGGATTTAATTTCAACGATGCGGCTGGCTACATCTAGCTCTACTTGGTGCCGGGTCATCCAATTGGATCCCAAAATAATGTCCACATTTTCCAATCCTAAAATAAGGACGGTGGCTTTGACAATGTGGCTTCCCAGCCGAATAGGCACGCTTTGATTCAATTGGTTTGTTGCAACCTTGCCTCCTGGCGTTGCGATCATAAAAGACCCTCGAGTATAACAGAAAGGCAATTGACATTTAGCACTGAACTTCTGGCTAATGAAGCTATGAGATGCACCAGAATCAAACAGAATTAATGCAGGTTGATTAAAAACTGAAAAGGTACAAGTCATGATGGGGGCTCCTTCAGGTAACTCCTCCAGAGTAGTGAAGTTGAACTTCCCTTGCCTGACTTGCACCTTCTGCTTCCTCCCTTTGTCTTGATTTGGTGCTGGCATCTACCTCTGCTGATTCCTTGGGCAATTCTTGGCATAATTGCCCACATTGCCACAAGTGAAGCACTTGTTCCCATTTCCCTAGCGGAACTGCTGCTGCTGCAGAGGTTGATTGTTCCTTGGAGCGGGAGCTGGAAAATGGTTGGGTGCTGGCTGCTGCTACTGAGGTGGCCTGATCCACCATCTGCCTGCCTGCTGCTGAAATTCTCTGCTCTGATTATGGGAACAATCCTAAACCTCTGGGGTTGAGCGGAGGGTGCTGACATTGGCGCCTTTCTCTTCTTCTCTGCCCAGTGAGCTATAATACAGCCTTCCTGTGAGATGGCCAGGTTAACCAATTCATTGAAGCTATCAGCCCGAACAGTGTTGAGACGCTCACGCAACTTGGTGTTGAGACCCCTGCGGAAACGGTCTCTCTTCTTCTCATCAGAATTAGCATGATACCCTGCGTACTGGAATATGTCATTGAAGGCCTGAGCATACTGCAATACCATGCGGGTTCCTTGATTGAGTGCCAGGAATGCATTCAGCTTGCGGTCAAGAATCCAAGCTGGAATGTGGTGTCCTCTGAAGGCAGTCTTGAATTCCTTCCAAGAAACTTCATGACCGGTAGGTAGCATGGCGCGAAAATGGTCCCACCATGTCCGAGCAGGTCCGCGAAGCTGCTGCGCGACAAAGCGAGCCTTGGTGACATCAGGGAAGTCTCCCGTGAGGAGGGGAAACTTGGACTCCATGACGCGTAACCACACGTTAGCGTCCAACAGATCCTCTGCCTTGGTGAACAAGGGCAGCTACGTACTCAAGAACTCTTGGTAGGTCGCCACAGCCGGAGGTCGCTGTGGCTAGCCTCCACCATGCTGCTGAGAGTGGGGCTGACGCTGCAAGAGCTGTCGCAGAATTTCATTCTGCTGAGCCATCAGCTCCTGCACCGTGGGAGCTAGAGGAGGTGGTGGGGAACTTGCTCGTTCTACCCGCGACGCTGCCTAGCTGCCGTTTGAAAACAAAGATTTTTCCATCATTATCCCAATTCATAATTCAGAACACATGCTTTGTATCATACGGAAAGAAAATGTCATAACATAACATTAATTCGAAGGAGGATAACATGGTTACAATCACTTCACTGATCTCAAAAGTTCACATGCATTACATCGATTTTAGGGGATAGTACTCATAAGCCTAGTCCAAAATCTGACGTCAACTAAGCTCGTGTGGGTTTCTATCCTCCTAAAGTGTGAAAATGACTCATCAACCCTGAGTAGTGGAAGCGACACTGGATACGGGTGAAGGGGGCATCTCGGAGGCAGTCGCATCGGTACCAGGGGCTGGTCCTAACTCCTCGGGAGCCTCTTCTCCCTCGCTTCTGGCCTCATTGTCCTCCATCTCCAGGTGGTGCATGTCTAGGTGGTCATTAGCTTCCTCAAGCTCCTGCTGCACATCATGGAGCTTGTTTTCCAAGACATCGATGGTGTTGTCCTGGATCTCCACCTGCTGCTCCAGGGTGGTGATGCGCTGGCTCAACCGTTCCACCTGTAGGTCCTTCTCCACCAACTCTGAGGACAAGTTGACCATGAAGTCCTCTTGGCTGTCGAGGGCGAGCTTGGTGATCTGAGCGAGGTTAGCAAGATGTGCCATAGCGTCGCTCTACAAGGCCTATAGGCAGTACAATGCGCTCATGCACTAAACAGTGATCCTCCCAACCATATCAGGATACATAGCCCATATGTCCTTCACATGGCTCACACGGTTGCACCACATGGGGTCATCCCTCCTCTTAGCGGGGAATAGTCCCAAGGGGTGCATCACCATCTCCAGGGGATGGTAGCCACAGAAAGTTTTTAGGGTCTTCATAGCTGCTGCTTCGGTGGTGTCATCCGTCCTAAAGCTAACAGTCTCAGAATCAAGGGAACGCCAACCCGGCTGAAGGGGATGTGACTCCAGAGTCAGCCAGACTCGGCAACATGGCACCCGATGCTCCTCATACAACAGCACCGTGTACAAAGGGGCGTAGGGTAACCGGCGGAGTTGAGCACTTCCCACAAGATGGAAGGAAAAACCATCGTGAGAAAGGAAATCGGAACTGAAACGAGTGTCTCCTCCATTGGCGGGGGTGGGTGAAGTCATCTGTGGAAGAGGATCAGATGTAAAGATTACGGTGGAAGAACGAAAAATAAAAGAGCCTAGGTGGTTAAAAGGAAGCGGGTTAGATCAAATTTTTACTCCTTTAATTTCTAATCCTTTTAGTTTTATAATGCATGCATGCTGAAAATAACGTCTCTTCTCTGAATCAGAAGGGTGCTTTTTAGGGCATCCTTTAAAAATCCTAAGATTGCCCATAGGGCCTACTAAATTAGCCACCTATTTCTCCCACTATTCCTAAGGCCTTTCGTCCTAGGTATAACGTTCTAGTCCTAACGATTCAAATACTGGTTTCTAAGCATGTTTTAGATTTTTGAAAATTGGTATTCATGGTTTATTGCTTTCTCTGTGGTGGTATTTGCTCCAATACTAGCTGTGGCAGAACCGCCCGAATTATTCCAGCTTAAGTGCCCAAGTCACGCCTCAGAGGTCGCAACACACTTAAATTGGAATAACCCGTCAGTCCCTCAGATCTAGTCTGATAAAGCCACTTATCCAGGATCAAATACCACAAGCTCACTCGAAGGTGAGTCACCGAAGAAATGCAATAAAATAGGAAACCTCAAATTAAAGTACTGGAGTTATTACATAAATCAGAGTTTTTCAAGTAAACTGATGTAAGTTCATAAGATAAATTGCAGCGGATAATCGATATCGTCGAAAGGTGAGGAATAGGGCAAGGCCTAGCCCACTACTCCTCCTGCTCCTCTCTGTTGGAGCAGCATCCCACTCGACCGTCCAACCCGGTGGCAGGGTGGTAGGCCAAGTCACACCATCAACCATATCCTAAAGCGTACCTGCAAAATTTATGCCACAAGCAAGGCCAAGTATACTAATACTCAGCTAGACTTACCCGGTGTGAGGAATCTACTCCTCTACCTATAGACCATGCACCTTTTTGGCTGAGGGGTTTAGTTTGCCAAAGCACTAGTGTCACACCCGGTTTTTGGAAGACAAACCGAATGCGAACAATGTACGTGCCAGGACCAGAACTCACGTACACAGCGATTACATAATTGGACATCATCACACAATGCTTGAATTAAATAGCAGAAAGGTACTTAGTTACATCAAGATGTCTGAGACATCCACAGAGTCTAATACATATCCATATTGTTCAACATTAAATCAAAGTGCGGAGTAACGAAACGTAGAATGTAAGCCTACACAGGCAGCTGACTGGGGTTTACCACTAAAGTAAACTAGAACTCGTCATAGTCCTGGAACTCCTCAAAGTCCTCCATATTGCCAGCTTCACCTCCTGAGCACTAAGTACAGTGGGGACAACCTGGGGTGGGGCGGTTTGTAAAGCAAGGGTGAGTACACATCAACGTACTCACCAAATGTCCCATTTGGCTAAAGTGGACTGACTGTATGTGGAGTTAAGGTTAAGCAGTTGCTTTTAGTTGGTCAAGTTTTATTACTATAAGTAGAGCCAAGTTTTAGTAATAACCCAGTTATTAACTAGAGGCAATCCCTCCAAGAGGAAATACCTAAGATCAGAATTATAATCATCATTGCTAATCATCATCATAAAAGTAACCAAAGTTCTTCTAATCAATGAGGATCCCAAGGCTGCTCATAACCATGAGCACGACTGATATACCAGTTTCTAACACTCTGCAGAGGTTGCACACTTTACCCACAAGCCATGATTCCCGTTCTGCCTGGGGTTCTAGCCTCCCCATTGATCACTACCAAGGTGACCTAGCAGGGTCTCACTATGTAGCCTTTACAAAGATTTCCCAAAGGTTATAGTCGCCCGTTAGGTTTCTCCAGTTTGATAAACACAGTACATCTCTCCAAAGGAAGGGTGACTAACAAAACCAAATCAAAGAACCTCTACAACCAGCCTCGGCAGAGCAAGTACTATGCCCGAACCCCATTGACGGCCCTACAGCGAAGCCAACTACTCCTCTGGTTCCTCTAATTAATCAGCTAAGGGCATCCCATTCCACCCTCACGGTTGCACTGTTATCCCTGGTTGTCACTCCCCAAATAGGTCCTTACAGAGAGGTACTCAGGAAACAGCCTGAGCCCCCTAAAAGAATCACTAGAACCTCATCGGGATAACTTCATCGTTTCATAAAAGATCACATCATGTTCATTTTTAAGTTAAAGCAATAGCATAAGCTAACCATGATTAACCCAAAAAGGTAAACAAGGGTAAGGGAAATATAGACTAGTTAAACCTTAAGTTTCAATAATGTAATGTGGGACAGTGAATTATAAAGTAAAGTAGGACATGATAGGTCTGAGAACACTTGCCTTCACCAGGTTGTTGCTCAGAGGGATCTTCGGCAACACACTCAAGAACCACGAGCTACTCGTTGTCTAAGTAAAGCGAGCATACATTCAATACATTTGGAAGGTAAAAATGAACATCACATCAAACATGTACAAACACTGGCACACAACTCAAAAAGGTATAGTATTAAGTACAGGGGAATGAGGTCAAGTTATAAAATGGACTAATCCTAATTGGGGATTAATTACTCTCTAAGTGTTGGGAATAGCCCAAAAGGGTAAAGTAATAATTAAACAAATAAAAGATTAAACTATAAGATGAACTACTCTCATTTAGGAATTTGAATCCTTTAAATATTATACATAATTACATACCTAATTCTATTTATCACATTAAGGTCTCTAAAGGTTAAACCAAAAATGAATCCATGAAATGCATAACACTAATCTCACAAGATTAAATATACTTTATTCCTAGGATTCTCCTTTTATTTATTTCATTAAATAAATAAATCAACATATACTTTAATTCTGTATTCTAATTGTAAAAACTAAAGTATACAGATTACAGTTGGTCATATTTTATTTGAACAGAGAACAATTTTATGAACATTTTGCAATTTGGACCACTAAATTTGGAGTTCATATGAAAAAGATATGAAATAAACAAATTTTGAAGTTTGAAATATGAAATTAGGGCTAAATCTATAATTAAATAAAAGTCTAGGGGGCTATTCTAAAGAAACCAGGGACCTATGCGCTAAAATAGATGATGGCGGGTTGATTTCCTAAAACCAGGGGGTTCTTAAGCAAAACTCACACGCGAAGGGGTACTGGGTAATCTCAGCCATCGGATCAGAGATCAATGGCCCAGATTAGATCATGCGGGAGCGCACGCGGGCACGGCTAACAAGCGCGGCCAAGGTGTCAGCTGGTCGGGGCGGACTGACTAGCTGGGCCCAGAGGCAGAGATGCGGGTGAGGGGGAAGAGAGAGGGTCGGTCTGATCATGATCGAAGGGCTAGGATTAGATCTACTCGGGTTAAGTCCAAACCATCCGATCTCGGACGGACGACCCAGATCTAACGGCCAGGGGCTGGCTTGGGCGTGGTGGCGCCGCTTGGCACCACGGCGAGAGTTCGCCGGAGACGAGAAGGCTAGCCACGACGGGGCTCTAGTGGCTTAGGGAAAGGGTCAGACACGTTCAGCGCGACACGGCGAACACGACCGTGGGCATAGAACCGGCACGAGGGCGCCAGAGAACATAGACCATGGTGGAAAAGGTTTCGCGGCAGCGTAGCTAACTCCGGTGAACAATTGCGCGGGCGCTGGGGCAATACTTGGTGAAATAGAGGCATCGGAAGGGTGCTCACCTCGAGTGCGAACTCCGGGGCGCGTGGAGGACGGCGAAGGTGCGGTGGAACCTCGGGTCGACGGCGGTGGGGCTCCAGCTGCGCAAAAGCTGCTCCGATGAGCGCGGACCCGACGCAACAGGGAGGGAGAGGGCACACCGAAGGGTGTCCCGAGCAGCTGACAGTAAGGCGGAGCTCACCGTGGCACTGGACGGGGCACGGGCGCGACCGCGGCCACGGAACTGGATGTGGGAATCGACGGGCGGTGGTGGGGCTCCCTTCTTGCGTGGGCAGAGTGAGAGAGAGGGCGAGAGAGTTGGGCAGAGGGCGCAAATGAGAGAGGAGAGGTGGGCGAGTAGGGCGCAGGGCCCAAAAGGGGCGCGGGCGCACGGACGTGGCCGGAGAACACGCGGTCGTGGGCGCGTCCACGATGGGGAGATCGTGGGCGGAAGGTTGAGGACGACTGATAGGTGGGGGCGGCGGGGCAGATATAGGGAGAGTGGGCGCACGCGAGGGAACCAGCGCCGACAGGTCTGGCCCACGGGGCAGCGAGAGAGGGGGGAAGAGAGGGCGCGCTCAGGCTTGCGCCGACAGGCAGGGCCCGCCTGTCAAGCACAGGGGGCGCGCGTGCTAGGCTAAGAGGGCCGACTTGGGCTGAAATGGCCTTTTCTATTTCCAGGGAATTTCTAATTGCTTTTCTATTTATTTTCTCTAGGGTCAAATCTAGTTTCAAATTCAAACCAAATCAAATATGTGCAACGATTCAAAGAATATTTAGACTCAATATGATGCAACATTCCATGACTCATAGGTTTTGGGCAAAATAAAATAAATAATCCTTCACTAATACCACTAACTCTAATTAAAAGAAAAGAAGAGGGAGAAAACTAGAGAGAGAGTGAAACTAGAGTGAGATAGAGAAGAATAACACCTGAATTTGGATGATCATAAGAAAGAAATTTTATACCCCCAAATTCAGGGTGTTACAACTTGCTGAGTCTAAGATCAATTTTAGCTTTTCGAATTCTAGTATCATTACTTTTAGCTAAGTTGGCTCCTTCTAAGCATACATGGTAACAATCATTTAATACAATCAACATTTATCTCATGTAAAACCTCATTTCACTTCTTACTCCATGTAGTACAAGGCGTCAAGCAGTCTCATTAGCTGCGAGAAGCAGACGATTCGAATCGAGTTTTAACCTTGCAAGGTAAACCTAAACACACGACATGTCAGGGCACTCCATCCCCACACATGTCAACCGTCCCCATCGATTCCCCGTTCGCGGCCAGGACTCACTGCCTTGGCATACAATGCTCCACTGACCTCGGCTACCGCCATGCAATGACCGCATTTGTATCCACCATAGCTAGCATGGGAGACCCAGTCTCAGGACAAGTGAGGGGTAAAGTCCGCGCCAAGCTTCACTCAGGTACTAAGCTTACCGGTTACCATATTTCCCGACATGTGTTTAGTACGTTCAAACGCTTGACTCAGGTATCCACACATTAATCCTTAATTCCTTTACCCGTCTCATGGACAAGGCATCCACCCTGGATCCAAGTCCTTAGACCATCATAGATCCTATAATGAAGATGAATACAATCAATTCCTAACCTCGCGCGAATGCTAGAAAAATCACTCGACTTCTACCGAGATACTAATCAGCAAAGCAGCTACTCGACCTAACATACTAGTATCCATCTCAAAAAGGAACCCTAAATTCATGCAACTAAGGGTTTCAAGCAACTCCTACACTTAAGTGCACATTACAAGCCTACAAACATTAAGTGTAGTAAACTAGCATATATAAATTGGTTATGCATAAAACCGGGGCTTGCCTTCAATTGCTGGGGCTGTGGGGAGATCTTCGATGGTAGGCTCGGGAGCTGGCTCCTGATCTTCCTCGTGGACAGCTCCTTACTCAGGAATGAGCACGTACTCTCCATCAGCGAGGTTGCAATCTAATGAATGCAATGGGTAAGATATACGTATGGTATGATATGCAATTTTAGTAATTAAAATTGTATGGTGAAAGATTAAATAAATAAGGTAGAGCTAAATCTTGCTACTAGAGATTTCTGTGTTATACTTAGTAAATTAGGGTCAAGTTTTATTACTGAATGGTCAGACTATTTTTAGTGTTCCTCTGATTTTCCTTTTTATGTTTTAGTGAAATTTTAACAAGATTCCTAGCTTCATTTATTGGGGTGAGATTTATTAATCTTTCTAATCTATCTCTTCCTTTCCTTTTTTTCTTTTATGCTCTTAAAGTAGGTTTGAACTACAAGCTAGTTTTATAAATTTACAAACATTCTGCAAAAATTACAGTGGCTCCTCACTGGTGTATAACTCTCTGTCTCAAAAATTGGGGGTTAAAAAGTGAAGGGCTCTTGCTATACAAAATTATCAAGTTTTAGGGCAGAGGGGGTGCTTTGAACTACAACTCTCCTTTAACAGTAGGTTATTCTCTAAGGCTTATTTTTGTTGGCATTTAGGTGTAATAACATGACTTTGTACCAAATTTCAGCCACAAAAACTATTTTACAATGATTTTTAAAGTTTGTGGCCAACGGGGTGCTTTCTACTACCACTATACATGAAAAATATCAAACAATAGATTTCTAAATTTTTCTATCTTCTTCTTTGTGTAAGAGCAATCATTCTAGAATTTGGCAACTTTTTGCTTAAGGGAAAGGGTGGTAGAATTTCTTGGATTAAATGGCCTTTTTCATGAGGTAAGGGGAATGGGTGCCATTGTGTAGTTTTTTAATAGATTTTGCATTTTCCCCTGGTGTTCTACTTCATTACTAGTTGGGTAAAAATTAATTTAACTATTGTTGCACAAGTTTAGATTTTCTTAGGATTTAATTAGAATATGGCCAAAATTAAGTTTTAATTGTTCAACCCACTTATGATGATGGGCTTGGGTGTTTATCATTTTTGTAGTGGTGTTCTAGTAATTAGAAGTCTACTGAATTTTTCTTACCAATTTTGAAATGGTCCTTATATTTTTAATTATGGCCTTTCTAGATTTATTAGGGCCTAATAAAATAATTAACCTTGGATTTGCTCTGGACTAGGGTTCTTTGTATTTTTCCTAGGTTCTTCATTACTTAAGTGGACTAGGAAAAATACGTTCATCCTCTGTTTATTAATTTATATTGTCTTTCTTATTTTCCTAAGTTTTGGGCAGATATGGTCTTTAATAGATAATCTTGATTTAAACTTGTATATTGGGGTGCTCAATATTTTTAAACAGTGCTTAAGTTGGGTATGTACCTCTATAAATTTTCTTAAGTCCAGTACAGAAGCATAACTATTTTTCCTTATTTTAATAAGGTTTGGGCAGTTTCCTTACTTAATTCCAAACTCTAAAAATCAATACAGAAACCATAAAGTTCAGTATTTTTGCTCAGTAGTTCATATTATTTGGAATCCAGCAAAATTGGTTTGACTGAATTTGGTTAAATATTTCTCAAGTTATGAATTTCCTAAGTTCTCTGCTCATTAAAAGAATAAACAAAAATAGTTAAAGGAAAATGGTTTTGCATCGGGGTCCCTGGCCTTGTTTCTATCTAAGTCATTTAAACCGTGCCCTTGAAGCACTATTCACAGGAGTCTCTGACTACGCAAAAAAACCCCTGGGATGAATCCAAATTAAACCTGCGGTCCTTCTCCCAATTAAACAGTGTTCGCGGTGGAGGAAAGGGCGGAGGGGCTTACCGGCGGTGAGATCGCTCCGGTGAAGAGGCCGAGGGTGTAGGGGAGGTCTTAACGGTCACGCCGATGTGTGGATCGTCTCCGGGGATGGTCGGAGTAGGCCGATCCACGTGCGCAGGCGGGTGAGCTCGTCGGCGGCGAGTATTCCGGCCTGCTCACGGCGCGATAGTCCAATTGGTTAGCTCGGGAGGCTCGACCAGGTGACGTAGAGGCGGTATACGGAAGGAATTTGAGAATGGCGTAGAGACTTACTCGGTCCACGTTCGCCGGTGAGCGGAAGAAGTCTGGTGAGGGTGATTCGGGGTCTCTGGTGAGGCTCTGCCGGGTCCGAGGACTTGGGGAGCTTCACGGGTCTCTAGCGAAGCAAACCGAACAGCTGGCGCAGACTGGGAGTGGCTGGAGTGAGCTGGCCGCAGTGGCCGAGGCTCTGGTGGCTTGGCGGGCGGTGGCTCGTCGTGCTTAAGGCAAAGTCCGGCGAACTTTGGCTTGGTCAGGACTGAGAGCGTGCGGGGGAGTACGACCGAGGCCTTGGGGCTGCTTTATAGGCACGGCGCGGATGAGGGCGTGCGGCGGACTTGACCAGGCACTGGGGCGAACGCGCGCACGGTTTGGGCGAACGCTGGCGTGCCGACCAGGGTCGAATACGTGTGCGCGTTCATTCTGCCCGAGTTCTGGCACGTGTTGTCACTCATCCGAGCCTGCTCTTGCCTTGGTCAGTGCACAAAACCTCTTCTCCTCCCTATAAGCTACCATCTTGTGTGGGGGTCATGGGATTTGGCCTACTGGTTCCAAAGATATGCAGCTCTCAAGTCGGGTCTGTCTCTCAGCCCAAGCCCGAGGCAAATCTTCGGTTTTGTCGTGTCTAGGGTCTGAATCCTAATGCCATCTTCAGATATGTGGTAGAGGAGTTAGTTTATCACATTTTTGTTAATGGGAGCTTAGGGTTTTGAGGTAGGGATTAAGGTGAACGCGCTCGGTTTTGAGTTAGAGGCTGAAATTCAGAAATCTGAATTTTCAGATTTCTCTAGGAAGCCTCTAATTGAATGGCTTGTTTGGGGGTTTTTAACAAACTATTTTGGCCAAACTTTTATAACCTTTATTGTAGCTTAGTTAGTGTATTTCAACTTTTATAATTGGCCTAAGCCATGATTCCATGTTTTTCATGGTCTTTTTACCCATTTCTTCCTCTCTCCTTAAATGGCCTAATTTGGGTTGTTCTAGGGTTTTAACATTTTTCCCTTTTTTGAATGCGTGATATGATTTAGGCATGATCCTTAAGAAAAAAATGCTTAGTTGAGTTTTAGCTCCTAAGTTTTTTGGTGTCTTTTCTCAATTGGATTCACATGAGATAATGATCTTGAGTTAGTACTGAGAAGCACCCTAGGTAACCCTGGGGTGTTACATGGCCCACAAAGCTGTGGTGCGCTGGGCATATAAATAGGGACTCACATTGATGGCGTTTGATGTGCCATTTCAACTGCTTGCACTATTTTTGTCATTCTGAATTTTCTTGCTCTGCCAAATTTTGATTAATTTGTGAGCTTTGGCATTTGCACAAGGGCTGACTAAATGGCTGAAGAGAAGAAGGTTGTTGACCCTGTACTAACTGGGTTTTATGAGGCTATGGAAAAGACAAACACAGAGAAAATCACCAATGAAATGCTAGCTGGGTTATCTAAGGATTCCGGCAATAGCGAAAGTTTTGATTTGGAAAGTAGAAACGAAGATGCCGAAGATCGGCCCTAGCGGCCGAGTCATACCATCTTTGGAAAATCATCCATCAAGCAAAGTCAGATTGATTCTATGAAAGGGAGATATTTCCACGATATTTCTATTGTGAGGGCTGGAGGAGATAGCGCCGCCCCTATGCCTGAAGTAGACAAAGTTGTTGTCTAAATGAGCTTCATGAAGGTAGGGCTTCGGTTTCCCTTGAGTAAATTTTTAGTTGAAGTTCTGAAGACTTTCGAGATTTACCTTCATCAGATTACCCCCAAAGCTATCATTAGGATGGGGATTTTTATTTGGGCCGTGAGGAGCCAAGGACTAGAGCCAAGTGCAAAATGCTTCTGCAACATGCACGAGCTGTCCTATGAGACGAAGGGTACTAGCAAGGAGCAATATCATAATAATTTTGGTTGTTATGGCTTCGTGCCTCGCTCTGATGTGAGTTATCTAGTTCCAACGTTTCGGAAGAGGTGGCCAGGAGCTGGATGGAAGAATGGTTTTATGTAAAGAACAACTTAATTGAAAGAGAAGATATAAATGGGATCATCCAGTGCCCTATTTGGTCTCGCTTCGGCATCAGAAGGCCAACCACTGCTCTTGGAAATGAAATTGAAGCATGCTAGAGGGCTTTTAACATTGTATGCACTCTTATTGGCACAAGAGACCTAGTCCAAGAGCACATTGCTTATAGAGTGTGGCCTCTTGTGAGTGTGACTGGGAGATGCCGAAGGAGGATGCTGCCGGGTCCAGTCAAGGCGGCTTGGTTTATCTAAAATACATCTTCAAATACAGAGATCAATTTGATGAGCCAAACGATGACTGGCTGAACTATGTTGAGGCAACTAGTGATGAATTGCTTGGGGCCTACATAAGGGCCAAAGATGATGCCATGACATTAGCCTTCGGAGGACGAGACAAGAAAAGATTAAACAGAGTTTTCGATGTAATTGGCTTTATATACCCAGACTATTGCTATCCCTCGCGAAAGCAGGGAAAGAAAACAAAAGTTGCTACTTCGGTCATCTCTGCTGCACCAAACTGAAAAAAGATCAAGGTTTTAACACACTAGCCTAGGTACATTGAAACGGCTAGGGTGCCGAAGCTTGCCAAGGGGACCTTTTCCGCCGCTGAGCTGGAACATCCTACTCCTGTCGGTGCCAAGGGAGAATCGACTGAAGTGCCGAAAGCAACAAGACAGGAGAAAGCCGAGTCGACCGAAGCGCCGAAGTGCCCTGCTAAAGCCAAGGAGAAAATGGTCGAAGAACCAGAACTGGAGGAGTCGACAGGGTTGCAAAAAATCTTAAGCCTGCCACTAGAGCCGGAGTTGCCGAAGGTATCCAAAGTTCCTGCAATAACTCCCAAGTGGAGGAGGATGGCTAGCATGCTAGATGCTGTCTTGGAGTCGACAAGGGCACCATCTCCTGTCTCTGCAAAGGAGGCCGCCGAAGCTGCTACAACTCATGTTGAAGTCGAAGCTAGGCCCTCAGTGCCCATCGAAACAGGGCCTGTTGAAACTATTGAACAGGATACTGAACAAGGACCTTCGGATGCCACTCTGATCTTGGAAAAAGAAGGCGCATCCAAGAAGGTTAAATCTCCTATTCCCAAAGCGTTTACTGAGGAGGTAGACTTTATCATAAGACACGCTTCAGGTAAACAGTTGTCGGAAGAGCAGATTGCCGAAGCTAAGCACTATGCTAGGGAATTAAAGTACCCAGAGGGATCCTTGGTGTATAATGGCACTGATGAAGATGAATTTCTGTACTGCCTTCCGGATAACAAGGAAATATCTGTTTTCCAGGAGATAGCAAGGAACATAGGGTTTCTGAAGCTCGATGTTGGCCTCTTTGCAATGTCGAAGGATGACCTTGCAGACAGCCTCGCTTACAACAGTCTTAAGGTAAAGATGTTCTGTCTTATAAACAGATTACTTTTTGCATCTTTCATGATTATGCTGATCCCCCTCCCCTTTTTTGTAGGGCTTAATCTTGAGCAATGCTTTAAGGGCACAAAAGAATGTTGAAGACAAAAGCTGCCAAATAGCCCTTGGGAACCTTCGGACAAAGGTTATAAAACTGAGGAAAGAAGCCCTAGAAAAGGATAAAATTCTGCTTTAAATGATAGACAGGGTAAAAGCTAGCAAAGCCAAACTTACTACGCAGTCCAAAGCTCAAAAGTCCGAAGTTGAAGACCTAAAGAAAAAGCTTGCCGAAAAGAATGAGGATTTCGAAGTGGCAAAAGCCAAACAAGAAATAAGCGAATGGACTAGTTCAAGATTACAAAAGAATGAGGATGAGCTTTGCGAATCGAAGGAGAGTTTTTATGAGAATTCCTTGGGCTGTGCTAAAAATTGAAAGATAGTTTTGCAAAGGTGGGTGCATACTCATCGGAGCAAAAAATTATTAGAGGCGATCCCGAGAGAATTATTGAATGGATTAGCGAAGAAGCTGAAGCTTTTGAAGAAATTCTTAGCGACCGTGGGGATTTTTGCACCTTCGCGGTGCCAGAGGGGTTGCAACAATTTTAGAGAAAACTGGTTGTGAACATGTTAAAGCTGCAACCCAGACAGAAACCGTCTTCTTTGTAGACAACACGAATGATCCTTCGGCTGAAGCTACTATGATGGGCTAGAAATTCTATTCTAACATTTGGATGAAAGGCGGCTGGGAGATAGTCGATGAAACTATAAAGAAAAATGAAAAAGAATCCCATGATGCCCGAGAAGAAGCCAAGCGAACCGAAGAGGCTACTAAGCGCAAGATGTATAGGTATTTTTATTGAATCTTAGCTTTAGTATTTTTTTTCTGGCTTTGGATTAACAACTCGCTACTCTACCGCAGCTGATCTTTCACCACCACCCGAGCCATATGATCCCGAGGCCGATCCAGCCATGAAAGCGGCACTAGAAACAATAAGGATTGCCGAAGAAGCTGTTGATGAAGCTGTCAACAAACTTCTGAACGAAGCTGCCGAGAAGATCTTAAAAGAAGATTAAATTTTTGTGTACTTAAGAAATGTAGTATTTGGGAAATGTAATATTCGTACATGAGTTAAACATTGTATATCTATGTGTATAGTAATGTAATATATTTCTTTGCGATGCATGAAATTTGCGTACATACCATTTTTTAGCCTTCGTCGAAAAAATAACTTCCCTTCTTTTCATGCTTCGTAAAGAAAGAGCCCTTATATAGCACAACTGTTGTATAATATTGTTGTCGACGAAAATTTCCTTGGCATGTAAAATTATAATTGCCGAAGGTGTACTTTGTGCTCCAGCACACTGTTTCATTCATCGCATATTTTGAAAGAAGCAACTTTCCTTCTGCACAATCTTGCTACTGATGCACATGATGTATGATGTAATGCTATTCGAAATGATGCGATGATATGATGCAGCATGATGTTTATGCCGAAGACACATACCCACACGAAAACACACCTAGACTCTGCATCCCCTTAGGAACGTCTTTTGAGTCTCTTCACCTTCTATTTCGGTGGTATTTAAGCTCTGCATTCCCTTAGGAATGACTTTTGAGCTTCTTCACCTTTTATTTCAGTGGCATATTGGCTCTGCATTCCCTTAGGAACGACTTTTGAGCTTCGGAACTTACTCTGCGCTCTATTAGGAACAACTTTTGTAGCTTCGGAACATACTCTGCGCTCCCTTAGGAACGACTTCGTAGCTTCGGAAGCGTTGTTGAGGGGTGGCATTCTACACTCGATGGTGTGACCACAATATTATTACATCAAGTTGGAGATCAAACCTCCATGAATTGTTTTTCATACAAGAAAATAAAATGACAAAAAAACAAAAATACATTAGGTTAGGATATCCTTTAGTAAATGTGCTTCGACTCGGGCACAGTGCTGTTGACTGTGCGAGCTTCAGACTCCTCCCTAAAATCGCGTTGTTGCTGAGCGTGGTGATACCCTTCTGGCTGCTGACTGTGGACCAAAGTAGGTGCTAGTGGTGGTGGTGGTGGCAACTGGGCCCAAGAAGCTTGAGAATGGCTTGCCGAAGCAACAGAGGTCGTAGGCTGTTGATTGCCTACATACTCTAGGACATACGGAGAGTAGCATGAAGCGGTATGTAGAACCTGCTTCGACTGATTTTGTCGTGCTTCGGCTTCGGCAATCTCTTTCTGCTTTTGGACCTTGACCTGGCACGTTCTTGTGGTATGCCCTTTGTCTTCGCCGCAGAACAAACAAAAAAGTTTTCTGGGCTGATCTCCATATATTCCTCTGAAGTTTCTGCCCCCTATGCCTCTTGGAGCTGGTGGCCTAAAGGAACTTTGTTGTGCCCCTGATGATTGGGAGCTGTGCTGCTGCCTTTGGGTTTGGTTTACCCTGTCGTCACTTGAGCTGGCATTATGGATCGACCTAACATGCCTGGGGTGGAATCTCCCTCCGAAGCCCCTGGTCATTTTAGAGTATCTGTAGGCTTCTTCCCTTCTTTGCCGAAAGTCATTATCGGCTCTGATGTACTCGTCCATTTTTTGGAGAAGCGTCTCCAAGGTTTGTGGTGGATTTCTTGCGAAGTATTGCACCGTGGGTCCTGGCTGAAGTCCCTTGATCATGGCTTCAATGACGATCTCATTGGGCACTGTAGGTGCTTGAGCTCTCAGCCTTAAGAACCTTCGGACATACACCTGCAAGAACTCCTCCTGGTCCTTTGTAAACTGAAAGAGAGCTTGGGCAGTGACTGGCTTTGTTTGAAATCCCTAAAAGCTGATCACTAACATATCCTTTAGCTTCTGCCACGACGTAATTGTCCCTGGCCGAAGAGAGGAGTACCAAGTTTGAGCTACACTTTTGACTGCCATGACGAAGGACTTCGCCATGACTGCAGTATTGCCCCCATATGAGGATATGGTTGCTTTGTAGCTCATCAGGAATTGCTTGGGGTCTGAGTGTCCGTCATACATAGGGAGCTGAGGTGGCTTGTATGACGGTGGCCACGGGGTAGCCTGCAATTCTGCTGCCAAGGAAGAAACATCGTCAAAAGCAAAATTGCCCTGATGAAAGTCACTGTACCATTCATCATCATTGAGTGGACTTTCTTGGCGAAGCTCCCTATGTTGAGGCCTTCGGTCTTGGTCATCCTGAGTGAGATGGCGCATTTCTTCAGCAGCTTTATCGATCTTCTTCTGAAGGTCGGCGAGCCGAAGCATCTTTTCCCTCTTCCTTTGCACTTGTTGATGGATAGCCTTCCTCTTCTAGTTCCTAGCTTCTCGCAGCGTCTCCTGATTAGTGTCCAGTGGCTGCAGGGCAGCCCCTAGCAGTGTTGTCTTATTCGGCGGCATTGCGGAAGTCATGCTTGCTGAAGGTTGTCAAATGAGTTCACCGGAGGTGGGCGCCAATGTTGGTCCTTGTTCTCAAATGCTATACATTAAGAACAAAGCAACACAATTGTTAATGACTTAAGACCTTCGTCCATCGACACATTATCTCCATTCGGGTATAATAGTCTTCGGACGAAGGTCATGAAGGGCATACCTTCATCATCTCAGTAAACAAATGTAAATAAAGGTACATAAAA
The DNA here is from genome assembly GCA_029449295.1 of Zea luxurians. Taxonomy (NCBI): domain Eukaryota; kingdom Viridiplantae; phylum Streptophyta; class Magnoliopsida; order Poales; family Poaceae; genus Zea; species Zea luxurians. The sequence goes on along the minus strand of JAOPSE010000069.1, from coordinate 10,805,427 downwards.
TACAAAAGAATATAAATAATGATGATATATCAACAAATTGCTTTTGTTCCCATTTTGTAAACATGGATGAATATTTACAATATTTATATTACATTGATACCTTTGGCTTGCCGGAAGGTGAAAATGTGAGGGTGACACAAGAGCGATTACCATTCAGCGTGAACAGTATGGTATTACTGTTCATCTATTTATAGGCACGGGACACAGTCCGGATAAAATTACATTCGTGTCCCTGACATTTACTATTAATCATAAGGCAAGCTATCAAGGACTAAGTAGTCTTTCCTCCTTTAAGTCGATTACATCTTTCACCTTTGTCATTATACTAAGCTGAAGCTCTTTTAGCCATAGCTTCGGCATCCATTCATCCTGCCTTCAGGTTGTATCTTCATATCACACATACCTTCATCTCAAAGCCATAGCCTCCTGTAATAGTCTATGTTACACTGAAAACATATTAGTCACATTTTTTAGGACCTTCGGAAGAGGAAGGCCCCAACAGTAGCAAAATCAACCCAGGAACCTCCCTAAACGCCTCCCTAAACGCCTACTCCCCTACTGCCCTTGCCCCTATCGGGTAAGGTAGTCCTCCACTAGCTTTCCTAGTTAGTCAGCCAAGGGCGTCCCATTCCGCCCTTGTGGTGGCATGTGTTTTTCAAGTTAAGCGCATTGTTCCAATTAAAAATAATGATCTTTACATGAACATAAATAAATGAATAGAATAATTGGAACATGGACATAATGTAATATTAAACCCAAAACCATATAGAGCAATAGCAAAACTACCCAAATGATTCAGGGATGAACAAGGTAAAAGGATAACCAGTCTAGGGTGACCTATTCAGTCCCATCAAAATTAAACCTATGCATGAATAAATAATTATAAAGAACATTATTGGGTAATAAAAGTGGTCAAGGGCACAACTTGCCTGGGACTTGAGATTCCAGGTACCAGGATGATCTTCAGATTCTCGTGACCTCACTACTAGCCGTAGTAATACAAACAATCATGGTATAGACAAAATTAACATCACACTAAACATAAGAACAAACTGCATAATAATAATCTACGCATTACTACGAGGTCGTGGGATCAAGAACTACTAAATTTGGAGTTACGGTTATAAAGTTATGATTTTCTAAAGATTTGGGTGATTTAAATAATAAACTATGTTCCATGTTGAATATAATTCATGTGATAGAGACATTACAAATACATAACTTAAGTGGGCCTCGTTCTAAGTTATAAATTAGTTAGACATCATGTCTTAGTTAAATTATAGCCATAAAATCAGGATACTATATTAATATTAGAAAAGCTAATCAGATAAACATAGATTAATCCAATTAACATAGGGTAAACAGATTAATTATTTACAAACATGTCTCATGATAAAATAAGGTTAACAAAGTGTAGATAATTTTATTACAAAGTTAACGCAACTTGAACGGATTGAAACAGAGTTAAAATGAATTAGTTATGATTTTCCGAAATTTTAAGTGGTAGATACAAAATAAATTAATAGCATAATTTTAACCATGTGGTTCATACTAAAATAAGGTTACTAGATGATAAACAATATTAATATGAGAGTAATGCAACTGGAATGGATAAAAAAGGATCAAAAATGAATTAAGTATGAATTAAACCAAATTCTAGAATTAATTTTCTACTAAAAATCAATTTCTGAATTTTCCCAATGGCTTTGGACCGCAGATATGATTTCATGAGAGCTCGGGGTTTAAACCGCAGAAACTGGACCTAGGTGCAATTACATGTTCACAGAGGTGGACCGCGAGTTTAATAGGGGATTTCTTAGGGTCTCTTTTAGAAGAGCGCTCCGCTGAATTTATCTGGACGAATATGAGTTGTCTAATCCGGATCTGACGGATCCGTTATAACGACGAAGGGGTACGCGCTTCCGACCACCAGATCTAGATCCGATGGTGAGGATCCCACCAACCTAAACGTTATCTGGCGATTAAATCCTGAGCGCATGATGGCCAATCAACGAGCGAGAGAAGCCCCAGCCGAAGGGAAATGCAGATCTAACCAGCGCCGTTAGATCCCTATCTAACGACCAGCGCTCATCACCCACCTCGCAATGCCAGAGTTTGGTGACACTTCCTGCCCCACGGTGGCCGAGGTCATCGGAGCATGCCAATCCCGCCCACGGTGAGTAAATTCTAATGCTGACGGAGCGAAACAGAGAGAAGAGTAAGGCAAACACTACGGGGTGTGCCATACCTGCAATCTAGCTTTGTAGACTTCTCCCCACGACGAATGGCGGCCCCGTTGTTTAGCGCGACGAGGGACTCACCGACGAGGACGCCAAGAGGCTCAAGTGCTCCAAACATAATTTCTACGGCTGCTACCCAGTGCCGACGACAGTGCAAATGGTGGGAATAGGCCCATACCGGTGACCGTGCCAAGCAGTCTGCTGTCCGCGACGAGGTGTAGTCCGCGGTGGTCGTGGTACGTCGGTGAGTAATTCCCTCCTCACCACATGACGACTCCCCCTGGTGAGGCCATGGAACACATCCATGAGACCAGGCGAAACTCCCGGGCACGACCCCGAGGACGTGACAGCGAGGAGTAAGCGGGATTGACTACGGCGGCGGCGTATGCACGAGTTCGGTCGCGGCGGCTTCCCTTTACGGTGACTCTGGTTCGTGTCTACTCCAATGGCTCCCAGTTTGAATGACCAAGGGCAACAGATTATGTAGCATTGGAGGGCGAAGTCTGAGTGGAAAAGGCGGAGGCGCCAAGCTGGCCTTGTCGGGCATCTCGGCGCACGCACGGGTTTGTTGCGGAGTCCCAGCGGTGAAGAAGGTCTCGACGAACGGGCCCATGCAAAAGAGAGAGATAGTGCAGGCGCGAGCACTCGAGTGGCCGACACATGGGCCTCGAAGGCAGTGTGATGTGGGCGGAAGACCGCAGAAGGGTTCTCTGGTGGGCCGAAAAGTTGGATTGGGCCCATGCACAAATTTCTCCTTTTTTCTCTTTTTTATTTTCTAGTTTCTATTTTCTTTGTCGTTTTCTAATTTAAATCTCCAAATTTGAATTTCTATTATAAATTCAAAAGCACATTTCAGAAAATTCCAGTAAAACATAATTGTTTAGTTTATTTATTTATGCTAAAATGTTTTCAGATATGAAAACCACAGTTTTTCTTTTCTATTTAAATTCAAATTCAAATTTTCTTATTCAGATTTAGATTCTAGCTTGGGGTTTCATGTCCAAAATTTTCTGGTGCAATCAACTCTATATGATACGCAATATTGATATTATTTTATTTATTATTTTATTTATTATTCTATTTATCATTGCCTTTTAAAAGTGTAATTCCCACATATTTATCTCAAGAACAATAGTTTTATATTGTATGATCTCCATAAAGAAAAATACCCTAACAAATGTCTTAAAGTGATTATCAATACTACTATTTGTAATATTTTCATTTTATTATTTTTTCTTTCCTATTATTCAATTATGGAAGAGACCATTTTCTTTCTTTATTTACTTAGTTTCTGTTTTATATTTTCACTTATAATTTGAGGTCGAATAAAATGTATCCCAACATCATCTTGAGCATGGGATGCACATTCCTATTTGTTTATGGTTTAATTGACTAATAATACTTCATTAATTGGCTATGAAGATAGAAGGGTCCAAATAAATTCCCCAAGGTTTCAAAAATCCTCAACTATAATTATTCATTTATTTTATCATTTTTTTCTTTGATCAATTTTGGGCTTTACAAATCCTACCCCCCTTAACAGAAATCTCGTCCTCAAGATTTGTAAGAAAGGGGATGTAAAAAGTCTTATTATAGTTTAGCTTTTAGTCTATAATTGGTTCAAAAATCCAGAGTCGTACTCCTTTTTTTATAGTCAATAGTCGGTGATTAGGAGAGCATAGGTATCTAGCTACTTATTATGTAGGATATAAGCTAGACAGGTTGAGGTAAGAAAGATTATGACAAGGAAAAGACTTCATCCGAAATGTTTAAGTCTTGATTCATTTCGAGATTTGCTTTGACTGTTATAGCCTTCCTTGTCGAGGTTGATCTTTTTATTCTCCGGTTTTGGTCTCATTGATTTCGAGGTTAGTGTATATCATCGGGGATGGGGAAGTATGGTTAAGATAGTTATGGATGAGATAGACTACATGATGTAGGTCAAAAGTTTGTTTGATGTTAGGTGGGGATAGACAGATTATGCAATCCATCATGACTCTATTAGTTGGGTTAGCTCTTCTGCTCATTGTTGAGTTAGTCTAATGTGCTAAATTAAGTTAACACCTGGCTAGTAGGGTCTAATCTCTCTACCAGTATCACCAATCTTTTTAAGTAGGCCACATTAGATTAGATCATATTAGATTAGATCACATTAGATTCTATAATCATATTGAAAAATATCATTTAGTTAAGCATATCAAGTTGATTTTATCTTTATGAAATTCTATTTTTTCTAATTGGAACTTCCAATTAGTATATATATTTTTATACACCTAAAAATTTTCCTATCATTAGCAGGTGTGGCATAGAAACCAAGGGTACCTCAGGTTTTAGCTATTAGGTGAGTGTAGAGAAGATTTGGGGTTTAGATAAGGGAGACTTTTATTCCGGGTGGTGGATCTTGATTCATCTGAAGATCTGTTTCTACTCATATCCTTCATTGTCGAGGTTAACTTTCTTCTTGGGTCTGATTTAGGGACCATCGGTCGTGGTGTTAGATGCCATTATCTGAGTTGTGATAACTATTACGGGTACACGGGTTAGGTAGGTTAAACAGAGTTTTACTTTGCTTTTGGGTTAAATGGGTTAGACACTTATAACATAGGCTAGGTCGTGGTTTCACGGACAAGTTGGTCTAAGACACCAATTTAGGTTTAAAACCCATTTATAGGAATATGGTCTAATCGATGTTACCAGTATTAACTAACTTGTTTAAGTAACTCCCTTTAGATTAGATCATATTAGATTAGGTAGGGTCTAGATTAGATTGGATATAACTAGATTAGACTAGTTTAAGTTAGATAAATCTACCAGGGTAGGATATATATTATTAGGATATGTTAGAATCTTTTGAGAAAGGATAGATTATATGATGGGGGTAAGTCAGAATCTCTGTTAGGTTAAAACAGAGGGGTTATGCAACCATCGAATGGTTAAGGTAGTTGCATAAGGCCGAGTTGGTTGGTCATTCTTAACTTAGTGCAGAGTGAATTAAGTTAAAACATATTTTATAGGAGTAGAGTCTCATTTATTTCATCAGTATTATCCTTCTTGTTAAGCAACTTACATTAGATTAGCTCCACTTTAGCCTTCGTTAGGTTAGATTAATCTATCACATTAGATCAGATCTAAGTTATATTTGTGTGAATAGATTAGACTAGATAAGATCTCATTATTTTGGATTAGATCCTGGTTGTAACTTTAGGATTAGATAAGTAAAGTGGTTAGGATAAGATGATTCCTTCAAGATAAGATGAATCTATTAAGATGAGAGAGAGTCTTTTAAGATAAGATGGATCTATTAGGCTTGATATATTCTATTGGGGGTATTCTTAGTTGGTCTAGTTTATCTTATAAACAATTAATGAGGATAAGATTTTTTTAACATAAGATGAACCTATTAGGATAAGATATAATCCTTTAAGTTAAGAGGGATCTATTTAAAATAGATACACTTTAATGGAGGATAATCTAGGTTGTTTAGTTATCTTATGAATTTTATTTATTTATATTTATGTATATATGTATATGCAGATGTAATTGTGGACTTTACTCCACAACTCATCACACTCAATCAAAGATCCAAATCAGACATGTATCATAAGAACAAACATTCAAGCATACAAATATTTACAAAAATAGTTTTGATTTTGTTCCTAAGAGTAGGTCTCCTAGTCCTAAAGGTCACTTTAGGCACAGGATTTCAATGTGTGAAATCCACATTTGTCTTTAGAAGGAAAATGTAAGAATAATCAGAGTAAAGCGGAAATAGATGAGAAAAGATTAAGAAAAGTATAGAAAGAATCAGAGTAGCAAAGGTAAGTAAATAAGGGTTGTCCAGTTCTATCTAGGTTTCGTCCTACAGTCTACATTCCTCTGATACCACTTCTGTCACGCCCGGGTTTTAAGGACCCGGGCGCGAACGCAATCACCAGGTGTGCTGGGACCAAGTCTCACACATATGATGAATCATATTACAGAAACAAATGTTACAACTTTACTATATAATAGAAGTTTCTATACAAAATAAATAAATAAATAATTACATCGTAAGGAGACAACGATCCAGCAACCCAAAGTTGACTAGGAGACGACGGCCTAGACCTCTCACGAACACATCGCAGCATCCTCCATGCGCCTCATCATGTGGTACATGTTCTTGACCTGTGGTGGGTGTGAGGCAGCAAGGGTGAGCTTACATATGTTCATCGCTCAAAAAGTTGTGGGGAATAATGTGCATGAACTCGCCAAAGGTGGGAGCTCATGTAAAGTGTAAGACTTACCAAAGAGAATAGTTAAAGATGAGCATTGCTTTTATAGTTGATCAAAATTTTATTAGCAATTACTAGATGTAAGTAAATACCAAACCATAATAATAATAGCAAAATTAATAATAAATCCCATGCAATCCAAATGACAAATTGAATTTAGTTCCATAATTTAATCACGCGAGTGTCCTGAGCTGCTCATGACCGCGAGCACGGCTAGTATACCAGTTTTACACTCTGCAGAGGTTGTACCGTGTACCCACAAGTCGTGTATCCCATGTCACCAGGGTTAGCTAGACCCTTAGACACTATCGAGGTGAATGGCTAGGGATCCACTACGAGGCCTTTATAAAGTTCCACTAGCTTAAGAAAACCCGCTACAGTTTCTAGGAAAAGCAATGCAGGAATCCCCTGTCTGACCGCCATCGCAGCAAAATCAACCCGAGAACCTGCCTACACGCCTACTCCCCTACTGCCCTTGTACCTATCGGGTAAGGTAGTCCTCCACTACCTTTCCTAGTTAGTCAGCCAAGAGCGTCCCATTCCACCCTTGTGGTGGCACGTGTTTCTCAAGTTAAGCTCCATGTTCCAATTAAAAATAATGATCTTGACATGAACATAAATAAAATAACAGAATAATTGGAACATGGATATAATGTAATATTAAACCCAAAACCATATAAAACAATAGCAAAACTACCAAAATGATACAGGGATGAACAAAGTAAAAGGATAACTAGTCTAGGGTGACCTATTGGGTCCCATTAAAATTAAACCGATGCATGAATAAATGATTATAAAGAACATTATTGGGTAATAAAAGTGGTCAAGGGCACAACTTACTTGGGACTTCAGATTGCAGGTACCAGGATGAGCTTCAGATTCTCGTGACCTCACTGCTAGTCGTAGCAATACAAACAAACATGGTATAGATAAAATTAACATGACACCAAACATTAGAACAAACTGTATAATAATAACATACGCGTTGCTACGAGGTCGTGGGATCAAGAACTACTAAATTCGGAGTTACGGTTTTAAAGTTATGATTTTCTAAAGATTTGGGTGATTTAAATAATAAACTAAGTTCTATATTGAATATAATTCATGTGATAGAGACATTACATATACAGAACTTAAGTGGACCTCGTTCTAAGTTATAAATTAGTTAGACATCATGTGTTAGTTAAATTATAGCCATAAAATCAGAATACTATATTAATATTAGAAAAACTAATCAGATAAACATAGATTAATCCAATTTACATAGGGTAAACAGATTAATTATTTACAAACATGCCTCATGATAAAATAAGGTTACCAAAGTGTAGATAATTTTATTACGAAGCTAACGCAACTTGAACGGATTTAAACAGAGTTAAAATGAATTTGTTATGATTTTCCGAAGTTTTAAGTGGTAGTTACAAAATAAATTAATAGCATAATTTTAACCATGTGTTTCATACTAAAATAAGGTTACTTGATGATAAACAATATTAATATGAGAGTAATGCAACTGGAATGGATCAAAAAGGATCAAAAATAAATTAAGTATGAATTAAACTAGTTTCTAGAATTATTTTTCTACTAGAAATCAATTTCTGAATTTTCCCAATGGCTTTGGACCGCGGATATGATTTCCGAAGAGCTCGGGGTTTAAACTGCAAAAAACCGAACCTAGGTGCAATTACTTGTTCACAGAAGTGGACCGTGGGTATAATAGGGGATTTCTTAGGGTCTCTTTTAGAAGAGCGCTCGTCTGAATTTACCTAGGATAATATGAGCCGTTCGATCTCGATCTGACTAATCCGTTATAACAACGAAGGGGCACGCGCTTCCGACCACCATATCTAGATCCGATGGTGAGGATCCCACCAACCTAAATGTTATCTAGCGATTAAATCCTGAGCGCATGATGGCTGATCAATGGCAGAGAGAAGCCCCAGCCAAAGGGAAATGCAGATCTAACCAGCACCTTTAGATCCCTATTTAACGACCAACGCTCATCACCCACCTCGCAACTCCGGAGTTTAGCGGCACTCCCTGCCCCACGGTGGCTGAGCTCGTTGGAGCAAGCTAATCCCACCCATGGTGAGTAAATTCTAATGCTGACTGAGCAGAATAGAGAGAAGAGTAAGGCGAACACTACGGGGTGTGCCATACATGCAATCCAGCTGCACAGACTTCCCCCCACGACGAATGGCGGCCCCGCCGTTCAGCGCGACGAGGGACTCACCGACGAGGACGCCAAGAGGCTCAAGTGCTCCAAACATAATTTCTACGGCTGCTACCCAGTGCCGACCGTAGTGCAAACGGTGGGAATAGGCCCATACCGGGGACTGTTGGGGACTTGTTCTCAAATGCTTTGAATTAAGAACAAGGCAACATAGAGAATGTTAATCGGAAAAGTCCTTCGTCCTTCGAAGCATTATTTCCCTTAGGATATAATGATTTTCGGACGAAGGTTATGAGGGATATACCTTCATAAATACACTATACAGTGACGAAGGATGAATCATAAGGAATATGAAGGATAACATAGACAATTGTATATTATTATTAACTTATTTTTGCATTATTATTACGTAGAAACAGAAATAACATCGAATTACAAATGTACCTTCAGCTTGAAGGAGATGAAAGTACAAGCGTGACGCAAAAGTGAATGCCAAAATCCGCGTGAACAGTACGGGGGTACTGTTCACCTATTTATAGGCACGGGACACAGCCCATACAAAATTATATTCATGTCCTTTACATTTGATAATAATTCTATAGTAATCTATCGAGGCCTGAATAGCCTTTTCATCTTTAAGTCGGTTTCATTTTCTGCTACCATGCCGAAGCTTTTCCTGTTCACATCTTCGGCACTGTATCAACCTTCGTATTATTCTGGTCTTCTCCTGCTGCGATACCGACTTGAGTCCGAAGATACCTGTTCACACATTATACTCCAGAAATATTGTTAAATCCTGTTTTTGAGGACCTTCGTAAGCCGAAGGCCCCCAACAGTAGCCCCTCGCAATATTAATTTGTTTTTAAAATAATAAATTTAGATTGCGACATGGACGAAGGCTCTACGCCGAAGGTCCGAAAAACACCTTCCCTTTGCTAGAATAGCAACATTCACTGACAAGCGGGGTCTTTCAATTTTCAACGCACTGGGCGTATAAATAAGATCATACCGCAAACTCATTTGGTACGCTCTCTTGCCATCTGCTCCCGCTCACTCAATTTTTAGCTCTTGCGCACTAAGATTTGCTGAGCTTTTAGTTTTGAAGCTTCGGCTTTGAAAACAGTTTTTTAGTGTTTCCGAAGATGTCTGAAGATAAGAAGGCTGCTGCTGAGATGAAGCTGAGTCTCGACGAAGAGAAGAACTTGGGGTTTCTTATAGCGATGTCGAAGACCAATACGGAAAAAATCACCAAGGAGATTCTAGAAGGTTTGTCTGAAGATACTGGTGACAGCGACAGTTATGATGTGGACAGTGGTGGTGAAGACTCCGAAGATCGCCCTTGGCGACCAAGCCATGCGGTTTTCGGCAAATCAACTATCAAAGAAAATCATCTTGTCAATATGAGAGGAAGGTATTTCCGGGATTTGTCCGTTGTGAGGGCCGATGAAGGGGAAAAGTCTTGTCCACACCCTGAAGAGAACGAAGTCGTAGTGTACCGAAGCTTTTTGAAAGCTGGACTACGATTTCCCCTAAGCAGCTTCGTCGTAGAGGTGCTGAAAATGTTTGAAGTCTTTCTTCATCAACTTACCCCCGAAGCAATTATAAGGCTTCGTATGGGCTGTGAGAAGCCAAGGTCTGGAACCTGATGCGAAAAGTTTCTGTAACATACACGAATTATCATACGAAACAAAACCTTGGGGTAAAGAACAGTATCACAATAATTTTGGCTGCTACAGTTTCGTTTCTCGGTCTGGGTCAAGCTGTCCCGTGCCAACCTTTCAGAAGAGATGGCCCGGCGACTGGATGACAGAATGGTTTTATGTGAAGAATGACCTGGCAGTACGGGAAGATATTAAAGGTATAATTATGCGCCCTATTTGGCAAAGCTTCGGCCTGCGGAGGCCGAAGGTTGAAATGAATGAAGCTGCCGAAGAATGCCAGAGAGCCTTCGGTGTTATTTGTTCTTTTATTGGAACTAGAGATTTGGTACAAGAACATATTGCCTTCAGAGTATGGCCGCTCGCGGAGAAATGGGAAATGCCGCAAGAAACCATAAAGGAGGCCGACGAAGGTGGACTTATCAGGCTGAAGTATACTTTCAAGTTCGGAGATAAATTCGTTGAGCCAGATGATGACTGGTTAAAGAGTATTGAAAATTTAAGTGATGAACTGCTTGGGGCTTATTCGAAGGCCGAAGATACTGCACTGTCAGCAGCCTTCGGAGGCCGAAAAAAGAAAAGGCTGAACCGGGTGTTTGATGCAATCGGGTTCGTCTACCCTGACTATCGTTATCCCATTCGAGGGCAGAAAAGAAAAAACACAACCTCTGCGAAAGAAGAAGCTGCAACTGCTCCTAGCGAGCCAGAACCGAAAAGAAAGAGGATAAAGGTCCTCACACATCGGCCACGCTATATTGAACCAGCTTTGGTGCCTGAGTTCACCGGAGAAACTTCTTCGGCCACCGAAGCTGAAAAGCCAACCAAACCAACCTTGCTGCCAGAAGTCGCAGAAATGGCCGAAGCGTCAACAAAGATGGAATTGGAAGAACCAAAGATTTTGTTACCAGAAACCAAAGAGATGGCCGAAGCGCCATCCACAGAAAAAATGGAAGAAGTGAAAAAACCAACTGAGGAAAAAACATTAGAAGTTTTGAGTCCTGCAGCAAATGTTGAGACAGTAAAAAATCAAAAGGTGTCAGCAGTGACTCCGAAAAGAAAGAGAATGGCTAATGTGCTAGATGTTCTGGAAACAATTAAATCTTCAAGCACACCTCCGAAGAAGACTGTTGCCATTCCCGAAGCGAAAACTGAAATTTCTGATACTAAAGCTCCAGAGCAAGAAACTGAAGCCGAAGCTTGGTCCTCGGAGGCCACGAAGATAAAATCCTTGGAAACCGAGGAAGAAAAAATAACAGAGCCAACTTTTGTTGAAGAAATCAGTGTCATTGCCCCCGAAGCATCCCCCAAAGTCCTTGATTATATTGTTCGTCATGCTTCGGGGAAACAATTATCAGGAAAAGAAAAACAAGAGGCCCAGCTTTATGCCCAAAAACTGAAGTATCCAAAGGGGGCGTTAATATTCAATGGCAGTGGAGAAGAAGACTTTTTGTATTGTCTCCCTGACAGCAAGGAGATTTCTGTCTGTCGGGAGATGAGCAAAAGCTTCGGGTTCCCAATACTAGAAGATGGGCTCTCGGTGCTATCGAAGAACGATCTGGCCGACAGCCTGGCATATAATAGCTTAAAGGTGCAACAAATGGGATCTTTGTATTTTTTGTTGAGACCAAAATTTTTCGTTTGCTTAAATCTATTGACGCACACATATTTTTCTTTGCAGGGCCTGATACTTAGCAATGCCCTCAGGGCCCAGAAAGATGCTGAAGACGAAGGGTGTGCTATAGCCCTGAGCAACCTTCGTTCCGAAGTAATTGAACTGAGGAACGAAGGTCTCGAAAAAGATAAAATATTACATTCATTAATAAATAGAATAAAAGAAGACGAAGCTACTTTTAAAGGTCAAGCTGAAGCTCAGAAGCGCGAAATTGAAGATCTTCGAAAATAACTGGCCAGAGCCAAAGAGGAACGCATGCTTGAAGAAACGAAGCGAGAACTCAGCGACCAATGGGCAAATCATTTAGAGGGAACTGTTGAAGAGCTTCGTTCATCCAAGAAAAGATGTTATAACAAATCTATAGAGTGTGTTAAGAAGTTGAAAGCTAGCTTCGCCAGCGTCGGCGCATTCTCGAGCGAAGAAAACTTTACAAGAGGCAACCCCGAAGGTCCCATCGAATGGATCGATCACGAAGCTGAGGCCTTCGAGGAAATTTTAAATAGCCGCGGAGATATATGTGCTTTCTCGGGTGCCAGAGGAATTGCCACCATTTTAGAGAAAAAAGGCTGCGAGCATATAAAGATTTTAGCGCAATTCGAGGCTGCTTTGTCCTTCGAAGATGCAAGAGATCCTTCGGCCGAAGCTAGCATGGTTGGTGGAAAATTTTTCACCGATGTCTGGGATAATGGTGGCCGAGAAATGGCTCGAGAAATTATCCAGAAAAGCGAGAAGGGCATTCACGACGCTAGAGAAGTAGATAAAGCCGCTGACAAAAGCTCAGAGCCCGAAGGGCAAATAGGTATTAGCTAATGGTTTTTATTGTGTTGTAATTTTTGGTTTTAAACTTCGTTCGCAATTTGTAATAGCAATGTGGCCGTATCCTGTCCTCCTTCAGATCCTACTAAAGCGTCTCCGGGCCCTCACCCGAAAGGAGACGAGGAAATTAAAAAGATGGCTGAAGCTATCATGGATGAAGTTGTTAACCGACTCCTGAACGAAGCTGCAGAAGTTGTTTTGAGAGAAGATTAAGCACTATTGTAAAAACTTCTGAAATGAAATATGTGTAACATTTTGTAACCCTGAATGTAATGTACCTATTTTACTGCTCAATTCTTTACGATGCATGAAACTTTACACACGTACCGTTTTTGAGTCTTTGACGAAAAAACACCTTCCCTTCTTTTCATGCTTCGTGAAGAAGAATTTTTATTGTCACCACAATATCCATAGTGTTCTGATGAATGATATCCAAGCTTCGTGAGGATGTTCTCCGAAGCTACACTTCCGAAGATCAATAGTGTATCTGCTTGCAACTTAGCATGATTTTCCCCTTTCAAAACATTCTTCCGAAGATCGATATCATGTCCCCTTCTTGTGCCATATGCAGCATGATGTATGATGCTTATGCTATGCGAAATGATGCGATGATGTTATGTTGTGTAAGATGGTGTTTATTCCGAAGATACACACACATTCCTGCGATAAAACACATAGTCTTTTTGAATCAGCGTTGTCTTTTTACTATAAGCCTCCCTTAGGAGCTTCTTCGCCTTTTACTTCAGCGGAATCAGCGTTTATTTTTCGCTGTAAGCCTCCCTTAGGAGCTTCTTCGCCTTTTACTTTCAGCGGTATTCGCGTTGACTTTTCGCGCTTCGCCTTTTACTTAGGCGGTATCAGCGTTGACTTTTCGCTGTATGCTCTGCATTCCCTTTGGAACGACTTTGGAGCAGAAAACTTACACTGCGCTCCCTTTGGAACGGCTTTTTGTGACTTCGGCAAACTTACTCTGCGTTCCTTAGAACGACTTTTTGTTGCTTCGAAAAATTTTCGATAATTTGAAGGTCCTCTTTGTTATCGCAAATCTTTAAACTTCAACAACTTAAGCCTGTGAAGAAAATATATTTTCCTTGTGGGAATCAACGAAATTATTTACATGAAACCTAAACAATGTCCTTTATTACACAGAAAATAAAACTGAATGAAAAAGATTGCTATTAAGGTAGGATATTTGTCAATAGATGTGCTTTGACTCTGGCACAGTGCTGTTGACTGTGCGAGCTTCGGACTGTTCTCTGAAGTCCCTTTGGTGTGGAGCATATTGGCTCCCTTCTGGCTGCTGGCCTTGTTGCAGCGGTGGTGGAGGCGGAGGCTGTTGCCAGGAAGCTTGAGGTTGACTCGCCGAAGCAACAGAAACTGCAGGGTGATTGCCTACATACTCTAGGATGTAAGGCGAATGATACGAAGCAGTGTGCATGACCTGCTTCGGCTGAGCCTGTTGTGCTGCAGCTTCGGCTATTTCCTTTTGCTTCTGGATGGTAACATGGCACATCCTGGTGGTATGGCCTTTGTTCTCACCACAGAAAAAGCAAAAAATTCTTCTTGGCTGATTGCCAAATCTTCCGCCGAAGCCCCTGGCACCTCTGCCTCTCGGAGCTGGTGGTCGGAAGGAGCCTTGCTGTTGCCCCGAAGTCTGTGAGGAACACTGTGGCCTTTGCTGTTGGCTCCCTGTATCATCATTTTGGGTAGAGTTATGAATTGATCTAACGTGCCTCGGATAGAACCTCCCTCCGAAGCCCCTGGTCATTTCAGAAAACCTGAAAGCCTCCTCCCTTCTTTGGCGAAAATCATTATCGGCCCGAATGTACTCGTCCATCTTCTGGAGCAGCTTCTCCAAAGTTTGAGGAGGCTTCCTAGCGAAGTGCTGAGCTGACGGTCCTGGCCGAAGCCCCTTGATCATGGCCTCAATGACAATTTCGTTGGGCACTGTTGGTGCCTGTGCCCTCAAACGCAAGAACCTCCGGACGTACGCCTGAAGGTACTCTTCGTGATCCTGGGTGCACTGGAATAGAGCTTGAGCCGTGACCGGCTTTGTCTGGAACCCTTGGAAACTAGTTAACAACAAGTCCTTCAGCTTTTGCCACGAAGTGATCGTTCCTGGTCGAAGGGAGGAGTACCAGGTTTGAGCAACACTCCTGACAGCCATAACAAAAGATTTGGCCATGACCGCAGCATTGCCACCATACGAAGATACTGTTGCTTCGTAGCTCATCAAAAACTGCTTCGGGTCTGAGTGGCCATCAAATATGGGAAGCTGAGGCGGCTTGTAGGACGAAGGCCAAGGTGTAGCCTGCAGCTCAGCGGACAAAGGAGAAGCATCATCAAAAACAAAATTCCCATGATGGAAATTGTCATACCAGTCATCTTCATTGAGGAAACCCTCCTGATGAAGGTCTTGGTGCTGAAGCCTTCGGTGTTGCTCATCCTGAGTAAGATGACGAACTTCCTCAGAGGCTTTGTCTATCTGCCTTTGCAGTTCAGCTAGCCTGGCCATCTTTTCCTTCTTCCTTTGCACCTGTTGATGAAGCATCTCCATGTCTCTGATTTCTTGGTCTATCTCATCCTCTGGCTGTGTCGGGCTAACAGCCTTCCTTTTCTGGCTTCAGGCTTCCCGAAGAGAGACAGTCTCCTGATTGTGGTCCAGCGGTTGGAGAGCTGCAGTGCCAGTTGCTGAAGCTTTCTTCGGTGCCATAGTGAAGGTTTATGATCGCCGAAGGTGTTCAAAAACTCAAAGAGTGGAAGTGAGTTCACCAGAGGTGGGCGCCAATGTTGGGGACTTGTTCTCAAATGCTTTGAATTAAGAACAAGGCAACATAGAGAATGTTAATCGGAAAAGTCCTTCGTCCTTCGAAGCATTATTTCCCTTAGGATATAATGATTTTCGGACGAAGGTTATGAGGGATATACCTTCATAAATACACTATACAGTGACGAAGGATGAATCATAAGGAATATGAAGGATAACATAGACAATTGTATATTATTATTAACTTATTTTTGCATTATTATTACGTAGAAACAGAAATAACATCGAATTACAAATGTACCTTCAGCTTGAAGGAGATGAAAGTACAAGCGTGACGCAAAAGTGAATGCCAAAATCCGCGTGAACAGTACGGGGGTACTGTTCACCTATTTATAGGCACGGGACACAGCCCATACAAAATTACATTCATGCCCTTTACATTTGATAATAATTCTATAGTAATCTATCGAGGTCTGAATAGCCTTTTCATCTTTAAGTCGGTTTCATTTTCTGCTACCATGCCGAAGCTTTTCCTGTTCACATCTTCGGCGCTGTATCAACCTTCGTATTATTCTGGTCTTCTCCTGCTGCGATATCGACTTGAGTCCGAAGATACCTGTTCACACATTATACTCCAGAAATATTGTTAAATCCTGTTTTTGAGGACCTTCGTAAGCCGAAGGCCCCCAACAGGGACCGTGCCGAGCAGTTTGCTGTCCACGACGAGGTTTGGTCCACGGTGGTCGTAGTACGTCGGTGAGCAATTCCCTCCTCACCGCACGACGACTGTCACACCCAGTTTTGGAAGGCAAACCGAATGCGGACCATGTACGTGCCAGGATCAGAAACTCACGTATACAGCGATTACATAATTGTACATCATCACACAATGCTCGAAATAAATAGCGGAAAGGTACTTTATTACATCAAGATGTCCAAGACATCCACAGAGTCTATTACATAACCATTGTCTTTAACATAATTATCAAAGTGCGGAATTACGAAACGTAGTTGCTAAGCCTACACAGGCAGCTGACTCGGGGTTTGCCACTAAGAAAGAACTAGAACTCATCATATTCCTAGAACTCCTCGAAGTCATCCATGTTGCCAGCATCACCTCCTGAGCATTGGGTACATTGGGGACAACCTGGGGTGGGGTGGTGTGTAAAGCAAGGGTGAGTACACATCAACGTACTCAGCAAATGTCTCGTTTGGCTAAAGTGGACTAGCTGTATATGGAGTTGAGGTTAAGCAGTTGCTTTTAGTTGGTCAAGTATTTATTATTATTAGTAGAGCCTTGTTTTAGTAATTAACCCAGTTATTACCCAGAAGTACCTCCTCAAAAGAGGAAATACGAGAGATCAGATTTTATAACATCATTGTTAATCGTCAACATAAAAGTATCCAAAGTTCTTCTAATCAAAGACGATCCCAAGGCTACTCTTAACCGTGAGCTCGGCTGATATACCAGTTTTTTAACACTCTGCAGAGGTTGTACACTTTACCCACAAGTCGTGATCCCTTTCCAGCCTGGGTTATACAGACCCGATCTTCACTACCAAGGTGAATGGCCAGGGATACACTACGTAGCCTTTGCAAAGACTCCCCTAGTGCATAGCTGCTCGTTAGGTTTCGCTAGTCGTACAAACGCAGTACACCTCCCCAAGGTGGGTGACTAACAAAACCAAATCGAAAGAACCTCTGCATCCCAACCTTAGCAGAGCGAGCACTATGCCCTGGCCCCCATTTACGGCCATCCGGCAAAGCCAACTACACCCCCAGGTTCATCTAATTAATCAGCTAAGGACGTCCCATTCCACCCTCATGTTTGTACTGTTATCCCGGGTGGTCACTCCACGAACAGGTCCTTACGGAGAGGTACTCAGGAAATAGGCCTGAGCCCCCTAAAGTATCACAAAATCATCCACATAATCAGGATAACAGTATCGTATCATAAATGTTCACATCATGTTCATTGATTAAGTTAAGGCAATAGCAACATGCTAACCATGGTAACCCAAAAGGTAATCAAGGATAAGTGAATACAGACTAGTCAATCCTTAGGTTTCATAAAGTAATGCGGGACAGTGAATCATAAAGTATGTAGGACATAATGGGTCAGAGGACACTTGCCTTCAACAGATGGTTGCTCAGGGAGGTGTCCAACAACACACTCAGGAACCTTAGACTGCTCGTTGTCTAAATAAAGCCAGCATGCATTCAATACATTTGGAAAGTACAAATGAACATCACACCAAACATGTACAAACATTGGAACACTTCTTAAAAAGACACAATACTACATAAGGGATAATGAATTCAGAGTATAACATAAACTATGGCATACATTAACTTTATTTGAAAATAGATTATTATTTCCCTAAGTGTTATTTACAAGTACAAATCATAGGTCAATTTATTTTATGGTGACCTAAAATTTAGAACAGAGATGAACTTATGTAATACATATTATTAATCTCACAAGCTTGAACAAGTTTAAATCTCTAAGGTTATCCTTTTATTTATTCTATTAAATAAATAAAACATACATCTACATTAGTTCATATTCAATCCTAAAAATTAGAGTGTGCAGTCAGTAAGTGAACCTATTTTATTTAAACAGAGAATAATTCTATGAACATTTTGCAATTTGAATAACTAAATTTGGAGTTCATATGCAAAAGTTATGAAATAAACAAGTTTGGGAATTCAAAATATGAAATTAGGGCTAATTCTATGAATATTTAAAAGTACAGGGCTAAATCTGCAAGATTACAGGGGTCTGCACGCGAAAACCAGGGACAGCGGGTTGATTTCTAGTAAACCGATGGTCTCTTTAAGAAAACTACCGCGCGAAGGGGTATCGGGTGAATCTAACCGTCAGATCTAAAACCAACGGCTGAGATTAGATCTGCGGCCGAGGACGCGCGCGGGGGCGGGCGAGCGCTGACAGGCGGGCCAGGGGCGTCAGCGACCGAGGGGGCACACTGACCTCGCTGGCCTAGCGCCAGGGGACTTGGGCGCTGACAGGCAGGCCAAGGGCGGAGGGCGCGCTTGCGCGAAGCGATACCCGTGGTCCGGGTATTGCGATCAGGATCGGACGGAGGGGATCAGAGGCAGGCCTAGGGCACAGGGGGCGCGTGCGCGAAGCGGTACTCGTGGTCCGGGCCGTTCGATCTAAATCGGACGGAGGGGATCAGACCGGGGAGGGGTGAACGGCTACGGGTGGCACTGCTCCTCTCTGCGGCGGTGAGGTCACCAGAGTTGAGGCGGACGTGAGCTAGGGGGGTCCGGGATCGCCGGAGTTGGGCAGAGAGGAAGAGTACGCCACGACGAACTTAATGGCGGGGAAGGGACCATGAATCCATGGGCAGAGAGGGGGGAACAACAGTGAGAAAGCCTCAAACGGGCCGGAGCAACTCCGGTGAGCCATTCCGGCCATGGGGAGGGTTCCTAAGGTGTGCTAAGGCCTTGGCTAACTTCAGCAGAGGCAGGGGCGACATAGGGACCTACTCCGGTGAACTAGATCGTGCTAAATCGGCTAGCCACCGCGCGAGCACGGTGGACCGCCGCGGCCGAGCACCGGCGAAGGTGAAATTGGCCTAGCACAGGGCGCAATAGGGGAAATTGGGCATGGGGACGGGTGTCTCACCTCGGGGCAGAGCTCGGGGAGGCTTGGAGCGGTCTTCGGCGAGCTAGATGGCCGGGAACACGGGCGCAGGTCTTCGACGGCGGCTGGCGACGAGGGCAGAGTGCGAGAGAGGGTGAAGCTAAGCGAAATGATGCGAGGGGTGTGCGCGGGGCATTGGCAGGGCTCTAAGACGGGAGCTGGGCGCCTGGGCGGGCATCGTGGCCGAGAAACCCGGCGAGGTGCGCGAGTGCGCACTCGTCGGTCCACAGCGAGAGCGGGGAAGGCAGAACTAACAAGGTAGGCCCACGACGCAGACAGAGAAAAGGGGACGCGCGTGGGCAACGACTCGGCACTGGCGAATCGGGCCCGCGAGACAGAGAGAGAGAGGGAGCGCGCGGGTGAAGAAAACTGGCGCCGATAGATCGGCCCCACTGGGCAGCGTGCGAGAGAGGGTGGGCACGCGTGAGAGGGGAACTGCTGCTGACAGGCGGGGTCCGCCTGTCATGCGGCGCGGGCGCGCAGCCTGGCTGGGCTTAGTGGGCCGACTGGGCCGCTTTCCCTTTTTCTTTTTTTCTGGATTTACTAATTCCTTTTCTATTTCTTTTTCTATAGGGTTTTAAAATCCAAATTCAAACTAGGTTTCAAATTCAAATAAATTCAAACTTGTGCAACACCTCAAAGAATATTTTAAGCCTAGCATGATGCAACATGTCATGACCCATAAGGTTTTGGTAAAAAAATAAATAATTAACCTCCACTAGTTTAAGCTATTTCTAACCAAAAGGAAAAGAGAGAAAGAATCTAGATAGAAAGAAAGCCCAGAGTGAGAAAAGGAAGAGTAACACATGATTTTGGGTGATAATTAGAAATAAATTTTATACCCCCAAAATTAGGGTGTTACAGACCTATCCCCCTTAAAAGAATCTCGCCCTCGAGATTCAGGGCTGGCTAGAAAAGAGCTCAGGGTACTTGGCTTTCAATTCATCTTCTCTTTCCCAGGTTGCTTCTTCTTCTGAGTGGTGACCCCATTTGACTTTGCACATCCTGATGGTACTTCTCTGTGACAACCCTCCCAAGTTATTAGGCCCACATGCACCAATCCTTGCCTTATTGGCCTCGGATGGCTGTGCACGTGTACCGGGTAACTTAACAAGGCTATCGAGTTCGCCAACTGGAACTCATCATCTCAAGGATCTCCCACATAACAAGTATATTACAGTAATCACATTTGATACACACACATTGGAGATAGAGCGGAAGACTTTTACAAAGTATACTTTACATTCTAGAACTCAAGTTTTACATGGTAGAAAGAGATGTATTTATTACAAGTCATGATAGTACTCGAAGTGCATAACTTATTACAATAATTGGAAGGGTGAAGCTTTTCCATAAGATATATACATAAACATTCTAAGCTTCAAGTCATCCACATGAAGTAACTAACCTAAAGATAAGGGAATAAAACTTCTCCTACAAAACAATAAGGGATAAAACCCTGAGTACACAATTACTCAGCAAGACTTACCTGACTAAAGAAAAGACTCTCAAGGGTATGCTGGCTTTTGGAAATCAAGGTAAAGCTCATCAAAGTTCAAGGACTCATTTTGCAGAAAAGCTTACTAGAAGTGGGTCCTTAAGCCAAGTTTTATTTCACAAGTTAGTTTATTACCTGAATCTTCTAGCCTGAATCTAGCATTTTCCTAATCTAGATCATTCACTTGACCTACACTAGGTTGCTTTTAAAATCCAAATTTTGTTTCGCTTGTTATCTACGATGAAGGGCAGCGATCCAGTCTTCATATCCGAGAAGTAACGACGATCCGAATCGATTAATACCCAGCTGGGGATCTCTAACCACACGACATATGTAGCACTTAACCCTTGCATATGTCAACCATTTCCACGGATCCTCCACTACATGAACTGGTCCGCTCTACCTGGGAGCACATTACCCTACCATCCAGCCTCTTGCCAGGAGGATAACTGCTACTCCCACCATCTCCCACGCCCAGTGCACGGTTGTCATTTCACGTATGGAATAGCCGGGTTCAGGCTTACCCATGACGAGGTATGTGGCCAGCTAAAAGGTTCTAGATCAACATGCCTACAATCGGTACGGTCCTTAATCGACATAGACGAAGACCCTACAACCAGACTCCGTTCTGGTGCAAGTCAACCGCCCGGCCTCAAGTTTACTTATGCTATTTCTCAAAACATTTGGCACCTGACAGAAGGGTCATGCCTGGATAATGAATTTATCACTGCAGATGATGCCTTCATTATCCCAAGCAAATTTTCTTTTGGAAATTATGAGTCATAGATCAAAAACATTTTTTAATCTATCCGCATGATTAAGCATCTCTAGCTTTTATAAAACAGGTGACAAGGTTTGGTAATCAATTCTTTCAAGGAATGGTAATGCATCAAGTGTTTAATCAATTAACTCTTATCACCTAATGCATCATATAAGTAATAAAAATTTTATAAATACAAGGAAGGTGCCAAATGCACTGGGGCTTACCTTATTGCAGGAGAAGATCCCAAAACCCTTCTACTCTGGTAAGTAGTTAGATGAAACAACACCACTAGGTATTTAGGAACCGAAGCAAATTTCTCTTCGATGTACACTTCTTCACGGAGCTCGGAGATGGCAGCGGCTTCAAGTGGGGGGGGGGGACGCTGGTGCTGCTGTAGCTTGAGGAGGGAAGACGTGAGGGACAGGCGTGCGAAGTCGCAGCGAGGACGGCGCGTGCTGGTGGAGCTCACAGCAGCGCGCGACGGCACGGTGGTGCTGGATGCCTAGGCAAGACCGAGCGGGCGCGGGCGCCACGGCGGGGTGAAGATGGCACAAGACCAGGCGCGGCTAGGAACCAAAGCCTAGACGCGAGAGGGAGGTGATGGCACAGGACACTGTTGCCGCAGGAAAGCGATGCCGAGAGGGCTGGAGCTGCTTCAGCGAACTGCTGCTATAGCTTCTAGTGTCGGTGGAGAAGAGAGGGGAAAGCGCCGAGCGCTGATGGGCAAGGTGACACCGCCACGTCGATTGCGAAGCTAGCAGCAAGACGACAGCAGTTCCTGGTGGCAAGGAAAAGGAAGAACGAGACAACTCTGACGCCCATGATCTGAAGACAAGACCGCTAGCTTATGCAATAGGGAGGGCGACGTGGGAGGGACAAGCTAGTGAAGGAGTCTGCGCGCTCGACCGGAGGAGATGAGACCGAGACTAGTCGACAGCAATGCTGACTAGTCGAGGCAGTCAGGCGGCGGATGGTGGCTGGGCACGAGGGCCAGTCCACGCAGCCCGCGTGTCTGCACACGCGTCGAGCCCAAGCGCATAAAGGATAAGGAAATGGAGTGGTGATGAGAGGATAAGAGAGTTTTTTTTAAAAAAACATACAACGAGTCGAGCTCCTTAAAGCAAAGTCGATCACTGTTATACTCCTCCAACTTTGCTTAAACAATCAGACAAGGAATAGAGAGACAGAAGGCTCCAAAAGTCGGACCAAAAATCACAGAAATCCAGTTTACTAAGACTGCGTTCAGCGCATCCTATCTGACGGAGCAACTTTGAGCTTAATTTACTCACAAGTTTCAGTGATAAAAGGGAGATCTCCGTTAACCAAACTTGTTGACAAAATATAGCTCTACAAATTTGCTGCAGAAACCATAGACCAAATGCTCGTGGATCAAAAGTTATAGTGCTCCAAAGTGGGTTGGAAACGCTAAAATTCAGATTCAGCCAACTGAAACCAAACTGAACTCAACACCTGACAGGGAGATTTTGGGCATAGTTTACTCCAATTTTTTTGAAGCACCAAATCAAACTTACTTAAGAAAACTTATTCACTGTTTATGGTCTTCCACTTTACTATAGAAACCATAGTATATAACTCCAAAAATTAGCCACAAGAAAGCTCCAAACTCGAGCAAAACTCACTGAAATTCAGTTTCTGCCAACTGAACTAAGTCTGAAATCTAGAGTCCGACAGCATGTTTTTAGACGCTATTTTCTCCTATTTCAAGGCTAGTTCAGGGGGATCCACCTCAATGAAAATTACTCACCACATTACCCTGTAACACTTTGCACTAGATAGTGCAGGCCATAACATCAGAAGTTTATCACAACAGAGATCTGAAGCTTGCTAAAAATGCTGAAACTGCACTTCAATTTCTGAATCAAAGTCCAGAAATCACATGTCTGACAGCTCCAATTTGGACCACCTTTTCTCCAAGTTCCAAGTAGCTTTAGGGGTATGACCTTTCACCAAACTTGCACACCAACATATGGTCTTCAAACTTGCTACAGGAATTTCAGTCCAAAACCATATAGATCAATCACCACAAAGCTCCAAAGTTGAGCCAGACACACTGAAATTCAGACTTGGATAATTACACCAAGTCTGAAATCCAAACCTGTCATCCCCTCTTTGGACTAGTTTTACTCCTAATTCCATATTAATTTAGGGTTAAGTAACTTAAACAAGTTTGTACACCTAAGGTAGCCCCACAACTTTGCTACAGATCCCAGCACAAAATTGTCTAGAAGCCAAAAGTTATAATAGCCCAAAGTTAGCCAATTGACATTACTTTCAGCAAATTCCAAATTGCACCAAAACTGAATTTCAGCAGTTTACTCCAATTTTTCCTATAAAACTTGGCCATCTCCACTCATGGAAGTTGTTCAACTTTCCAAGATCTACCATTTTGGTATATGGACTTTTGGCAACTTCTCTCTAGATTTTGATTTCCACTTTTTGGGCTAGTTTAGGGTTTCAATTGAAATTTTGGACCTAGAAAAATGCATTCTAGGTGTATCAAGCAAAATGATGCTAATGCATATGATGACATGCCAAAGTTTTAGTTCTCGTAACACCAGGGGTGTTACATCCTTCCCCCCTAAAAAGGAATCTCGTCCCGAGATTAAAACTCCAAGCTAAGTAATGGAAAAGGAAATGCGTCACGATCTTATTCTACCTTTGTTCTTACAAGGCAGGGGTGTGCCCCTGTGGGTTTACATTGAAGACAAAATACACAAGGCTTGGAATCTAAAAACTGAGGAAAATTCTCCATAAGATAGTCTTCTGGTTCCCATGTAGCCTCATGTTCGGAGTGTTGGTTCCATTGTATTTTGTAGAACTTGATAATCTTTCTTCGTGTGACCCGATCTTTTTGATCCAGAACCCGAATAGGATATTTAGAGTAAGTTAGATCAGGTTCAAGGTTGACATCTAAAACCTCAATGACTCTTTCAGAGACTCGAAGACATTTCTTCAACTGAGATACATGAAACACATTGTGCACTGCTGAAAGATTCTCTGTTAATTGCACCTTATAAGCAACAGGTCCACATCGTTCAAGCACTTGAAATGGACCAACGTAGCGAGGTGCAAGTTTTCCTTTGACACCAAACCGAGTCACGCCCTTCATCGATGACACTTTTAAATATACATGATCACCAACGTGGAAAATCAAGGATCGACGTCTCCTATCAGCATAACTCTTTTGACGAGATTGTGCCACTTGCAAATTTCGTTGGATCACTTGAACTTTTTCTTCCGCTTTTTTTACAAGATCAGGCCCATAGAAGTATTTCTCTCCTGGTTCTGACCAATTTAATGGTATCCTACACCTTCGACCATAAAGAGCCTCAAAAGGTGCCATCTTTATGCTTTCCTGATAACTATTATTATATGAAAACTCAGCCAGAGGCAAACATTCATCCCATTTAACCGAATAAGCAAGCACACAAGCTCTTAACATATCTTCCAAGATTTGATTCACCCACTCAGTTTGACCACTAGTTTGCGGATGATAAGCTAAACTCTGAATTACCTTGGTACCCAATGATTTGTGCAGCTCTGTCCAAACTTGGCAACAAATTTGATGAGGACATCACCTGCAACATGAGTACGACTACACCAGCAGCACCTCCACATCAAGCGTCACTTCCTTCATTAGCTGGGCCAATCACTCGGGCCCGTGCCAGAGATCTTAACTTTGTCATGCTACTGAAGAATGAGGGCCCAGAAGAATAGACGACCAGCCCAACTATGGCCCATAGTGGACGACCTAGGGTTGGCCGCCACTAGGGGCTGCACCCCCTCTCTCTATTTATCCAGGAGCTTTGCCTCCTTTGTTCTTTGAGTTTTGTTTTACGTTAGCTTTAGCTACTCTCGAACACGTGCAAATCAGCGCTGTCTTCGTGTATTCAGAACTCCACCCTCGAGTAATAGATTAGATTGCTCGCATCTTTTTCTTGTTCGTTCTTCGATTGCGCACAAGAAACGAACTTTGTGATCAGGCCGATCTCGCATCAGCAAGGTCGGTAACCACAGGGAGTTGGTTCAGCGATTGCATTGGCGCCTCGGGCTTGCTCGTCGTAGTCGGATCACAAGGGTCATCTTCCGCCAAATCGGAATTATCTCCACTCGCCGAAAGATCGGGCACCTCAGCTATATCAAGTGGTATCAGATTTCCAGGTTGATCGGTGAGTTTATCGAGTGTTTTTTTTCTCCTACAGTCCACAAAACCACATAAAAATTTAGGTTAGACCTTATCCCAGCACCCTTTTGAGCCTCGCACTTTCTTTCAATAATTTGTATTATTGAATTTGTGTGCTTGCACGTCATTTGTTGCTGGTTGCATTGTGTTTTTTTCACCATCCTTCTTTCTTCCACCATTCAAACCCTAGCGCGCCTCCACCATCTCCCGTTTGATCACGCCACAAACCGAGTCAACGCCGCTTCCTTATTTTTCTCCTTCAGTTACATAAAAAAAACAGAAACAAAAAAACAAAAGAATAAAAAAGAAAAAGAAAGAGAAAGGATAGAACCAGAGAACAAACAAAAAAATAGGGAAAGGAAACAAAGCGGTTGTCTCATCTCTGTCGTTTTAACCATAACTTGAGCTACCTTCCTTAAACCAGGCATAACTTTTCACTCGGTTGTTCAAAAAATCTGAAATTTTTATAGGAGCTTGTTGACACCATTTTGAGGCCAGCCAACCTCGCCTATGGCCTGTTTGGTTTCGATAAAATTAACAAAAAATTCAGGAAAATAAAGAAAAAAATTCGTCAAAGTTCTTGCACGCTTTTCAGAGAACTTGCTCTTTTTCTATAGACCACATCTGATCTCTGTTTTAGGTGAAACTTGGTGTAGCTCCTATTTTGTTGCTTCTTGTGCTGAGAAAAATATCAAAAAAATCATACAAAAAAGAAAAACAAAATCACCTGTGATTCCTACTAGTGCCTTTTTGGCCTCTCTAGTACAATATTTACGGTACTGCCATTCTGCTAGTTCCATCCATCCATCCTTTGCACTTGTGGCCAGCAATATAATTTCGGTTTTGCACTATAATTCAACTTTGCATTATTGTTTGATCGTGCTAATCCTTGACTTGAGTGCAGCCTACCCAGAACTCCACATATTTCTACGACGAGCAGGTTTCTGTTTCTCCAGGCAATCGCTCATCCAATCTTTCACTGGTTCCACCTATTGGTTGCAGTTCACCACTGTGGCTTGGTAAGAACGGATAAGAACTTGATCACAGCATTCCATTGAGCGAGTTGTCACCACCATTCCCCTGTTGTCATCGGTTTTTTTCTCCTTTTGGTGTTTTGGTGTTTGCGCTAACTATGGCAGGAGCACACGACACGATGGATGCCCAGTTGCAAGAAGTAAGGGGACAAGTTGATGGACTTGCTGCTGACATTAGGATGATGCATGAACGACTTGATTCAACGGTCACTTCGACGACCGCGCGTTTCAACCAGCTTGACCTTGCTCAAACGACGACTCACACCACACTCGACACCATCCTGGCACGCCTTGATGCGTTGACCACAAGGATGGAGCAGGACTACGGCGGTGACACTGAGCAGGAAGATGGAGATCGCCGTGGTCGTGCACGCCGTGTGGTTCGTCATCCCCCTAATGACTTATTTGCTAAGATTAAATTTGAAATTCCATCTTTTAATGGTAAATATGATCCTGCTGCATATCTTGATTGGGAATTGGAGGTAGAACAGAAATTTTCATGCCATGATATTCCTGCTAATAGCCAAGTGAAGGCTGCCATTAGTGAATTTACTGATTTTGCTTTAATTTGGTGGCGTGAGTATAAACAAAAACTTCCCATTAACAGTGTCACTACTTGGACCCAATTAAAAACTGCCATGCACCACAGATTTGTTCCTTCCTATTATGCCCGTGATTTGCTTAACAAAATGCAGGGTTTTCAACAAGATTCACAATCTGTTGAGGAATATTACCAGGAGTTACAAAAGGGTATGCTTCGTTGTGGTTTGGTTGAGTCGAATGACGCTGCTATGGCGCATTTTCGTGGTGGTTTGAACAGGGAAATTCAGCATATACTTGATTATAAGGATTATTTTGATATAACCACATTGTTTGAATATGCTTGCAAAGCTGAACGTGAAGTGCAGGGACGACGATCAAAGACATATACTAACTCTTTTGCAGGCCGAGGTTCGACACATGTCACACCCGGCTTTAAGGAACAAAGCCAAGTGCATCTCATACATGCGCCAAGAAGACAACATATATAATAACAGAGTGTATAGAGATAAATGTCATAAAACATTACAGTACTTATTACATAGCGGAAGACTTATTACAAAATAAAGTAATAAAGATAAAACGAACTAAGGATCGTCGGCGCCAATGTCAACTGAGCAACACCACCTAGATCAGATCATACTCCTCGTCTTGTGGCTCCTCCTGAACCACCTGCTCTTCTCCTGTGGGGGTGTGAGACAGCAAGGGTGAGCTCACACATGATCATAGCTCAACAAGTTGTGGGGAACCAGTGGACATAAACTCACAAAGGTGTGAGTTCATGTGATGTGTAAGGCTAATCAATGACAGGGGTTAAAGCTGAGCATTGCTTTTAAGTAGTTGGTCAAAATTTTATTAGCAATTACTAAGTGTAAGTAAGTACCAAACCATAATAAAAGTAATAGAACAAAATTAATAATCATCCCATGCAATGCAAATGACCAAATTGAATTTAAGTTCCATAATTTAAACATCAGAGAGTCCTGAGCTGCTCATGATCGTGAGCTCGGCTAGTATACCAGTTTTACACTCTGCAGAGGTTGTACCCTTTACCCACAAGTCATGTTACCCATCTGCCAAGGGATCGCGACTTCCCATACACCTCTACCTAGGAAGCGCGGCAGGGCAACACTACGAGGCCTTTACAAAGTTCCACTAGCTTCCGAAAACCCGCTACAGTTTATAGGAAGTTCCAATGCAGGGTTCTTGGCTGACCGCCATCGCAGCAAAATCAACCAAGGACCTCCCTACACTGACCACTCCCCTACTGCCCTTGCCCCTTTCGGGTAAGGTAGTCTTCCACTAGCTTTCCTAATTAGTCAGCCAAGGGCGTCCCATTAAACCCTTGTGGTGGAACGTGTTACTCAAGTTAAGCTCTATGTTCCAATTAACATTAATGATCTCAACATGAACATAAATAGAATAACAAAAAGAATTGGAACATAGAGGTAATAAATGATTATCCCAAAACCATATAAAGCAATAGCAAACTACCCAAGTGATTTAGGGATAAACAAGGTAATGAGATAAACAATCTAGGGTGACCTATTGGGTCCCATCAAAATTAACCTATGCATGGATAAGTGATATTAAAGAACATTATTAGGTAAAAAGTGGTCAAGGGCACAACTTGCCTTCAATGAGCTCCTGCTCAGCTATTTCAACCTGCTGCTCACCAGTATCCTCGGTCACGGGCTCTTCTACTCGCCACAATACAAACAAGCACAATATGCAGGGAAAAATTAACATCACACCAAGCATGTAAACAAAATACACAGTAATAATCTACATATTAAAATAAAATCCTAGGAACAGGAATCATAATTTTTGGAGCTATAGATTTTAAGTTATGGATTTTCAAAGGTTTCATGTGTTTAAAATAGGATTAAGTGAGAAATTATTTTTGTTACTGTTTTCATGACAGAACAGAGGCTCTAATTGATAGAGAATAAAATTACAAAATTTTAGGAACTGGAATGGATTAATTTGGAGTTAGTATGAATTTTCTATGAATTTATTAAGTTCTAGTAATTATTTTCATACAAAAAAAACATTTTCCATTTTATTTATTCAGTTTTAAACTGCACCGGATTGGGCCTCAATATCTGTGAAGCGCAGGGGTCTCGGGGTAAAATTCCTAAGACACAGAACACAGTCGCATAGGACGGAGGGTCTCATTTTGTAAATCAGTAGGGTTCTTTTGATAAATCGGCCGATTGAAGGGTTAAGAAACGATCTTAGCCGTCCGATCAAGCGCCAACGTGCACGATTAGATCGGCGAGCAGATGAATCAGTGCGCGCCCTCCGCCATCCGATTGGGAACCAACGGCGAGCGTTTAATGTAACCGTGACCCGCCCTCAACCAACGGATTTCGCATCAACGGTTGCAACCCGTTCCAGCCGAACGCTCCACTAGGTTTAATCACGAACGCAGGATGAGGATCTAACGGTCGATGCGGTCTCTAGATCTTAGCCGCACACATCTAATCGCACGGGTGGGCATGCCTCTCCTACCTCACGCCCGGGGCTGCCCAGAGCGCTCGCGCCTACGACGGTGATCTCGCCGGCCCGCGGATAAATGTTTATCCCGCGCATGATAATCCAATTAGCCGGTGCTACACGAAGATGGAAGGAAGGCGGGTTCGCTGGTGGTCTCCATGCCTTGAGTTAGGACGGCGTTGGCCCTGATTACGCACCGCGGCGGAGTAGCGGCTGTCCGCGTTCCCGGCGAGGGAAATTCCAGTAGCCCGCGGTCGCGCCTCGAGTGTCCGCATCTTGAATCGCCCCCAGAGGTCGACGGTGAACCTCACCACGCGGTGCAGGGCCCCAGCCGACAGCAATCCTTGCGAATTGATGGTTACGCCTCCGCACGATTACCCGACCAATAATCACGGCGGTGTCAGCTCGGTTACGAGAGGGAGTGTTTTAGCTACGACAAGGAGAAAGGGGAGGTTGGACGAGTGGGAAGAGTTTATGCAACTGGGAGGTGCGTCCGAGGCGACTTTCTCGGGTCGTTGGCGAGAATTCCGGTCTGCTCTCCGGGCGCCGCGGTAAGTCCGTTGGGGAAGAAAATCGTGCGGGTTTGGGTGGGTCCCACACGGCAGAGCGCCCGCGTCCAGTGGCCGACCTAGGGGGTCCTTTCGTCAGTGCTGCGCAAATTCGAGCCGCGCGAGAGTTGGGAGTGGGCCGCGCGGTGGGGGAAATGAGAAGGTGGGCCGGAATGGTAGCCGCGGCCCATGTAGGTTATTCTTCCTCTTTTCTTTTTATTTTCCATTTTTCTTTTCTTGTTTTCTTTTCCTTTTAATTTTCAAATTCCTAATTTAAATACCCATTTAAATTCAAACTTCCTGGCCAATTCTTTTCTCATTAAGTTCTCACCTTTGACATGGTATGGATGAATTCATCCAATCTTAATATTTATATTACTTTTATATAGTCACCAAATTCACACACTTATAAAATCCAGCATGATGCAAGTTTTGTTTTGTATTTCATTAATAAATTACTGACTTAAAAATGTTTTTGTTCACATGTTCTAATGAGTGAAGGCCACAAACAAAAAGATATTCATCTCTTATTTTATCGTTTACATTTTTGGGTATTACAAATCCTACCCCCCTTAAAAATAATCTCGTCCTCGAGATTTAAGAAGATCTAGGGAAAAGATGGGGAAAATCTATACGAAGCTCTTCTTCTCTTTCCCAAGTTGCTTCATCTTCACCGTGGTGACTCCATTGCACTTTACACATCTTTATCACCTTATTTCTTGTAACTCGAGTCAATGTGTCAAGAATCTTGATCGGGTACTCCGTGTAAGTCAAATCACCCTGAACACTGAGCTCTTCCATGGGTAACTGTTCCTCAGCGACACGGAGACACTTCTTCAGTTGAGATACGTGGAATACATTATGCACATCCGATAGACTAGCAGGTAACTCGAGTTGGTATGCCATTTCCCCAACTCGCCTAAAGATCAAGAATGGTCCAATATAGCGAGGGGACAATTTGCCCTTAACTTTGAATCTCCTCATTCCACGAAGTGGTGACACCTTGAGGTACACATAATCTCCTTCTTCAAATTCCAGTGGTCTTCTTCTATTATCAGCGTAGCTCTTTTGCCTGGTTTGAGCCACCCTCAAATTCTCTCGAATTATACGGACTTGTTCTTCTGCTTCTTGAATCAGTTCAGGCCCAAAGAACTGTCTCTCTCCGGTCTGATCCCAATACAATGGAGTCCTGCACTTCCTCCCATATAAAGCTTCAAAAGGTGACATCTTCAGACTGGCCTGATAACTATTATTATACGAGAACTCAGCATATGGTAGACTTTTATCCCAACTTCCACCATGCTGAAGTGCACAAGCTCTCAACATATCTTCCAATACTTGATTAGTCCTTTCAGTCTGTCCATCAGTCTGAGGGTGATAAGCTGTA
The DNA here is from genome assembly GCA_029449295.1 of Zea luxurians. Classification (NCBI taxonomy): domain Eukaryota; kingdom Viridiplantae; phylum Streptophyta; class Magnoliopsida; order Poales; family Poaceae; genus Zea; species Zea luxurians. The sequence continues at coordinate 10,773,687 of JAOPSE010000069.1, read as the reverse complement.
CTAAAATTCAACTTTGTACTCATATTCTCATGAAAGCTTCTCCAAAATCTTGAGGTAAACTGTGAACCTCGATCAGACACGATCTTCTTTGGTACTCCATGTAAACACACAATCCGAGCCATGTATAACTCTGCTAGTTGAGAACCTTTATAAGTAGTCTTCACAGGAATAAAGTGAGCCACTTTAGTCAATCTATCCACAATCACCCATATAGCATCATATCCTTTCTGGGTGCGAGGCAATCCAGAAATGAAATCCATACCAATCTCTTCCCATTTCCACTCGGGTATCTTCAGTGGATGCAATAGTCCAGCTAGCCTCTGATGTTCAGCCTTAACTCTTTGACATAGATCGCACATAGCTACATGTGCAGCCACATCTCTTTTCAATCCATACCACCAATACTTCCGCTTCAAATCCTGATACATCTTAGTACTACCAGGATGAATAGAGTAATCCGAATCATGGGCCTCCTTTAAAATAGTCTCTCAAAGGCTTTTAATATCAGGAACACACATCCTGTCCTTGAACCATACGGTGCCTTGCTCATCTTCCGTGAATTCCGGAACTCGACCTTCAGTAATCAGATCCTTAATCTCTTTTATGTTAGCATCATCAAGTTGACCTTTGCGGATCTCTTGCTCCAAAGTAGGTTCCACATCAATAGTAACTCCTTCAGTATGAGCAACTATCCCCAGGTTAAGTCTCCTGAAATCCTCAACAATCTCATCGGGTAGCTGGGCAACAATAGCTGAATGAACATGCTCCTTTCGACTCAAGGCATCTGCAACCAAATTTGCCTTGCCCGGGTGATAGTGAATCTCCAAGTCGTAATCCTTAATAAGCTCCAACCAACGGCGTTGCCTAAGGTTGAGATCCTTCTGAGTGAATATATACTTCAAACTCTTATGATCCGTATATACTTGGCACTTGGTCCCCATGATATAATGTCTCCAAATCTTAAGCGCATGCACAACGGCTGCCAATTCCAAGTCATGTGTGGGGTAGTTTAACTCATGTTTCCGCAACTGACGAGAAGCATAGGCAATCACATGTCCTTCTTGCATGAGCACACATCCTAAGCCTTGGCCACATGCATCACAATAAATATCAAATCCTTTCTGTATGTCCGGCATAACCAATACTGGTGGCGACATCAACCTCTTCTTCAATTGATCAAAGCTGTCTTGACACTTCTCATCCCACTTAAATTCCCTTCCTTTCTCCAAAAGCGAAGTCATAGTGAGAGCACCTAGAGGGGGGGTGAATAGGTGATCCTGTAACACTTAAAACTTAGGCCACAAAAACTTGGTTAAGTGTTAGCACAATAACCGCCAAGTGGCTAGAGAGGAATCTTCAACAAAACACAATAACCAACAAGATCAATCACAGAGATGGCACGGTGGTTATCCCGTGGTTCGGCCAAGACCAACGCTTGCCTACTCCATGTTGTGGCGTCCCAACGGATGAGGGTTGCAATCAACCCCTCTCAAGCGGTCCAAAGACCCACTTGAATACCACGGTGTTTTGCTTGCTTTTTCTCAATCCCGTTTGCGAGGAATCTCCACAACTTGGAGCCTCTCGCCCTTACACTTGAAATTCACAAGAAGCACGGAGCAAGGGAGGGATTAGCAACACACTCAAGACAAGAAATCACAGCAACACCACGCACACAAGTCGCAACGAGAGCTCACAACACAACTCAATGAGTTCACCACTCAACTAGAGCTCTAATTGCTATCGCAAAGAATCAAAGGCGCAGAATCGATGTCTTGGTGCTTAGGAATGTTGTAGGAATGCTTGGTGTACTACTCCATGCGCCTAGGGGTCCCTTTTATAGCCCCAAGGCAGCTAGGAGCCGTTGAGAGCAATCTAGGAAGGCTGATCTTGCCTTCTGTCGACTGGCGCACCGGACAGTCTGGTGCACACCGGACACTGTCCGGTGCCCAATTTCCTTCCATAAATGGCACAGTCGACCGTTGGCAGCTTGAGAGCCGTTGGCGCACCGGACATGTCCGGTGTACACCGGACAGACCAGTGCCCCCTTCTAGCCGTTGGCTCGGCCACGTGTCCCGCACAGATCGCGCGGCCGACTGTTGGCCCTGCCGACCGTTGGCTCACCGGACAGTCCGATGCACACCGGACAGTCCGGTGAATTATAGCCGTACGTCGACGATGAATTCCCGAGAGCGACGAGTTCGCCTGTGAACGACCCACCGGTCAGTCCGGTGCACCACCGGACAGTCCGGTGAATTATAGCCATACACCGTCGTTGAAGTCCCGAGAGCAGCCACTTTGCTCGAGCCAGCCTGGCGCACCGGACACTGTCCGGTGCACCACCGGACAGTCCGGTGCTCCCAGACTGAGCATACTTTGGCTGCTCGAGCCAAGGCATTTTCAATTGGATTTTTCCTGTTTCCAGCACTTAGACACAATACATTAGTCTCTAAAACAATGTACTAAGTCTGAGAAACATACCTTTATCCTTGATTTGTACTTTGTCCACCATTTTACACTTAGGCACTTGTGTTGGACACTAAACCACCAAAATACTTAGAAATGGCCCAAGGGCACATTTCCCTTTCAATCTCCCCCTTTTTGGTGATTTATGCCAACACAACATAAAGCAAGTAGAACAAGTACAAAATCACTTCAAATAAGAACTCAAATTATTTTGATTCAAATTTGACATATATGGATCACTCTTTGCCACCACTTGGTTTGTTTTTGCAAATCAAATTCAAATTTCTATCTCTAAGTCAAACACACATGTTAAGACATAAAGAGAGTCATTCCAAAAGAAATTGATTCAAGATTTCAAAAACTCCCCCTTTTTCCCATAATCAACATTTCTCCCCACAAGAAGCCAACTTTTGACAAGAGAGACAACAAAAGAGTTTTGACAAACCAAAAGCAAACCAAAAGCTCTATTCTACTATTTTCAAAATCTCTCAAGTGGTAGCTGATCCATTTATCGCTTTGGCCTTTATTTTCTCCCCCTTTGGCATCAAGCACCAAAACGGGATCAATCTTGGCCCCTTAACCCCATTGCCTCACCAAAATCTTCAAATGAGAACACAAAGGCAATAAGAGTATAAAGATGAACTTGGAAAAGTTACTCTTTTCATCGGAGTGCAGTGGAAGTCTTGCATGGTCCAAGTCCACCTTTTCCCTTTCAATCCTCCTTTGAGGCTAAAAACAGCCAAACTCAAGTACATGGTTAGTCTCAAAGGGTCAAGTTGTAGCACAGCTCCCCCTAAATATGTGCATCACTTGCAAAAAGGACTTGTGAGGTTCAGGGAGTGTTTGTACAACTTGAGCACCACAATAAGCAACAAAATGCAGAATGAACATGATCAAGGGCATAAACACATGTATGCTACAATTCAATCCAAGTTCCGCGAATCTAAGATATTGAGCTCACTACGCAGCCTGCAAAAGGTCTTCTCATCTAGAGGCTTGGTAAAGATATCGGCTAGCTAGTTCTCGGTGCTAACATGAAACACTTCGATATCCCCCTTTTGCTGGTGGTCTCTCAAAAAGTGATGCCGGATGTCAATGTGCTTTGTGCGGCTGTGCTCAACAGGATTTTCCGCCATTCGGATAACACTCTCATTATCACATAGGAGTGGGACTTTGCTCAGATTGTAGCCAAAGTCCCGGAGGGTTTGCCTCATCCAAAGTAGTTGCGCGCAACACTGTCCTGCGGCAACATACTCGGCCTCAGCGGTGGATAGGGCAACGGAAGTTTGTTTCTTAGAATTCCATGACACCAGGGACCTTCCTCAGAATTGGCACGTCCCCGATGTACTCTTCCTATCGACCTTACATCCAGCATAGTCAGAATCTAAGTACCCAATTAAGTCAAAGTTAGACCCCTTTGGATACCAGATCCCGAAGCAAGGCGTAGCGACTAAATATCTAAGAATTCGCTTCACAGCCACTAAGTGACACTCCTTAGGATCGGATTGAAATCTAGCACACATGCATACGCTAAGCATAATATCCGGTCTACTAGCACATAAATAAAGCAAAGAACCTATCATGGACCGGTATGCTTTTTGATCAACGGACTTACCACCTTTGTTGAGGTCGGTGTGTCCGTCGGTTCCCATCGGCGTCTTTGCGGGCTTGGCGTCCTTCATCCCAAACCTCTTTAGCAAATCTTGCGTGTATTTCGTTTGGGAGATGAAGGTGCCGTCCTTGAGTTGCTTCACTTGGAACCCAAGGAAGTAGTTCAACTCGCCCATCATCGACATCTCAAATTTCTGCGTCATCACCCTGCTAAACTCTTCACAAGACTTTTGGTTAGTAGAACCAAATATTATGTCATCGACATAAATTTGGCACACAAAAAGATCACCATCGCAAGTCTTAGTGAAAAGAGTTGGATCGGCTTTCCCGACCTTGAAAGCATTAGCAATTAAAAAGTCTCTAAGGCATTCATACCATGCTTGTAATACCCAACTTTTGGAATATAAAAGAAGGATATACCTTTATGTGCATTGCCTTCTACTCATGGGAATTTTTAAGAAAGCATATTTAAAAGTAAATAATTATTTAATAAAACATAAATAATCCATGCATCATGATGAAGTTTATTTGGTTGTGCATTTAAATAAATGGTAATGTCCAAATTGGGATTTATCCTAATTTACACTTTAGCAAATGGAAATGATATATAAAGGGAAGAGAAAAAAAAATACTACACAATACAAAATGAAATCCATACTGGTACGATTAAATTCTACCTTTAACTTGTGTACAAAATTCACAATCATATTTGAAATTCAAGTTGAGAATTAAAAATAAGAGAAAAAAAAAAGAAAATCAGAAAAAAAGAAAAACGGTGGCTGGGCTCGATCCTCTACTCTCGGCCCATCTTCCATCCCACTGTGCGGCCTGCGCAGTCCACCTCGGCGGCCCATCACCTATCCGCGCACGCTCATGACTGGCATGTGGGTCCCCACGGATAGCGTCGTCCCTATCCTCCCAACTCGCCGCAGATCCCGCCTATGGATGCTCGGGCCGTTCGCCGCGCGTTCATCGTGGGGGCTTCTCTGAGCAAAGCCGGCCACCGCGCGGACTCCCATCCCCTACACGTCCTCTTCCCTCCCTCATACTCGACATTGGCGTGTGGGGTCGGGTCACCAGCGTCTCCTTCCTCCGTCCACAATCGGTTGTTGAGATCCGAATTCTGCGCTCCACCGAAACAAACCGGAGTCATCGGGGGGGGGGGGGGGGGGGGTTGTTAGCGTTGGTTCTTAACTTCCTGAGTATTTAAACGTGTCGATCGGCTCCCTCGTCCCCTCATCTACTGGCGTTTGCCGTGCGTGGATTTATCGGAAGTAGTTGAGGCTGGGCAGCTCGTCGGTAAGAAATCGCCGCCGCCACTGATTTCTATGTTCATCGCCGTGATGCATGGAAGCCGGGGACCTTCGAGTTGGTGGGGAATTGGCGACCGAGGGACAACATTGGAGGGCTGCCAACCATGAACGCCATTGGGGGACCGCCGTGCACCAGGGCGAAGGCTCTGCATTTCACGAATCATGGTAAGAAATCTCCGAATCAACTCGCCATGACCTATGCATCGTGTAGCGCGTTTCGTCCATGACGGTGGGGCATCGGAACCGCGCGTCGCAGATCTCCGGTGTGGACCGCCGCCGCAAGGGAGGCTCGGCGCCGCCGTGGTTCGGGTCTGCTGGGCAACTGGGAAAGGGACTCGCCCGGTGCCGTCTGATATCGGATGAATGGCTCAGATTGAATAAGTGGACACCGATTCAGTGGGTGGATCTGTGCCATTGATCTGGCCGGTGACGGATGAGATTAGAGCGGGGGAAATAATTCGTTAAGTCGATCTGGACCCTTGATCTCTGATCGTGCGGCCACCATGTGCTCATACCCCTTCATGTGGCATATTATCTAAAGAGCCCCTCGGCTTTCACAGAATAAACCCGCCGTCCACATGTGGGGCGCCCTGTGTCTTAAGAACTTTCACTTAGAGGCCCCTGACTTTTCCAGTATTTGACGCCCAGTCCAGAAAAATTAGAAATTCAGAAAAAGGAATTAGAAAATGATTTTTAATACAAAAATAAATGCTAGAATTTGTTTAATTCATAGAAAATGCATATTTAGTCCAAATTAATCCATTCCAATTCCTATAATTTTGTAATATTATTGTTTATTATTTAGTGCCACTGTTTTTACCTAAAAGTCACATTAAAATTGTTATCTTAATTAATCTTGTACTAAGCACATAGAATCTTTGGAAACCCATAACTTAGAATCTATAACTCTGAAATTAATAATTCTTGTTCCTGTGATCTTATTTTAATATGTAGATTATTAATATATATATTTGTACTTATGTTTGGTGTAATGTTAATTTTGCCTATACAATGTTTGTTTGTATTGCTACGACTAGAGCGAGGTCACGTGTCATCTGAAGAGCAAGTTGGTACCTGGATTCTCAAGGCCCAGGCAAGTTGTGCCCTTGATCACTTCTTTTTACCCACTCATGTTCTAATTAATCATAATGATCTGCATAGGTTAATTTTGATGGGACCCAATAGGTTACCCTAGTTTGTCTATCTTTATACCTTGTTTACCACCGAACTTTCTGGGTAGTACTTGCTAGTGCTATATGTGGTTTTGGGTATGGAGATACATTATTCATAATTACACTTTTGTTATCAGTTGTTATTTACTGTTCATGATAAGATCATTATGTTAATTGGAACATGGAGAACCACCCGGGAAAACAGTGCTACCACAAGGGTGGAATGGGACGCCCTTGGCCGATTAATTAGGAAAGCTAGTGGAAGACTACCTTACCCGAAAGGGGCAAGGGCAGTAGGGGAGTGGTCAGTGTAGGGAGGCCCTCGGGAGGATTTTGCTGCGATGGCGGTCCTGCAAGGGATTCCTGCATTGGAACTTCCTATAAACTGTAGCAGGTTTTCTGAAGCTAGTGGAACTTTGTAAAGGCCTCGTAGTGTTACCCTGCCTCGCCTCCTCGGTAGAGGTGTATGGGATTGGCCGTCTCTTGGTAGATGGGTAACATGACTTGTGGGTAAAGATGCGCAACCTCTGCAGAGTGTAAAACTGGTATACTAGCCGTGCTCACGGTCAAGAGCAGCTCGGACACTCACATGATTAATTTATGGAACTAAATTCAATTTATCATATGCATTGCATTGCAGGTGAGGTTGTTACTTTTGTTCTACTATTTAATTGGGTTTGGTATTTACTTATACTTAGTAATTGCTAATAAAATTTTGACCAACTTTAAAAGCAATGCTCAGCTCTAACCATCTTCTTTGGTAAGCCTTACACTTCACGTGAGCTCCCACCTTTGGCGAGTTCATGCACATTATTCCCCACAACTTGTTGAGCGATGAACGTATGTGAGCTCACTCTTGCTGTCTCACACACCCCACAGGTCAAGACCAGGTACTGCAGGATGATGCTCATGGAGGATGCTGTGATGAGTTCGTGAGAGATCTAGGCCGTCGTCTCCCAGTCAACTTTGGGTTGCTGGACCGTTGTCTCCTTATAATGTAATTATTTATTTTGTATAGAACTCCTGTTATATATAAAGATGTGACATTCGATCCTGTGCCATGATTCATCATATGTGTGAGACTTGGTCCCAGCATACCTGGTGTTTATGTTCGCGCCCGGGTTTTGGACCCCTAAAATCCGGGTGTTACAGAAGTGGTATCAGAGGAATGTTGACTGTAGGACGAAACCTAGATAGAACTGGACAACCATTGTCTACTTACCTTACTCTGATCCTTTCTAAACTTTTCTTAATCTTTTCTCATCTATTTCCGCTTTACTCTGATTATTCTTATCTTTTCTTTCTAAAAGACAAAAGTGGCTTTCACACTTTGAAATCCTGTGCCCAAAAGTGACCTTTAGGAATAGGAGATCTACTCATAGGAACAAAAACAAAATTTATTTTCTTTAGATATCTATGAACTTGAATGTTTGTTCTTATGATATTTGTCTGATTTGGATCTTTGATTGAGTATGATGGGTTGTGGAGTAATGTCCATAATTACATCTGCATATACATATAAGCATAAATAGAATTTATAAGAAAACTAGACAACTTAGATTATTTATTTCATATATCCATCTTATCTTACAATATTCTCTCTTATCTTAATAGATTCATCTTATCTTGAAGGATTCATCTTATCCTAACCACTTTACTCATTCCATCTTAATAGATCTAACTGACCTCAAAAGATTCTACCTTATCCTTATGGATTCATCTTACCCTAATTAGAATATTTATCCCACTCTAGAGTAACAACCATGGGATAATCTAAAATTTATTTAGATCTTATCTAGTCTAAAATAGTCGTACCAATTTATTCTAGATCTGATCTAAAGTGATATGTTAATCTAACCTAACAAAGTCTAACCTTAAGTTGAGGTAATCTAATGTAAGTTACTTAAACAAGTTAGTTAATATTGGTAACATAGATTAGATAACATAGATTAGATCATATTCCTACAAATGGGTGCTAAACCTAAATTGGTGTCTTAGACCAACTCATTTGTGGAACCACCACAACCTAGCATATGTTATAAGTTACCCAACCAATTTATCCCAAAAGCAAAGTAAACCTTGTTGGGCCTACCCATCCCAACCACCGACAACTATCTTAACCATATGTCCTTAACACGGATGGCGACTCCAAGAAGAAAGGGCCAAAGAAGACCAACCACGTCAAGGGAGGATACACACCAACTCAAGTCTTCAAGGATCAAGCGGGATCACGAGATGAGTCAAAATCCATAATCTAGGATGGAGTCTTTTCTTACCCTACGCTTTCTTAACCAAACCTATCTATGCTCTAAAGACATCTTCTATTCTACATAATAAAGTGGACATACATATATATATATATATCCATGCTCTCCTAATCACTTACTACTGAAAAAAAGAGACTCTTGATTTTGAACTAATTAGAAACTAAAAGCTAAATTTCAAATCACTCCTTCAATATTCACTTTCTTACAAATCTCGAGGACGAGATTTCTGTTAAGGGGGGTAGGATTTGTAATACCCAACTTTTGGAATATAAAAGAAGGATATACCTTTATGTGCATTGCCTTCTACTCATGGGAATTTTTAAGAAAGCATATTTAAAAGTAAATAATTATTTAATAAAACATAAATAATCCATGCATCATGATGAAGTTTATTTGGTTGTGCATTTAAATAAATGGTAATGTCCAAATTGGGATTTATCCTAATTTACACTTTAGCAAATGGAAATGATATATAAAGGGAAGAGAAAAAAAATACTACACAATACAAAATGAAATCCATACTGGTACGATTAAATTCTACCTTTAACTTGTGTACAAAATTCACAATCATATTTGAAATTCAAGTTGAGAATTAAAAATAAGAGAAAAAAAAAGAAAATCAGAAAAAAAGAAAAACGGTGGCTGGGCTCGATCCTCTACTCTCGGCCCATCTTCCATCCCACTGTGCGGCCTGCGCAGTCCACCTCGGCGGCCCATCACCTATCCGCGCACGCTCATGACTGGCATGTGGGTCCCCACGGATAGCGTCGTCCCTATCCTCCCAGCTCGCCGCAGATCCCGCCTATGGATGCTCGGGCCGTTCGCCGCGCGTTCATCGTGGGGGCTTCTCTGAGCAAAGCCGGCCACCGCGCGGACTCCCATCCCCTGCACGTCCTCTTCCCTCCCTCATAATCGACATTGGCGTGTGGGGTCGGGTCACCAGCGTCTCCTTCCTCCGTCCACAATCGGTTGTTGAGATCCGAATTCTGCGCTCCACCGAAACAAACCGGAGTCATCGGGGGGGGGGGGGGGGGTTGTTAGCGTTGGTTCTTAACTTCCTGAGTATTTAAACGCGTCGATCGGCTCCCTCGTCCCCTCATCTACTGGCGTTTGCCGTGCGTGGATTTATCGGAAGTAGTTGAGGCTGGGCAGCTCGTCGGTAAGAAATCGCCGCCGCCACTGATTTCTATGTTCATCGCCGTGATGCATGGAAGCCGGGGACCTTCGAGTTGGTGGGGAATTGGCGACCGAGGGACAACATTGGAGGGCTGCCAACCATGAACGCCATTGGGGGACCGCCGTGCACCAGGGCGAAGGCTCTGCATTTCACGAATCATGGTAAGAAATCTCCGAATCAACTCGCCATGACCTATGCATCGTGTAGCGCGTTTCGTCCATGACGGTGGGGCATCGGAACCGCGCGTCGCAGATCTCCGGCGTGGACCGCCGCCGCAAGGGAGGCTCGGCGCCGCCGTGGTTCGGGTCTGCTGGGCAACTGGGAAAGGGACTCGCCCAGTGCCGTCTGATATCGGATGAATGGCTCAGATTGAATAAGTGGACACCGATTCAGTGGGTGGATCTGTGCCATTGATCTGGCCGGTGACGGATGAGATTAGAGCGGGGGAAATAATTCGTTAAGTCGATCTGGACCCTTGATCTCTGATCGTGCGGCCACCATGTGCTCATACCCCTTCATGTGGCATATTATCTAAAGAGCCCCTCGGCTTTCACGGAATAAACCCGCCGTCCACATGTGGGGCGCCCTGTGTCTTAAGAACTTTCACTTAGAGGCCCCTGACTTTTCCAGTATTTGACGCCCAGTCCAGAAAAATTAGAAATTCAGAAAAAGGAATTAGAAAATGATTTTTAATACAAAAATAAATGCTAGAATTTGTTTAATTCATAGAAAATGCATATTTAGTCCAAATTAATCCATTCCAATTCCTATAATTTTGTAATATTATTGTTTATTATTTAGTGCCACTGTTTTTACCTAAAAGTCACATTAAAATTGTTATCTTAATTAATCTTGTACTAAGCACATAGAATCTTTGGAAACCCATAACTTAGAATCTATAACTCTGAAATTAATAATTCTTGTTCCTGTGATCTTATTTTAATATGTAGATTATTAATATATATATTTGTACTTATGTTTGGTGTAATGTTAATTTTGCCTATAAAATGTTTGTTTGTATTGCTACGACTAGAGCGAGGTCACGTGTCATCTGAAGAGCAAGTTGGTACCTGGATTCTCAAGGCCCAGGCAAGTTGTGCCCTTGATCACTTCTTTTTACCCACTCATGTTCTAATTAATCATAATGATCTGCATAGGTTAATTTTGATGGGACCCAATAGGTTACCCTAGTTTGTCTATCTTTATACCTTGTTTACCACCGAACTTACTGGGTAGTACTTGCTAGTGCTATATGTGGTTTTGGGTATGGAGATACATTATTCATAATTACACTTTTGTTATCAGTTGTTATTTACTGTTCATGATAAGATCATTATGTTAATTGGAACATGGAGAACCACCCGGGAAAACAGTGCTACCACAAGGGTGGAATGGGACGCCCTTGGCCGATTAATTAGGAAAGCTAGTGGAAGACTACCTTACCCGAAAGGGGCAAGGGCAGTAGGGGAGTGGTCAGTGTAGGGAGGCCCTCGGGAGGATTTTGCTGCGATGGCGGTCCTGCAAGGGATTCCTGCATTGGAACTTCCTATAAACTGTAGCGGGTTTTCTGAAGCTAGTGGAACTTTGTAAAGGCCTCGTAGTGTTACCCTGCCACGCCTCCTCGGTAGAGGTGTATGGGATTGGCCGTCTCTTGGCAGATGGGTAACATGACTTGTGGGTAAAGATGCGCAACCTCTGCAGAGTGTAAAACTGGTATACTAGCCGTGCTCACGGTCAAGAGCAGCTCGGACACTGACATGATTAATTTATGGAACTAAATTCAATTTATCATATGCATTGCATTGCAGGTGAGGTTGTTACTTTTGTTCTACTATTTAATTGGGTTTGGTATTTACTTATACTTAGTAATTGCTAATAAAATTTTGACCAACTTTAAAAGCAATGCTCAGCTCTAACCATCTTCTTTGGTAAGCCTTACACTTCACGTGAGCTCCCACCTTTGGCGAGTTCATGCACATTATTCCCCACAACTTGTTGAGCGATGAACGTATGTGAGCTCACTCTTGCTGTCTCACACACCCCACAGGTCAAGACCAGGTACTGCAGGATGATGCTCATGGAGGATGCTGTGATGAGTTCGTGAGAGATCTAGGCCGTCGTCTCCCAGTCAACTTTGGGTTGCTGGACCGTTGTCTCCTTATAATGTAATTATTTATTTTGTATAGAACTCCTGTTATATATAAAGATGTGACATTCGATCCTGTGCCATGATTCATAATATGTGTGAGACTTGGTCCCAGCATACCTGGTGTTTATGTTCGCGCCCGGGTTTTGGACCCCTAAAATCCGGGTGTTACAATGCTCTTGGGGCTTGCTTAAGCCCATAGAGCGCCTTAGAGAGCTTACACACGTGGTCGGGGTACCGTTCATCCTCGAAGCCAGGGGGTTGCTCCACGTACACCTCCTCCTTGATCGGCCCGTTGAGGAAAGCGCTCTTCACATCCATTTGGTACAACCTAAAAGAATGGTGAGCGGCATATGCTAGCAAGATACGAATTGATTCTAGCCTAGCCACAGGAGCAAAAGTCTCCTCAAAGTCCAAACCTGCGACTTGGGCATAACTTTTGCCACAAGTCGAACCTTGTTCCTCGTCACCACCCCGTGCTCGTCCTGTTTGTTGCGGAACACCCACTTGGTTCCCACAACATTTTGCTTGGGACGAGGCACCAGCGTCCAAACTTCATTGCGCTTGAAGTTGTTGAGTTCCTCCTGCATGGCCAACACCCAGTCCGGATCTAGCAAGGCCTCTTCTACCCTGAAAGGCTCAATAGAAGAGACAAAAGAGTAATGCTCACAAAAATTAACTAATCTTGAACGAGTAGTTACTCCCTTGCTAATATCACCCAATATTTGGTCGACGGGATGATCCCTTTGAATCGTCGCTCGAACTTGGGTTGGAGGTGCCTGAGGTGCTTCTTCCTCTTCAACTTGAACATCCTGTGCTCCCCCTTGATCATGCGCCTCCACTTGAGGTACCTGTTCGTCATCTTGGGTTGGGGGATGCACCATAGTTGAGGAAGACGATTGATCTTGCTCCAATTGTTCCTGAGGCCGTACATCTCCAATCGCCATGGTGCGTATCGCGGCCGTTGGAACGTCTTCTTCATCTACATCATCAAGGTCAACAACTTGCTCTCTTGGAGAGCCATTAGTCTCATCAAATACAACGTCGCTAGAGACTTCAACCAAACCCGATGATTTGTTGAAGACCCTATACGCCTTTGTATTTGAATCATAACCTAATAAAAATCCTTCTACAGCTTTGGGAGCAAATTTAGAAGTTCTACCTTTCTTCACAAGAATATAACACTTGCTCCCAAATACACGAAAATAAGACACATTTGGTTTGTTACTAGTTAGCAGCTCATATGAGGTCTTTTTGAGGAGGCGGTGAAGGTAGACCCTGTTGATGGCGTGGCAAGCCGTGTTCACGGCTTCCGACCAAAAACGCTCGGGGGTCTTGAACTCTCCAAGCATAGTCCTCGCCATATCAATGAGCGTCCTGTTCTTCCTCTCTACCACACCATTTTGTTGAGGTGTGTAGAGAGCGGAGAACTCGTTCTTGATCCCCTCCTCCTCAAGGAACTCCTCCACTTGAAGATTCTTGAATTCGGACCCGTTGTCGCTCCTTATCTTCTTCACCATGAGCTCAAACTCATTTTGAGCTCTCCTTAGGAAGCGCTTGAGGGTCCCTTGGGTTTCAGACTTATCCTGCAAAAAGAACACCCAAGTGAAGCGGGAAAAGTCATCAACAATAACTAGACCATACTTACTTCCTCCTATGCTCAGATAGGCAACGGGTCCGAAGAGGTCCATATGCAGCAGCTCCAGTGGTCTTGAAGTGGTCATCACATTCTTGCTGTGGTGTGCTCCTCCCACTTGTTTACCTGCTTGACAAGCTGCACAAGGTCTATCTTTTTCGAAATGTACATTGGTTAGACCTATCACGTGTTTTTCTCCCTTTAGAAGCTTGTGGAGGTTCTTCATCCCCACATGTGCTAAGCGGCGATGCCACAACCAGCCCATGCAAGTCTTAGCCATTAAGCATGCATCTAGACCGGCCTCTTCTTTTGCAAAATCAACTAAATAAAGTTTGCCTTCTAGTACACCCTTAAAAGCTAGTGAACCATCACATCTTATAAAGACAGACACATCTACATTTGTAAATAGACAATTATATCCCATATTACATAATTGACTGACAGATAGTAAATTGTATCCAAGAGACTCAACTAAAAACACATTAGAGATAGAGTGCTCATTTGATATTGCAATCTTGCCTAAACCTTTCACCTTGCCTTGGTTCCCATCACCGAATATGATTGAATCTTGGGAATCCTTATTCTTGACGTAGGAGGTGAACATCTTTTTCTCCCCCGTCATATGGTTCGTGCATCCGCTGTCGATAATCCAGCTTGAACCCCCGGATGCATAAACCTGCAAGGCAAATTTAGGCTTGGGTCTTAGGTACCCAACTCTTGTTGGGTCCTACAAGGTTAGTCACAATTTCCTTAGGGACCCAAATGCAAGTTTTATCACCCTTGCATTTTGCCCCTAATTTCCTAGCAACTATCTTCCTATCCCTTCTACAAATAGCAAAGGAAGCATTTAAAGCATGATAAATTGTAGAGGGTCCATTCATAACTTTCCTAGAAACATGAACAATATTCTTTCTAGGCACATGATGAATATTTTTCCTAGGCATACCATGCATATAGGAAGTACTGGGAGCAAACATAGCATAAGAATCATAGGCATGTGAATCAAAAACATTACAACACCTATGAGACTGTCTTCTATCATTGTACATAAAAGCATGGTTCTTTTTAGTACTACTTGCCATAGGGGCCTTCCCTTTCTCCTTGGCGGAGATGGGAGCCTTATGGCTTGTTAAGTTCTTGGCTTCCCTCTTGAAGCCAAGCCCATCCTTAATTGAGGGGTGTCTACCAATCGTCTAGGCATCCCTAGCAAATTTTAGTTTATCAAAATCACTTTTGCTAGCCTTAAGTTGGTCATTAAGACTAGCCATTTCATCATTTAACTTAGCAATAGAAGCTATGTGTTCACTACATGCATCAATATCAAAATCTTTACATCTATTGCAAATAACAACATTTTCTACACAAGTTGTTGATTTACTAGTTATTTCTAACTTAGTATTCAAATCATCATTAATTCTCCTTAAGCTAGAAATTGTCTCATGGCAAGAAGATAATTCACAAGAAAGCATTTCATTTCTCTTAACTTCTAAGGCATGAGATTTTTGTGCTTCTACAAATTTGTCATGTTCTTCATACAACAAGTCTTCTTGTTTTTCTAAAAGCCTATTCTTATCATTCAAGGCATCAATCAATTCATTAATTTTATCTACCTTGGTTCTATCTAGGCCCTTAAATAAACATGAATAATCTATTTCATCCTCATCACTAGATTCGTCCTCACTTGAAGAAGCATAAGTAGAGTTTTGAGTACATAGCTTCTTCTCCCTTGCCATAAGGCACGTGTGACGCTCGTTGGGGAAGAGGGATGACTTGTTGAAGGCGGTGGCGGCGAGTCCTTCATTGTCGGAGTTGGACGAGGAGCAATCCGAATCCCACTCCTTGCCAAGATGTGCCTCGCCCTTTGCCTTCTTATAGTTCTTCTTCTTCTCCCTCTTGTTCCCTTGATCCTGATCACTATCATTGTCGGGACAGTTAGCAATAAAATGACCAAGCTTACCACACTTGAAGCATGAGCGCTTCCCCTTTGTCTTGGTCTTGCTTGGCTGCCCCTTGCGACCCTTTAGCGTCGTCTTGAATCTCTTGATGATGAGGGCCATCTCTTCATCATTAAGTCCGGCCGCCTCAATTTGTGCCACCTTGCTAGGTAGCACCTCCTTGCTTCTTGTTGCCTTGAGAGCAAGGGGTTGAGGCTCGTTGATTGGTCCATTCAATGCGTCGTCCACGTACCTCGCCTCCTTGATCATCATTTGCCCGCTAACGAATTTTCCAAGGACTTCTTCGGGCGACATTTTGGTGTACCTGGGATTCTCACGAATATTATTCACCAAATGAGGATCAAGAACGGTAAAGGACCTTAGCATCAGTCGGACAACGTCGTGGTCCGTCCATCGCGTGCTTCCGTAGCTCCTTATTTTGTTGATAAGGGTCTTGAGCCGGTTGTATGTTTGAGTTGGCTCCTCGCCCCTTATCATCGCGAACCGTCCAAGCTCACCCTCCACCAACTCCATTTTGGTGAGCAAGGAGACGTCGTTCCCCTCATGAGAGATCTTGAGGGTGTCCCAGATCTACTTGGCGTTATCCAAGCCGCTCACTTTGTGATATTCATCCCTGCACAATGAAGCTAGAAGAACAGTAGTAGCTTGTGCATTCTTATGAATTTGCTTATTAATGAACATGGGACTATCCGAACTATCAAAGTGCATTCCACTCTCCACAATCTCCCATATACTAGGATGGAGAGAGAATAGGTGACTACGCATTTTGTGGCTCCAAAATCTGTAGTCCTCCCCATCAAAGTGTGGAGGCTTGCCGAGTGGAATGGAGAGCAAATGTGAATTTGAACTTTGCGGAATACGAGAGTAGTCAAAAGAAAAGTTCGAATTAACCGGTTTCCTTCTCTCGTAGTCGTTGTGGTCGTCGTCCTTTTGGGAAGAAGTAGACTCATCGCTGTCGTCGTAGTAGACGATCTCCTTGATGCGCCTCGTCTTCTTCTTCTTCCCATCTTTCCGTCTATGGCCCGAGCCTGAGTCGGTAGGCTTGTCATCCTTCGGCTCGTTGATGAAGGATTCCTTCTCTTTATCGTTGATCACGATTCCCTTCCCCTTAGGATCCATCTATTCGGGCGGTTAGTCCCTTTGTGAAGAGAACGGCTCTGATACCAATTGAGAGCACCTAGAGGGGGGGGTGAATAGGTGATCCTGTAACACTTAAAACTTAGGCCACAAAAACTTGGTTAAGTGTTAGCACAATAACCGCCAAGTGGCTAGAGAGGAATCTTCAACAAAACAAAATAACCAACAAGATCAATCACAGAGATGGCACGGTGGTTATCCCGTGGTTCGGCCAAGACCAACGCTTGCCTACTCCACGTTGTGGCGTCCCAACGGACGAGGGTTGCAATCAACCCCTCTCAAGCGGTCCAAAGACCCACTTGAATACCACGGTGTTTTGCTTGCTTTTTCTTAATCCCGTTTGCGAGGAATCTCCACAACTTGGAGCCTCTCGCCCTTACACTTGAAATTCACAAGAAGCACGGAGCAAGAGAGGGATTAGCAACGCACTCAAGACAAGAAATCACAGCAACACCACGCACACAAGTCGCAACGAGAGCTCACAACACAACTCAATGAGTTCACCACTCAACTAGAGCTCTAATTGCTATCGCAAAGAATCAAAGGCGCGGAATCGATGTCTTGGTGCTTAGGAATGTTGTAGGAATGCTTGGTGTACTCCTCCATGCGCCTAGGGGTCCCTTTTATAGCCCCAAGGCAGCTAGGAGCCGTTGAGAGCAATCTAGGAAGGCTGATCTTGCCTTTTGTCGACTGGCGCACCAGACAGTCCGGTGCCCGATTTCCTTCCATAAATGGCACAGTCGACCGTTGGCAGCCTGAGAGCCGTTGGCGCACCGGACATGTCCGGTGTACACCGGACAGACCGGTGCCCCCTTCTAGCCGTTGGCTCGGCCACGTGTCCCGCGCAGATCGCGCGGCCGACCGTTGGCCCTGCCGACCGTTGGCTCACCGGACAGTCCGGTGCACACCGGACAGTCCGGTGAATTATAGCCGTACGTCGACGATGAATTCCCGAGAGCGACGAGTTCGCCTGTGAACGGCCCACCGGTCAGTCCGGTGCACCACCGGACAGTCCGGTGAATTATAGCCGTACACCTCCGTTGAAGTCCCGAGAGCAGCCACTTTGCTCGAGCCAGCCTGGCGCACCGGACACTGTCCGGTGCACCACCGGACAGTCCGGTGCTCCCAGACTGAGCATACTTTGGCTGCTCGAGCCAAGGCATTTTCAATTGGATTTTTCCTATTTCCAGCACTTAGACACAATACATTAGTCTCTAAAACAATGTACTAAGTCTAAGAAACATACCTTTATCCTTGATTTGTACTTTGTCCACCATTTTACACTTAGGCACTTGTGTTGGACACTAAACCACCAAAATACTTAGAAATGGCCCAAGGGCACATTTCCCTTTCACATAGGTTTAGCAATCTTAGAAAATCCTTCAATAAATCTCCGATAATATCCAGCAAGTCCCAAGAAACTCCGAATCTCCGTAACTGTAGTGGGTACTCTCCACTCCATTATCTCCTTAACCTTAGCAGGATCCACTGATATTCCTCCATTAGAAATAATATGACCAAGAAATGGCACCTCGCCAATCCAAAACTCACACTTGCTGAATTTGGCATATAGCTGGTTATCTCGTAGCTTCTGTAGCACCAATCTCAGATGTTCCTCATGATCGCTATCACTCTGGGAATAAATAAGAATGTCGTCGATGAACACTACGACGAATCTATCCAAGTACTCCATAAACACCTTATTCATCAAGTTCATAAAATAAGCTGGTGCATTGGTTAATCCAAACGACATAACAGTAAACTCATATAATCCATATCGAGTCGAGAATGCTGTCTTGGGAATATCCGATGGTCTAATCCTCATCTGATGGTAACCCGATCGGAGATCAATCTTCGAGAATACTCTAGAACCTCTCATCTGATCAAATAAATCCTCAATACGGGGCAACGGATACTTGTTCTTCACCGTAACATCATTAAGAGATCTATAATCCACACACATCCGCTGCGATCCATCCTTCTTCTGTACAAACAAGACCGGCGCTCCCCAAGGTGAGGAACTCGGTCGAATGTACCCAGCCTCTTGTAATTCCGTTAATTGCTTCTTAGGTTCCTTTAGTTGTTCTACGAACATCCTATATGGCCGTTTAGAAATAGGAGAAGTCTCAGGTAAGAGATTAATGACTAACTCAACTTCCCTATATGGTGGCTTCCCTAATAACTCCTCTAGAAAGACATCCAGAAAATCCCTAACTGCACGGATGTTGTCACCCACAAACTTCTCATCTACCAAGAGTGCCACCAATCTGGTGGTGTTAGTTACTGCAACTTCAACTTCAAATCTTTCTTCTTAGGAACTAGTGAGTTCTACGGTTCCCTTAGCCCAGTGTATAAACTGTCTTTGCCTTTCTCAACCATGACATACCAAGGATCACGTCTATAGTGCTCTCTTCTAACACCATAGGGGTAGCTCATCTAGGTTAGAAATACAGGGTAAGAAAGGAAGAATTGTAGACAAGGCGAGTAATTACGAGAAATGTTACTGCGAGGGATTTATTAACTAAGTAGATTAGTGTGTCACCTACTAAAGTTAATTCATTACCTTATGGTGGTACATGCTAAGATGTCCATATATAATATATCAATCAATCAAAGAAGCAAATCAGGCATTTAGCATCAGCACAATCAAACAACATTTTTAAATAAAATAGTTTTAAATTTTGTCTTGGGTTCCCTATCTCTTAAAAAGATCATAGTGGTAGGATTCCAAGGTGTGAAATCCATCTTGTCTCAGAGTAGAAAAGATAAGATTAACCAGAGTAGAGTAGCAAAAGGTGAGACAAGATCAAGGTGAGATAAGTATAGAATGAGTCAGAGTAAGGTAAGTAGGTAAGGGTTTTGTCCATTTCTATCTAGGTTTCGTCCTACAGTCAACATTTCCTCTGATACCACTTCTGTCACACCCGGCTTTAAGGAACAAAGCCAAGTGCATCTCATACATGCGCCAAGAAGACAACATATATAATAACAGAGTGTATAGAGATAAATGTCATAAAACATTAGAGTACTTATTACATAGCGGAAGACTTATTACAAAATAAAGTAATAAAGATAAAACGAACTAAGGATCGTCGGCGCCAATGTCAACTGAGCAACACCACCTAGATCAGATCATACTCCTCGCCTTGTGGCTCCTCCTGAACCACCTGCTCTTCTCCTGTGGGGGGTGTGAGACAGCAAGGGTGAGCTCACACATGATCATAGCTCAACATGTTGTGGGGAACCAGTGGACATAAACTCACAAAGGTGTGAGTTCATATGATGTGTAAGGCTAATCAATGACAGGGGTTAAAGCTGAGCATTGCTTTTAAGTAGTTGGTCAAAATTTTATTAGCATTTACTAAGTGTAAGTAAGTACCAAACCATAATAAAAGTAATAGAACAAAATTAATAATAATCCCATGCAATGCAAATGACCAAATTGAATTTAAGTTCCATAATTTAAACATCAGAGAGTCCTGAGCTGCTCATGATCGTGAGCTCGGCTAGTATACCAGTTTTACACTCTGCAGAGGTTGTACCCTTTACCCACAAGTCATGTTACCCATCTGCCAAGGGATCGCGACTTCCCATACACCTCTACCTAGGAAGCGCGGCAGGGCAACACTACGAGGCCTTTACAAAGTTCCACTAGCTTCCGAAAAACCGCTACAGTTTATAGGAAGTTCCAATGTAGGGTTCTTGGCTGACCGCCATCGCAGCAAAATCAACCAAAGACCTCCCTACACTGACCACTCCCCTACTGCCCTTGCCCCTTTCGGGTAAGGTAGTCTTCCACTAGCTTTCCTAATTAGTCAGCCAAGGGCGTCCCATTAAACCCTTGTGGTGGCACGTGTTACTCAAGTTAAGCTCTATGTACCAATTAACATTTATGATCTCAACATGAACATAAATAGAATAACAAAAAGAATTGGAACATAGAGGTAATAAATGATTATCCCAAAACCATATAAAGCAATAGCAAACTACCCAAGTGATTCAGGGATAAACAAGGTAATGAGATAAACAATCTAGGGTGACCTATTGGGTCCCATCAAAATTAACCTATGCATGGATAAGTGATATTAAAGAACATTATTAGGTAAAAAGTGGTCAAGGGCACAACTTGCCTTCAATGAGCTCCTGCTCAGCTACTTCAACCTGCTGCTCACCAGGATCCTCGGTCACGGGCTCTTATACTCGCCACAATACAAACAAGCACAATATGCAGGGAAAAATTAACATCACACCAAGCATGTAAACAAAATACACAGTAATAATCTACATATTAAAATAAAATCCTAGGAACAGGAATCATAATTTTTGGAGCTATAGATTTTAAGTTATGGATTTTCAAAGGTTTCATGTGTTTAAAATAGGATTAAGTGAGAAATTATTTTTGTTACTGTTTTGATGACAGAACAGAGGCTCTAAGTGATAGAGAATAAAATTACAAAATTTTAGGAACTGGAATGGATTAATTTGGAGTTAGTATGAATTTTCTATGAATTTATTAAGTTCTAGTAATTATTTTCATACAAAAAAAACCATTTTCCATTTTATTTATTCAGTTTTAAACTGCACTGGATTGGGCCTCAATATCTGTGAAGCGCAGGGGTCTCGGGGTAAAATTCCTAAGACACAGAACACAGTCGCATAGGACGGAGGGTCTCATTTTGTAATTCAGTAGGGTTCTTTTGATAAATCGGCCGATTGAAGGGGTAAGAAACGATCTTAGCCGTCCGATCAAGCGCCAACGTGCACGATTAGATCGGCGAGCAGATGAATCAGTGCGCGCCCTCCGCCATCCGATTGGGAACCAACGGCGAGCATTTAATGTAACCATGACCCGCCCTCAACCAATGGATTTCGCATCAACGGTTGCAACCCGTTCCAGCCGAACGCTCCACTAGGTTTAATCACGAACGCAGGATGAGGATCTAACGGTCGATGCGGTCTCTAGATCTTAGCCGCACACATCTAATCGCACGGGTGGGCATGTCTCTCCTACCTCACGCCCGGGGCTGCCCAGAGCGCTCGCGCCTACGACGGTGATCTCGCCGGCCCGCGGATAAATGTCTATCCCGCGCATGATAATTCGATTAGCCGGTGCTACACGAAGATGGAAGGAAGGCGGGTTCGCTGGTGGTCTCCATACCTTGAGTTAGGACGGCGTTGGCCCTGATTACGCACCGCGGCGGAGTAGCAGCTGTCCGCGTTCCCGGCGAGGGAAATTCCAGTAGCCCGCGGTCGCGCCTCGAGTGTCCGCATCTTGAATCGCCCCCAGAGGTCGACGGTGAACCTCACCACGCGGTGCAGGGCCCCAGCCGACGGCAATCCTTGCGAATTGATGGTTACGCCTCCGCACGATTACCCGACCAATAATCACGGCGGTGTCAGCTCGTTTACGAGAGGGAGTGTTTTAGCTACGACAAGGAGAAAGGGGAGGTTGGACGAGTTGGAAGAGTTTATGCAACTGGGAGGTGCGTCCGAGGCGACTTTCTCGGGTCGTTGGCGAGAATTCTGGTCTGCTCTCCGGGCGCCGCGGTAAGTCCGTTGGCGAAGAAGATCGTGCGGGTTTGGGTGGGTCCCACACGGCAGAGCGCCCGCGTCCAGTGGCCGACCTAGGGGGTCCTTTCGTCAGTGCTGCGCCAATTCGAGCCGCGTGAGAGTTGGGAGTGGGCGGCGCGGTGGGGGAAATGAGAAGGTGGGCCGGAATGGTAGCCGCGGCCCATGTAGGTTATTCTTCCTCTTTTCTTTTTATTTTCCATTTTTCTTTTCTTGTTTTCTTTTCCTTTTAATTTTCAAATTCCTAATTTAAATACCCATTTAAATTCAAACTTCCTGGCCAATTTCTTTTCTCATTAAATTCTCACCTTTGACATGGTATGGATGAATTCATCCAATCTTGATATTTATATTACTTTTATACAATCACCAAATTCACACACTAATAAAATCCAACATGATGCAAGTTTTGTTTTGTATTTCATTAATAAATTACTGACTTAAAAATGTTTTTTTGTTCACATGTTCTAATGAGTGAAGGCCACAAACAAAAAGATATTCATCTCTTATTTTATCGTTTACATTTTTGGGTATTACAACACACAGCTCAACTCCTTCTAGCCCTGCACCTTCTACACCTAGCACTACACCGCGCACAGGGACGACCAAGCCAGCGGCGCCCCCTGCCAAAGGCATCGCTTCTTCCACAGGACATACACGGGATACTCAGTGCCATCGTTGCAGAGGGTTGGGGCACATGATTCGGGACTACCCAAACAAGCGTACCTTGCTTATACGTGACAATGGTGAGTACTCTTCAGCCAGTGATTCCGGGGAAACTAGTCATGCTATGATTGCCACTAACCATGCAGAAAATGAGGAAGTCCACATTGATCCCATCGACGCCGATAGGTATGAGAGTCTTGTTGTGCAGCGTGTTCTCAGCACACAGGATGTCCAGGCCGAAAAAAATTAGTGACACACTCTATTCCATACCAAGGGCGTTGTGCACGAACGGTCGATTCGCATCATCATCGATAGTGGTAGCTGCAACAATTTGGCAAGTACAACTTTGGTAGAGAAATTATCCTTGCCCACTCGCGCACACCCACGTCTGTATCACATTCAATGGCTTAATGATGGTGGTAAAATAAAGGTAACATGTTCGGTACGTGTCCCCTTTTCGCTGGGTTCTTATTCTGATTATGCTGATTGCGATGTTATTCCTATGGAAGCATGCTCTTTGTTATTGGGTCGACCTTGGCAATATGATACTGATAGTTTACATCATGGTCGTTCAAATCATTATTCTTTCATGTTTAAAGGCCAGAAAATAATTATACATACAATGACCCCTGACCAAATTTTGAAAGATGATCTTACTAGGGCTGCTAAAACTGCACAATAAGTCAAATCGACATCAGCCGCATCTATTAAATCTGAAATCAAGTTGTACTCTCCTATTCTACTTGCTACACGTGCTGATTTTGATGATCTCCATGAAGCTCATATGCCCTGTTATGCACCTGTATGCTCGCGCATGCTTGTTCCGCTTGATGATGCACCGTCTTTGGATATACCCCCTGCTGTTGTTATCCTTTTGCAGGAGTATGCTGATGTTTTTCCTATGTACTTACCACCGGGTCTTCCTCCGCTCTGTGGCATTGAGCATCAGATCGATCTCATCCCCGGCGCTTCTCTTCCGAACCGTGCCTCGTACCGTACAAATCCAGATGAGACGAAGGAGATCCAGCGCCAGGTGCAGACGCTGCTTGATAAAGGTTACATTCGTGAGTCTCTTAGCCCTTGCTCGGTTCCTGTTTTACTCGTTCCAAAGAAAGATGGGTCATGGCGTATGTGCGTAGATTGTCGTGCTATTAATAACATCACAGTTCGTTATCGATATCCTATTCCACGCCTTGATGATATGTTAGATGAGCTTAGTGGTGCCGTTATTTTCTCTAAGGTTGATTTGCGTAGCGGTTACCATCAGATTAGAATGAAACTCGGTGATGAATGGAAAACAGCTTTTAAAACGAAATTTGGTTTATATGAATGGTTGGTTATGCCATTTGGATTGACTAATGCTCCCAGCACCTTTATGCGTTTAATGAACGAAGTTCTACGGGCCTTCATAGGTTTGTTTGTTGTTGTTTATTTCGATGATATCCTTATTTACAGCAAGTCTATAGAGGAGCATTTAGAACATTTGCGTGCTGTTTTTGATGCTTTGCGTGCTGCTCGCTTGTTTGGTAACATGGAAAAGTGCACATTTTGCACGCAACGTGTCCCGTTTCTTGGTTATGTGGTTACTCCGCAGGGCAATGAGATGGATAGCAGCAAGGTTGAAGCCATTCAGGACTAGCCTACACCAACGACGGTCACCCAAATTCGGAGTTTTCTTGGACTTGTAGGATTTTACCGCCGTTTTGTGCGTGATTTTAGCTCCATCGCTGCCCCTTTGCACGAACTCACAAAGAAAGATGTGTCTTTTGCTTGGGACCCCCCACAAGAAGAGGCGTTCAACACTTTGAAAGATAAGTTAACCCATGCTCCACTCTTACAATTGCCCGAC
Source organism: Zea luxurians (assembly GCA_029449295.1). Lineage (NCBI taxonomy): Eukaryota > Viridiplantae > Streptophyta > Magnoliopsida > Poales > Poaceae > Zea > Zea luxurians. Next base: position 10,748,727 of record JAOPSE010000069.1, on the reverse strand, counting down.
TTTCAGAAAGTGTTTGAACTTGAATGTGATGCTAGTGGTATTGGGTTAGGTGCTGTTTTGTTACAAGAAGGAAAACTGGTTGCTTATTTCAGTGAAAAATTATGCGGTGCTAGCTTGAGATATTCTACTTATGATAAGGAACTTTATGCTTTAGTTTGCACTTTGCAAACATGGCAGCACTACCTTTGGCCTCGTGAGTTTATAATTCATTCTGATCATGAGGCTTTAAAACATATTCGTACCCAAACGAATCTGAACCGTCGTCATGCTAGTTGGGTAGAATTCATCGAGTCCTTTCCTTACATTATTAAACACAAGAACGGGAAGGAAAACATCATTGCTGATGCGTTGTCCCGTAGATATACCATGCTTTCACAGTTAGAATTTAGAATCTTTGGCTTGCAAACTGTGAAAGATCAATATGTTGATGATGCTGATTTTAAAGATTTCTATATACATTGTAAGGATGGCAAACCCTGGGGAAAATTTCACATACAGGATGGATTTTTGTTCCGCGCTAACAAGCTGTGTATTCCAGCAAGCTCGGTTCCTCTTTTGTTGCTGTAGGAAGCTCATGGAGGCGGTCTCATGGGGCACTTTGGCGTTTACAAGACACATGAGGTGCTTGTCGCACACTTCTTTTGGCCTCGGATGCGCCGTGATGTTGAGCATCTTGTTGCACGTTGCACTACTTGCCAGAAAGCTAAGTCACGTTTGGGCAACCATGGTTTGTATATGCCTTTGCCTGTCCCTTCTTCTCCTTGGCTTGATATTTCTATGGAGTTTGTTTTGGGCTTGCCTAGAACTAAGAAGGGGAGGGATAGTATTTTTGTGGTTGTTGATAGATTCTCTAAAATGGCTCACTTTATACCTTGTCATAAAACTGATGATGCTAACATTGTTGCTGAATTGTTCTTTAGAGAAATTATTCGTTTACATGGTATTCCAAAAACAATAGTCTCTGATCGTGATCCTAAGTTTCTAAGCCATTTTTGGAGATCTCTTTGGAATAAATTGGTAACTAAATTGCTTTTTAGCACTACTTGTCATCCTCAGAATGATGGACAAACTGAGGTAGTAAATAGAACTTTATCTACCATGCTTAGGGCTGTTTTAGACACGAATTTGAGACGTTGGGAGGATTGCTTGCCTCATGTTGAATTTGCTTACAATCACACACATTCTTCTACAAAGATGTGCCCTTTCTAGATTGTTTATGGTTACATCCCTAGGGCACCTATTGATTTGATTTCACTTAATGCTGTGAACGCCCCACATGTAGATGCTGCTGCACATGTTGAACAAATGATTACCATACATGAACAAATGAAACAGAACATTGCTGCTACTAATGCAAAAAATCAGGTTACTGGTAGTAAAGGAAGAAAACTTGTTACTTTTGAGCCAGGTGATATGGTTTGGTTGCACTTGAGAAAGGATTGGTTTCCTACTTTGCGCCGTTCTAAATTAATGCCTCGTGCTGCTGGTCCTTTTAAGGTGCTAACAAAGATTAATGATAATGCTTATATCCTTGACTTGCCTGCGGAATTTGGTGTTTCCACTAGTTTTAATGTTGCAGATTTGAAACCATATATGGCCAAGGATGAGGAGTTGCCATCAAGGACGACTTCACTTCAAGAAGGGGAGGATGATGAGGACATCACCTGCAACATGAGTATGACTACACCAGCAGCACCTCCACATCAAGTGCCACTTCCTTCATTAGCTAGGCCAATCACTCGGGCCCATGCCAGAGATCTTAACTTCGTCATGCTACTGAAGAATGAGGGCCCAGAAGAATAGATGACCAGCCCAACTACAACCCATAGTGGACGACCTAGGGTTGGCCGCCACTAGGGGCTGCGCCCCTCTCTCTATTTATCCAGGAGCTGCGCCTCCTTTGTTCTTTGAGTTTTGTTTTACGTTAGCTTTAGCTACTCTCGAACACACGCAAATCAGCGTTGTCTTCGTGTATTCAGAACTCCACCCTCGAGTAATAGATTAGATTGCTCGCATCTTTTTCTTGTTCGTTCTTCGATTGCGCACAGGAAACGATCTTCGTGATCAGGCCGATCTCGCATCAGCAAGGTCGGTAACCACAGGGAGTTGGTTCAGCGATTGCATTGGTGCCTCGGGCTTGCTCATCGTAGTCGGATCGCAAGGGTCATCTTCCGCCAAATCGGAATTATCTCCACTCGCCGAAAGATCGGGCACCTCAGCTATATCAAAATTGTGGACCCCGATCCGACACGATGGTCTTGGGTACACCATGTAGACTTAGGATGCAAGCAATATACAACTTGGCATATGCAAGCACCGAATTGCTTTTGTTCACAGGCAGGAAATGAGCTAACTTGGTGAGACGATCCACTATCACCCAGATAGAATCGTATCCTCGTGAGGTTTTGGGTAAACCAACAATGAAGTCCATACTGATATCTTCCCACTTCCAGGTCGGAATGTGTAAAGGTTGTAATGGCCCAGCAGATTTCAAATGGACGGCTTTCACTCGTTGACAAATGTCACACTTAGCCACATACCGAGCAATTTCTATTTTCATCTTAGTCCACCAAAACCTTTGCTTCAGATCTTGATACATCTTATTACTTCCTAGGTGAATGGAATACCGAGACAAATGAGCTTCGTCCAGTATTTGTTGACGCAATTCGGGTACCTTTGGAACTACCAAACAGTTTTGGAACTTAAGAACACCATCTTCATCAATTCTAAAACATGTAGCTTTTCCTGCTTCAACTCGTTCCTTGATATGAGCTATACCCTTATTCACCTTTTGAGAATCAATAATTTGGCTTTGGATAGTTGATTCAAGAACAAGATTGGCTACAGTTCCATGTTGAATTATCCCCAAATTCAGCCTTTCCAGTTCCTGACACAAGGTGATAGTTAATGGCTTCATCGAAAGACAATTACACTAGGACTTCCGGCTGAGAGCATCTGCCACGACATTAGCCTTTCCAGGATGGTAATGGACTTCTAAATCATAGTCCTTGATCAACTCAAGCCATCTCCTTTGACTCATATTTAGCTCGGACTGGGTAAAGATGTATTTCAGACTTTTATGATCAGTATATATGTGACATGTATTACCCAGCAGATAATGGCGCCAAATCTTAAGTGCATGAACAACAGCAGCCAATTCGAGATCATGGGTTGGGTAATGCTCTTCATGACGCTTTAGCTGCCGAGATGCATAAGCAATCACTCGGCCTTCTTGCATAAGTACACACCCAATACCAATGCCTGAAGCATCACAATAAACATCAAACGCTTTCTCAATATTAGGCTGCGTCAATACTGGTGATGTAGTCATTAACTTCTTTAGTTCTTCAAAAGCTTTATTGCACTCAGATGACCACACAAATTTGACATGATTCTTGAGCAACTCAGTAATAGGTTTAGCTATCTTGGAGAAATCTAGAATAAAACGACGGTAATACCCCGCCATTCCAAGGAAACTTCGGACTTGGTGTACTATAGTGGGTGGTTTCCATTCCAAAATGTCCTTGACTTTACTTAGGTCGACCGCAACACCTTTGGCAGACAAGATATGACCCAAGAATGGAATTGTGTCCAACCAAAATTCACATTTGCTGAACTTGGCATATAGTTGGTGTTCCCTTAGCTGCGTCAAAACGACATGCAAGTGCTCTGCATGTTCTTCTTTGGTCTTCAAGTATATCAAGATGTCATCAATAAATACCACCACGAACTTATCAAGTTCAGGCATGAACACTGAGTTCATCAAGTACATGAAATGAGCTGGAGCATTGGTCAAACCAAAAGACATCACCAAATATTCATAGAGACCATATCGAGTAGTGAAAGCAGTCTTAGGAATATCTTCAGGTCGAATTCTTATCTGGTAATAACCTGATCTAAGATCAATCTTAGAGAACACTTTAGCTCCAGGAAGTTGATCAAACAACAAATCGATACGAGAGAGAGGATATTTGTTCTTAATGGTCACCTTGTTAAGTGGTCGGTAATCAACACATAACCGGAGTGTTTGATCCTTCTTTTTCACAAAAATAGCAGGACAACCCCAAGGTGATGAACTTGGGTGAATGAACCCTTTGTTGAGCAAGTCCTGCAATTGAGTCTTTAGTTCTGCTAATTCCTTAGGTGGCATTCTGTATGACCTTCTAGATATAGGTGCAGTACATGGCTGCAATTCGATCACAAATTCCACATCCCTTTCTGGAGGCAAACCAGGCAAATCCTCGGGGAATACATCTGGAAACTCCCTAACAACAGGTATATCCTTCACCTCTTTAGTAGTGTTAGCACACACTTGTTCAACTGCTCTTTTCAATGTTGGCAACAGGATTAGCAACTTAGAATTGCTATCAGGCGAATCCAATTGCACTGTTCATTGCAACGTATCAATAACAGCTCTATGTTGATGTAACCAATTCATACCAAGGATGACATCAATGTCCTAATTCTTAAGGACGATTAAGTTAGTAGGGAAAATATATTCCTCTGAACTTATGGGTATTCTCTCCACCATTTCCTTACTATAGATACAACCTCCAGGGGATTGTATACAAAAAGTATCTTTTCCAATTTCTAATGGTAGCTGATGTTTGACAACAAAAGCTCTATTGATGAAGGTATGGGATGCGCCTGAATCGAATAGAGTCACAGCAGGATGGTTGGCAACAGGAAATACACTCATCATAACTGGAGCACCCTCCGGAATAGCATGGGCATGAGTAAGATTAACCTGTCCCCACCTAGGTACAGCTCTGCTCCTCTTTCTAGTATCTTGTCGGTTACACAGAGGTAACCTGATTAGCGACTGCGGCTTAGCCACTGATTTAGGGAAACGACAGTCTTGAGTAGAGTGTCCTGACTTTCCACAATTCTCGCATGAGTTAGTGTTGTCTATGATAGATTTAGAACGAATGACTGGGACATCCGGCTTAGGTGGAATGAAAGGAATGACAATCTGTTTTTCACATGATTGAGGTGAGCTAGGCTGGGGTGGAGAAAAACGAGGATAATAAACTTGTTGATAAACAACCCTCCGACATTGTTTGATTTTACCAGATGATTCCTCTGCAAACTTCTTTCTTTTAGACTCCTGATGAAGCCGAATCTTGTTATCACCCAAAACAGCCTGACTGACCACCTCATTATATCTTTTAGCCGAACTAGTTGCCATCAAGTCTTGAAGTTTCTTGTTGAGGCCATGTAGGAAGTAGAATTTTTCTTCTCATTGGTATTTACAAAATCGAAGACGTACTGGGATAGGCGAGTGAACCTCTCAAAATATTCCATTACACTCTCTTCTTCGCCTTGCTTCAAATCTAAGAACTCATTGAATTTGATTTCCATCAGGGCTTTCGGAATATAATGCGTTCGAAATACCTCACGGAACTCAGCCCAAGAAATTTGATGTCCCTCTGGCTGCAGCGTAAGGTATTCTGCCCACCAGGCCCCAGCTTGACCCTGGAGTTGTTGTGCTGCACACTGAGTTTTCTGAACATCATCACAACAGATGAGTCCCAACTTCTGCTCAACGGTACGAAGCCAATCTTCTGCATCCAACGGATCTTCTGCTCTAGAGAACACTGGCGGTTGTGTGCTAAGAAACTCTTTATAGAGGATAGCAGCATCAGAATCATGACGACCATACTAAGTTGATGTTGTAGGCTGGGCTATTTGCTGAAGAACAACGCTCATATTCACAAGTTGAGCCATAATATCATCCAAAGTTGATGCCGGAGATGGATTGGGTGCATCGATATTCCTCTAGGAAGCACCAGCACCACGATCCTTTCCAGAACGAGTCCTCATTCTACCAATTAAAAAGGCAACTTAGCTTTTAATCTTCATGAATAGGAAAGAGCAAGATAGAAAAGTAAAGATAGGTAGCATGAACAGGGTGGATAAAACACGCACTAAACGGTTACCCAGGGGGTTTAACTTAAAGTTGTATGTCATGATGCATGCTCGTCCTATTCGTCTGCACACATCTTGCCAACATATAGTGGCTATCACGTTCTATGGCGGTGGCATTCCTACTCACTCCGTTATTAATCACTAGTCACACTTTCCTAGTGTTTAGTTAGTGTACCTGCAGAAATTTACATTACAGCCCAAACCCCATGATGCAAACATTCATTTGGTCAAAGTTTATACTCCATATATTGCTATATGGAGGCCAGCTCCACATTAGGCGCCGAGCCACGCATAGGCGTTGCTGCCACACTTTTAACCACAGGGCAGCCCATTATGTAACTTACCTTCTTACCTGAACGTAGGTGTGTTGTTACAAGTACATTACACTTCTTAGTATTCCCATGTCTATATATCCAAATACATCCATGGGGTACTGAATCCCAAATAAATAAATACTCCATTTCGCAACCTTCATATATACATATGTGGAACGTGTATATAGTCCAGTGCCATATTTAAGCACTCTCCTAGACCGACGTTTGTTCGGTTATGCTCTCACATCTCACCTTACCTTAGCGTCGATTCATTCAAAACTGAATGGTCCCAAAAATAACATTACACATGTATGCATTACCCTTCCCAGGTTGTGGGTTAGTGGTTAGTATCTTAATCTAGGCCACCTTATAGTCCTTAATTTCAACCACATACTATTTGCACTTCACACTACAACACATATAGCCTTCTATGACGAATACCTCGTGACAATAGATCAAAATGTCATAAGTCTCTCATATTTATGATGTTTTGTAGGGAGTGATTGACTTCAATGACGAAAAGAAAATGTTTGTCATTAAGACCAATTCAAAATCGTCATAAAAATGAAAGATGTCGTATTTGTGACGAACACTCTTTCAATCTCATGACAATTAGCTAGTGTCACTGTTTCATGACAATGATGGTCGTCATAAGTCCTCTTGTTAATTTCCAAAAAAGAAAAATTATAGGCCCACTACAAATTGGTAATGAAACAATTTTGAATATGAAATCAAGTTTAAATAAAAATTAATTAAGTTGAAATTTCCCACGTGTAGTATTTTCCATAAATATATTACTATATACTTTGATCTAATATATTCATTTGCAATTTTTTATACAACAATATCTAAAAATTATAATCAAACTACAAAAAAAAAAGATTCTGTTTTAAAACTAAAAAATTGGAAAAAAACACACTAGTCCACATGTTTGAATATGAATCATGTTTCGATATTTATTGGTTAAGGTTGAATTTTCCGCATGTATTTTCTATAAATATATTACTAAAGATTTAGATCTAATTTATTTGTGATTAATTTGTTATATAACAATAGCTAAAATAATAATCAAACTACAAGAAAATAAAAACAATTTAAAAATAAAAAACAGAAAAAAAACTAAAGTAATAATCAAACTTTCACAAAATAAAAAACAGTTTTAAAATAATAAAAGAAAAAATCCAACCTACATACAAAACAACCTGAGATTTGAACATCCTACCTCTAAGAGAATATAGAATTAAGCTACCAGCAAGCTTGTGTATATAAGCTTACCACTATATTTGGTATTGACAAACAATTCACCTTTGGTTAGGACTGATGTTCTTTATCCGACACCAAATGTGGTAAAAAATATTGAAACTTGTCATGGAGTCATATTTTGTTCCAACGTCAAATGATAAAAATATGAAGGCATTACACAAAAGTTGATAATATATGTTGTTCCAAACGTTCATATCTTACATGAAATTTCTTAGCATTGAGCTATTACTTTGTAGTTTGAGCAACATTTCTTACAGTTTTTTTTTGTTTTTTTATTCTTTTAAATTTTACCATGTGTTCATCTAACTGTTACAAACTTATATCATGTAAAGGTGTCCCTTTTTGAATTGCTTAATACTTTTCTATTGTTTAAATGCCTTTACAAGAAATAAATAAATACTAAATGTGATAAAAAAATATTAAAAAAATTAAAACTTGGCATGAACAGATCCTCCTAACTCTGCGCACGACCCCATTCCGCCAAGGTGAAACGGCCGGCTAGAGCCCTTTTTTCTCGCCATTGCAAAACGGCCAGCCGGTCTGCTTCCGCCACGCCCTTCCTCTCCCTCCCCATGCTGGTCTGCTTCCATCATGCCCTTGCTCATCGAGGCTCCAGCTGCTATTCCACCTACAGCCGCCTACAATCCACCCCCCATCATCCAATCCGCTCGATCTGAAGACCACAATGGAACCTGGGCGTAAAGCTGCAGCATAATCAACACAATCAATAGGTAATTTCTTGGAATCTTGTATTGAGATGATGAAGGAGAGGCCATCCTTGTCGGGCGACCATCATTTTCGTCGATCTAGTTGCTGCATCCCACATGACTGATTCAGATTGTTCATCGAATGACTATTGGTTGAATACGTTGGGTGGCTTGCTAAATCAAGTAGTAGTGTAGAATCTCCATAAATTATTATCAAGCTTATTTTGGGTTTCCGTGGACTATCACCCACTTAGCAATCAATTTTTTAAATTTATGGTCTAACCTAGTTTTATAGTCTTAAATGCTATCTTATTTCATCTGTGTTGTTGCGGAAGTATCAAAATCTTTTTATCTGGGTAGACTAAAGTACTTGGCTATTGTGGTAGATAGCAACTAAGCTAAAAGTATTGCAAAGATCTCTACTGCCACATCCACCCTCCATGGGACTAGAATAACTTTGGTGATCAAGGCAAGTGATCACATCTAATTTGTGCAATGCAATCTATTTTCATTTTGTTTTCGTATAGTGATTAGTTACATACTCTCAATAATAGTTCAGCATTTACGTGATTTTCCTTCAATACATCAAAGAAGATAGCGAGGATTTTCACTATGCCCAACCAATGTGTGAGTTGGTTCTGTTGACCAGTGCCATTAAGATTAACTTTTGCAATACTTGAATGAGAAGTTCATGGATCATTTGCTCAAGGTTTATATCTCTTCTTCTTAAGAAATTAAATCGATGTGTTCTTGTTTGGAGCATTTGCTCAAGGTTTATAGCTTAACAAATTTTCACTTTCCTTTACATGTATAGTGAACAAGCCCTGCTCTAGACTTGGTAGATAAATCAATATATTTGGAATTAACCTTTATCATAGGTCCCATAAAATGAGAATGGATTTTTAACATTGAGGCCTAATTCATAGAGAGGATTTAGGGCTAATCTAAATAAATATGCACTTATACTAAATATTGTAGCATCAATGTTCTGATTTGTTTTACACCATCATACTCGACTAATACTGATGGGTAGCTGCATTTAACTATTTGTTTTGCTTTCCCTTTAACAATGCTTTACCAACCACTTGTTAAGTTAGCAGATACTTTCTTGTCTCATGTCAGCCATGTATCATATGCAGGAAAAGTGTACCAAAACCAACTGAATCAAGAGAATGTCTGGTTACATCAGCACATTGGACCTTGATGCTACATTGCACAGGCCCATGTTGTGGTAAGAAATGAAACAATAATGTGTAAGATCACTATTATTGAGACCAAGTTCTTTTTTTAAGATAATATTTTGTAATTGTTTGCAAAAAGTTTAGAAGAAAGTTATATTCAAAGATGTAGAGCCTACCTCAGTTGATCTATTCAAGAACTTCCATTGTAGCAAAAACAATGGATTTAAAGAGTCTATACAAAAAAGCAATTGTAAGTGATTGTTTATTTCTATTGCTTCTCGACATAAAGTAAGCATGAATAATAACATGTAAGAAACATCTATTATTGTAAATTTGCTAGGATGATATGGAATCTATCATGAGTGAACTAGTACAAGATGGAGAGGAACCAAAAGTCAGTAAATGAAGTTGTTTCTCAGGTTGTCAAATCATGCTGCAGGTGTTTGTTCAGCCTCCAAGAGTACCTCTAGAGGTGCAATATTGTCACATGTACAAGTGTTTTACATACCAATTGTGTTTCCTTCTTTATTTTGATAAGTTGTACTTGCAGCCTGTGCCTTTCCTAAAGGACTTGACATAGAGAAAGTATCTAGAAAAAAAATAAAACTATATGGAAACAATGTGTGGTATATTTTGATGCAATTGAAAAACCAAAAGTGCAATTAGGTTGTAGCTCTAGTAGGCTGTTGACTTTAGCAGCACCTCTATAACAGTAACTCGACTATTCTCTACGTAACTGTTTTGATAGCCCATTTTGCTGCACAACTTGCAGCACAACTACTAGATCATATTCCATTCTTGACTAGCAACACAACTAGCAAATCACTTAGAACCAACATGATTGTCCATATATGTAGACCACTTGATGCTTTGGTGTCTGATTACATATTTATATATTATTTATTAATATGTTCTTGTTCTTGCTTGTCTGTGTGCGTGGTTAGATTTTAAGTTATAAGTTATATTTATTTATATTTCTAGGATCTTCAGGTTGAGCTTGAGAATGAGAAGCAAGAAAAAAGAGAACATCGACAAGAGTTGGATAACTTGAAGATGGATCAGAAACTTCAAGAGTAAAACATTCTGAGGACATCACAAGAAATGTATGCCCTCCTTCGATAGTTCCTGAGCTTTAACCAGGGTCGGCACAATCCAGGGCCATAAAGTTCCTAGGCCCAACAGTGAATTATTGCAGGATGTTTCTATTTTGAAAATTTGTTGTTAGTTGAACTATGTCTACTTGCTGATCAATAATTGGTCGCTAGTCGTTTACAACTAGGACTTAGTAGGTCCAAGTTTGTTGATTTTTGTTACTGGTAGCTCCAAGTTTTGTTGAACATTGATGCTTCTTGTAAGACGTATTGGACCTATGAATTGGAAATTGTCTGCTATAATTTTGGTCTATAGATATGTAAATTTTGTGAAATATGTCATGCGAACATATGTACACTTGAATGACATTGCTCAAAAAATGGGCTATATATTTTGTTGATATAAAATAATATTCATAGAAAATTACAAATTAGATTTCATAAAGCTACAAATTTGGCCTAGCACTAGCACATGCCATTTTATAAATTATGACAATAATGTTCATCATTAAAAAGTGCCATGTCATATCGATAAACGTCATAACCATTTGCCACATCGGCACCACATCACAAGTACGCATGATTTTGTGACAAAAACTTGTCTACATGGAAAGTCTATAGCTGATTATTAGTGACATTTTCTTTGGAGTAATGACAATTGGAAAATGTCTTAAATCTATGACGATGTAGAATTGTCACAATTTTAATGACAGAAAAACTTCAATTCGTCATAGAACATGTTTAGCCACGTCACATAGATGACGAACCAAAAAACGTCACACAAGCGTCATAGATTTCAATCTATGACATATATCCACTTATCAATGACACAATGTGAATGTCATAGAAGGTAAGGTGTGTTGTAGTGTCAACTATCAGGCTTTGCTTATATATTCTTAAGTTTTCCAAAATTATTTGGACTCAAAATCATTTTGAACTTTGCCAAAGGATTACATTAATATCCATGCTAATGGGGGATCGCTCCGATACCACGCTGTGACAACCCTCCCAAGTTATTAGGCCCACATGCACCAATCCTTGCCTTACTGGCCTCGGATGGCTGTGCACATGTACCGGGTAACTTAACAAGGCTATCGAGTTCGCCAACTGGAACTCATCATCCCAAGGATCTGCCACATAACAGGTATGTTACAGTAATCACATTTGATACACACACATTGGAGATAGAGTGAAAGACTTTTACAAAGTATACTTTACATTCCAGAACTCAAGTTTTACATGGTAGAAAGAGATGTATTTATTACAAGTCCTGATAGTACTCGAAGTGCATAACTTATTACAATAATTGGAAGGGTGAAGCCTTTCCATAAGATATATACATAAACATTCTAAGCTTCAAGTCATCCACAAGAAGTAACTAACCCAAACATAAGGGAATAAAACTTCTCCTACAAAACAACAAGGGATAAAACCCTGAGTACGCAATTACTCAGCAAGACTTACCCGACTAAAGAAAAGACTCTCAAGGGTATGTTGGCTTTTGGGAATCAAGGTAAAGCTCATCAAAGTTCAAGGACTCATTTTGCAAAATAGCTTACTAGAAGTGGGTCCTTAAGCCAAGTTTTATTTCACAAGTTAGTTTATTACCTGTATCTTCTAGCCTGAATCTAGCATTTTCCTAATCTAGATCATTCACTAGACCTACACTAGGTTGCTTTTAAAATCCAAATTTTGTTTCGCTTGTTATCTACGATGAAGGGCAGCGATCCAGTCTTCATATCCGAGAAGTAACGGTGATCCGAATCGATTAATACCCAGCTGGGGATCTCTAACCACACGACATATGTAGCACTTAACCCTTGCATATGTCAACCATTCCCACGAATCCTCCACTACATGAACTGGTCTGCGCTACCCGGGAGCACATTACCCTACCATCCAGCCTCTTGCCAGGAGGATAACTGCTACTCCCACCATCTCCCACGCCTAGTGTGCGGTTGTCATTTCACGTATGGAATAGCTGGGTTCAAGCTTACCCATGACGAGGTATGTGGCCAGCTAAAAGGTCCTAGATCAACAGGCCTACAATCAGTACGGTCCTTAATCGACATAGACGAAGACCCTACAACCAGACTCCGTTCTGGTGCAAGTTAACCGCCCGTCCTCAAGTTTACTTACGCTATTTCTCAAAACATTTGGCACCTGACAGAGGGGCCATGCCTAGATAATGAATTTATCACTGTAGATGATGTCTTCATTATCCCAAGCAAATTTTCTTTTGGAAATTATGAGTCATAGATCAAAAACATTTTTTTAATCTATCCGCATGATTAAGCATCTCTAGCTTTTATAAAACAGGTGACAAGGTATGGTAATCAATTCTTTCAAGGAATGGTAATGCATCAAGTGTTTAATCAATTAACTCCTATCACCTAATGCATCATATAAGTGATAAAAATTTTATAAATACAAGGAAGGTGGCAAATGCACCGGGGCTTGCCTTATTGCAAGAGAAGATCCCAAAACCCTTCTACTCTGGTAAGTAGTTAGATGAAACTCCACCACTGGGTATTCAGGTACCGGAGCAAATTTCTCTTCGATGTACACTTCTTCACGGAGCTCGGAGATGGCAGCGGCTTCAAGTGGGGGGGGACGCTGGTGATGCTGCAGCTTGAGGAGGGGATGCGTGAGGGACAGGCGTGCGAAGTCGCAGTGAGGACGGCGTGTGCTGGTGGAGCTCACTGCAGCGCGCGACGGCATGGTGGTGCAGGATGGCCAGACAAGACCGAGCGGGTGCGGGCGCCACGGCGAGGTGAAGATGGCACAAGACCAGGTGCGGCTAGGAACCAAAGCCTAGACGCGAGAGGGAGGTGACGGCACAGGACGCTATTGCCACAGGAAAGCGATGCCAAGAGGGCTGGAGCTGCTCCAGCGAACTGCTGCTACAGCTTCGAGTGTCGGTGGAGAAGAGAGGGGAAGCGCTGAGCGCTAATGGGCAAGGTGACACTGCCACGACGATTGCGAAGCTAGCAGCAAGACGACAACAGTTTCTAGTGGCGAGGACAAGGAAGAACGAGACAACTCGGACGCCCAAGCTCTGAAGACAAGACCGCTAGCTTATGCAATAGGGAGGGCGACGTGGGAGGGACAAGCTAGTGAAGGAGTCTGTGCGCTCGACCGGAGGAGATGAGACCGAGACTAGTCGGTAGCAAAGCTGACTAGCCGAGGCAGTCAGGCGGCGGATGGTGGCTGGGCACGACGGCCAGTCCATGTAGCTCGCGTGTCTGCACACGCGTCGAGCCCAAGCGCATAAAGGATAAGGACAAGGAGTGGTGGTCGGTGGATAAGAGAAAGTTTTTTTAAAAAAAATAAAACATACAACGAGTCGAGCTCCTTAAAGCAAATTCGAAGACTGTTATACCCCTTCAACTTTGCTTAAACGATCAGACAAAGAATTGAGAGACAGAAGGCTCCAAAAGTCGGACCAAAAATCAGAGAAATCCAGTTTACTAAGACTGCGTTCAGCGCATCCTATCTGACGGAGCAACTTTGAGCTTAATTTACTCACAAGTTTCAGTGGTAAAAGGGAGAACTCCGTTAACCAAACTTGTTGACAAAATATAGCTCTACAAATTTGCTGTAGGAACCATAGACCAAATTGTAACACCCCAAGTGTTACCATGGCTATGGCACCTCTATGCACTACTGACTGTCATCACATGTGGAAGAAACTTAAGGAGAAGAACAGAAGAATCTTGGAGACCATGTATTAACCAAGAATGTTAATGACCTAAAAACATTACTCAAGCTTTTGTGCACTTACCACCTTGGGCAAGAAGGGAGTAAACCCTGGACCTCTCTTGAACCCCTATCTCCTAAAACCATGGTTGAAGGGGGGAGAGATTGAGCAAGTGTGCAAATCATGACCCAAACTTTGGCAAAAGTTAAGTAACATATTAATCAACAAATATGGAGAGGAAACATTGCAAAAAGACCCCTTAAGAAACCCCAAATCCATTCTTTAAGTAGAGAAAGAGCTAGAGCTCTCTAATTCTCTCTAAGTCAAAATCTACACCTAATCTAAAGATCCACCGTGTTCACCTTGAAGATGGCACCAAAACCACCTAAGTTCTATACCAAAAATGTGGCATACCACCTAAGGCACCCCCTGGAAAAAGTTGAGACCGAGCCCTTGAAGTTTGACATGTCTTGGCATCACTTTTGTCGCGAAGTGGGTAGGGAGACAAGCCAGATTTGGCGTCCACATATCTTCTGACCTAGGGCTTATCTTCCCTTGGAACTCACATACAAGAGATAGCCATAGGTGCCAGGAAGAGGTCTGCGCCGGATTTTTGCCAAGATTCGCACGTATGCGATCTCAGCAAGCTTTTGAACATGGGCAGAAGAACACCTCCACGTGTTCGACGCGCTCTGCACGCGCCAGAGCACGCCCGCGCCCGACCCCGCGCGCCTCGCGCCACGCCAGGCCGCGCCCGCGTCCCCTCCTCGTGCCCGCGCCTATAAACCCTCCGGCGTCGACCGTACTCCTCCGCGCACGCTCGACCTCACCGGAGCCCGAAACCACAGGCGTTTGCCCCGTGCACGGCGTGCCCGTGGCCACCCGAGCCCCTGCCACTGTAGACCGGCCAGCAGAGCCCTTCCCAACCCCGTCCAACCCTTGGAATAGATTGTGCACGCCTCGGTGAAGCTCCCCGAGCAAGGAATCGGAGTTTGCTTCGCCGGAGAAGCCAGTCCACGGTCGCCGAACTTCGCCCAACCGCCAGTGAACGTAGACCGGGTAATCCTCTGTCCCATTCTTCGATTCCTTGTGCACATAGCCTCTGCGTCATCCCGTGGAGCTCATCGTGCCATTTGATTGAACTAGATCGCCGTGGTTTAGCTAGAACACCCGCTGCCGACGAGATCACCCGCCTGCGCACGTGGACCGGACGATTCCGGCCACCTCCGCCGTCGAGCCGTACCTCGCTGTGACCGCCCGGACCTCCCGGAGCCGACCCCGCCCCTCGCCGGACCTCTCTCGCCGCCGGTAAGCCGCGCCGCCCTTTTCTTTTTTGTGGGTACTATTTAAACCGAGGGAGGGACCGCGGGGAAGAAGAAGAAAAGGCTAGGGGGTTTTGCGTATTGTTAGTGACTCAGGGGAATAGTTGCGCAGGGGTATAACTGAGAGGATTAGTTTGGAAAGAACCCGAGGACATCGCTGCAAAGTGGTTTTTCCAGGAAACCTCTTTATTAATCTGATTTAAATTCAAACAGAACTTGAATAATTCATATCTTCTGTTTTGTTCACCCAAATCGAGTCAAACCAATTTTGCCAGATCTTAAATAATGTAAACTACTTAAGAAAAATATAAAACCCCTTAGTGTTACAGAAAACATTAGAGTTTTGAATTAAATGATTAACTTGCCAAAAGCTAAAAGAAATAAGGAAAAATAGTTACACTATTTAACTGAAGTTAAGAAAATTTAGAGAAGTACTTGATCACCTACTAACCTGTTTAAGAATGATAAACCCCTCTGTACACCCCATTAAGGTAGAGTTTGCCATTTATTTCACATTGTGCTTAAAGTTAAAGAAAATAGGAAAGGTAATTTAAATAAAGAACCAGGGAGCACCCATATTTTTGTTAGTTCACCTATTCAGTATAGTTCACTAGAAAAATTTATTATGCCCTTGTTTAGTACAGAATAAATGAGATACCTTTTATTTTAGGGAAACAAGAAAAACTTAGAAAAACCCTAGAAAAATAACCCCAAGGTGAAAACATCCCAAACCTTGGGATAACTAATGTTTTGTTATTATGAACATAGGAAAAATACAAAATCTGTTGTTTGATATTTTTCAAATAACAAGTTAGTTATAGGCACCTAATTGGCATAAAACTTTAGAAATTCACAACTAAATAGCCAGTATGCCTTTTCTGTGATTTTTAACACAAAAGGCCTAATATCACCTATGTGTCTGGACAAAAATAAAATTTGGTACAGAAACCTCAATTAAATCATAGCTATAGTGTAAAGTGCCCTTTTAAAACTTATCCATGTTAATTCTGCACAAGTAGTTTCTGAATCAGTAACCACCTCAAATTTATGGGACAACCTGCAATGACAAATAGTGACCCACTGTAATTTTTGTAGAATTTTTGGAAAAAGTTAAACCACTGTTGTAGTTCAAACCCACACTAGAATTCATAAATAGAAAATGAAAAAGGGTAATTAATAATGGAGATTAATGTCACCCTAACCCAATCAGCAAAACCCCTTAATTGCCCACTAAAATATCTAAGGGAAACACCATCCACTATGCTTATCCATAACAAAACCCAAAACCTAAGTGGATAAGCATACACCACCAAGAGCCAAGTAAGACCAAGAAACCCTAAGTTACTAAACTAACTTAGTTTTCTTTTACTTAGCCTAATGTTTACCAAATCCTGCATAATCATGGCATGCATATTCTTATTCATTGCATTCGATAGATTGCAACCTCGCTGACGGAGAGTACGTCCTCGTGCCGGAGCAAGGTGTTGCTCAGGAGGTAGCCCCGGATCCAGCTCCAGAGCCTGCACCAGAGGATCTGCCTGCCCCAGCTTTGGAAGGCAAGCCCCGGTTTTATGCATAACCTGTTATTTATACTATTTTACTACACTTAATGATTGTAGGATTGAATGTGCATTTAAGTGTAGGAGTTGTTTGAAACCCTAGTTGCATGATCTCAGGAACCCTATTGGGATGAATACTAGTATGCTAGGCCGAGTAGCTGCTTTATTAATTAGGGATCTCGGTAGAAGTCGAGTGATTTTTCTAGCACTCGCGCGAGGTCAGGAATTGATTGGGCCCACTTTCATATCATAATGATGTTGGTTGGTGGACAACAATCCATGGGGATTGGTGGTTCACGGGATGAAAATTGGAATAAGGATTAAGGTGTGGTACCGTGAGTCAAGCGTTTGAACGTACTAGACAGATACCGAGAAATATGGTAAATCGGTAATCCTAGTACCTGAGTGAACCTGCCCGTAGACTTTGCCCCTCACGCGACCTGAGACGTGGTCTCCCATTCCGGTTATGGTGGGTACAAGTGCGGTCACTGCACGACGGCAGTTGGGGTCAGTGAGGCATTGTACGCCAAGGCGGTGAGCCCTGATCTGTTGCTAGGGAATCGATGGGGACGGTTGATGTGTGTGGGGATGGAGTGCCTCGCCACGTCGTGTGTTTAGGTTTACCTTGCAAGGTTTAAAAACTCGATTCGAATCGTCTGCTTCTCGCAGCTAATGAGATTGCTTGATCCATGCTGCTACATTGAGTAACAAGTGAAAATGTGATGAGTTGACACAAGATGTTGATTGCTAAATATGTTTGATACCATGTATGAGTAGATAGTACACTTTTAGCCTTAAGAGAGTCACACTTAACTTGACAAAGCTAAAACTTGATTTATAAACTTAGCTAGTGCTTTTGGCAACCAAACCCCACAGCCAAACAGCTGCATGTCTAGAGGTAGAGGAGTAGACTCCTCACACCGGGTAAGTCTAGCTGAGTATTAGTATACTCAGCCTTGCTTGTGGCATAATTTTACAGGTTCTTTGGAGGACATGGTTGCTGGAGTGACTTGGCCGTCCATCTTGCCACCGGGATGGACTGTCGAGTGGGACCCCGCCTCGGCAGAGGAGGAGCATGAGGAGTGATGGGACAGGCTTCCCCATCTCTCTGTTTATTTATCGTTAGTTTTATTCCGCTGCACTTCGAACAATGATGACTACTTTTGCTAAAACTCCGATGATGATGTAATAAGTTAATACTCCTTAATGTATGGTTTTATGCTTTATTGTATTTGCTCTGTGACTCACCATCGAGTGAGATTGTGGTACTTGATCCTGTCAGTGGCCTCGTCGGACTAGATCCGAGGGATTGACGGGTTATTCCCATTTAAGTGTGGTCTAGCCTCTAAGGCGGGACTTAGGCACTTAAGTCGGAATAATTCGGGCAGTTCCGCCACACAAATGCTCATGGATCAAAAGTTATAGTGCTCCAAAGTGGGTTGGAAACGCTAAAATTCAGATTCAGCCAACTGAAACCAAACTGAACTCAACACCTGACAGGGAGATTTTGGGCACAGTTTACTCCAATTTTTTTTTGAAGCACCAAATCAAACTTACTTAAGAAAACTTATTCACTGTTGTATGGTCTTCCACTTTACTATAGAAACCATAGTATATAACTCCAAAAATTAGCCACAAGAAAGCTCCAAACACGAGCAAAACTCACTGAAATTCAGTTTCTGCCAACTGAACTAAGTCTGAAATCTGGAGTCCGACAGCATGTTTTTAGACGCTATTTTCTCTTATTTCAAGGCTAGTTCAGGGGGATCCACTTCAATGAAAATTACTCACCTCATTACCCTCTAACACTTTGCTCTAGATAGTGCAGGCCATAACATCAGAAGTTTATCACAATAGAGATCTGAAGTTTGCTAAAAATGCTGAAACTGCACTTCAATTTCTGAATCAAAGTCTAGAAATCACAAGTCTGACAGCTCCAATTTGGACCACCTTTTCTCCAAGTTCCAAGTAGCTTTAGGGGTATGACCTTTGACCAAACTTGCACACCAACATATGGTCTTCAAACTTGCTACAGGAATTTCAGTCCAACACCATATAGATCAATCACCACAAAGCTCCAAAGTTGAGCCAGACACACTGAAATTCAGACTTGGATAATTACACCAAATCTGAAATCCAAACCTGTCAGCCCCTCTTTTGACCAGTTTTACTCCTAATTCCATATGACTTTAGGGTTAAGTAACTTAAACAAGTTTGTACACCTAAGGTAGCCCCACAACTTTGCTACAATGCCCAGCACAAAATTGTCTAGAAGCCAAAAGTTATAACAGCCCAAAGTTAGCCAATTGACATTACTTTCAGCAAATTCCAAATTGCACCAAAACTGAATTTCAGCAGTTTACTCCGATTTTTCCTATAAAACTTGGACATCTCCACTCATGGAAGTTGTTCAACTTCCCAAGATCTACCACTTTGGTATATTGACTTTTGGCAACTTCTCTCTAGATTTTGATTTCCACTTTTTGGGCTAGTTTAGGGTTTCAATTGAAATTTTGGACCTAGAAAAATGCATTCTAGGTGTATCAAGCAAAATGATGCTAATGCATATGATGACATGCCAAAGTTTTAGTTCTCGTAACACCAGGGGTGTTACATTCTCCGAGTGACCCGGTCTGCTGTCTCCCGAATTTGAGTTGGCTTCTCAATATAAGTCAGATCTTCTTGAACTTCAAGATCCTCTGCTGGCAACTGCTCTTCTGGCACTCTCAAGCATTTCTTTAACTGTGACACATGGAACACATCGTGCACAGCGGACAGGTTCTCCGGTAAGCTGAGTTGATAAGCCACTTCTCCACGTCTGGCTTGAATCTGATATGGCCCAATATATCGGGGTGCTAGCTTGCCTTTGACTCCAAACCTTTTGGTTCCTCTGATGGGTGACACCTTCAAGTAGACATAGTCTCCCACTTCAAAACTGAGTTCTCTTCTTCGGGTGTCACCATAGCTTCGCTGTCTAGACTGCGCTACCTTTAAATTCTCTCGGACCATTCTGATGTTCTCTTCGGCTTCAAGCAAAATATCTAGACCGAACACCTGTCTTTCACTAGGTTGATCCTAATGCAATGGAGTTCTGCAATTCCTCCCATAGAGCGCTTCAAACGGTGACATCTTCAAACTAGCTTGGTAGTTGCTGTTGTAAGAGAATTCTGCATATGGCAATCTCTTGTCCCAACCTATCTTGTCTTGCAAAGCACAAGCCCTCAACATATCCTCCAGAATCTAATTGGTTCTCTCTGTTTGACCATCTGTCTGCGGGTGGTAAGTTGAGCTGAACTTCAAGTGTGTGTCCAGAGCTTCATGCAACTGCTGCCAAAAATGAGAGGTGAACTGGGTACCTATGTCTAATACTATCTTCTTTGGAACGCCATGCAAGCACACAATCCGAGACATGTATAGTTTGGCTAACACTGCACTGTTGTAGGTGGTCTTGACTGGTATGAAATGGGTCGCATTTGTCAAACGGTCCACTACTAACCAGATGGAGTCATAACCAGTACGAGTGCGAGGCAAACCGACTATGAAATCCATTCCGATCTCATCCCATTTCCACTGAGGAATCTACAACGGTTGCAACAAACCTGCAGGTCTCTGATGTTCTTCTTTAATCCTCTGACAACTGTCACACGCAGCCACATACTCTGCTATCTCCCTTTTCATACCGTACCACCAGAATCTTTTCTTTAGGTCTTGGTACATCTTCTCACTACCAGGGTGTATAGAGTATGCTGTCTCATGGGCTTCTTTGAGAATCAGTTCCCGGATCGATTTGATGTCGGGAACACACAGTCTGTCCTTGAACCATACTACTCCTTATGCATCCTCATGGAAATCCTAGACTTTTCCATCTTTGATCAGCTGCCGGATCTCGTTGATTTTCTTATCATCCTTCTGACCTTTCCTGATGTCTTGCTCTAGAGTGTGTTCCAACTCGATTGTCACTCCTTGAGTGTTGTTCAGAAATCCGAGACTCAATCTGTCGAACTCCTTTGCTAGCTCATACGGTATCGGGTGAGCGGCCAACATATTGACTTGACTTTTTCTACTAAGAGCATCTGCAACCACATTTGCTTTGTCTGGGTGATAATGAATCTCCATCTCATAATCTTTGATCAATTCTAGCCATCTTCGTTTGTCTCATGTTTAACTCTGACTGAGTGAATATGTATTTGAGACTCTTGTGATCCGTGTAGATATCACACTTCTGCCCATAAAGATAATGCCTCCAGGTCTTCAATGCATGAACCACGGCTGCTAATTCCAGATCATGAGTAGGATAATTCTTCTCATGTGATAGAAGACGCGGCCCGATCTTCCGTGAGATACGATAACTTGATTGAGTGGAGATCTCGACGTTGATGATCCAAGGCTCCGAGCGAATGGTTCCTCGCAATCACTACACCACGGCTCCGTTGGTTATCACCCGTGACACACGAATGACCTCGCCACGAAGGCTTATCCCTGCAAGCGCAATCAAGAACACATGCAAGAACAGGAAAGAAACGCAACCAAAATTGTATTGATTATGGGATGGGGTCTCACAAACCGATGACGGTGATACTATTCGATGACAGAATTGATCTAAGCAAAACCTAAAACCTAATGTGGCGGTGGCTGCTGAATAAATAGAGTATTAGGCATGCGTGACCCTGGACTCGCCCCTAATGGGCTTCGACGCGATACATGACCCAACGGCCCAACAGACGGTGTCGCAGCACCAAAACAGAATCTGAATGCTAAATTGTTTCGACGATTCCCGTTGACTCTGGATGAATTTTAAGGTCGAATCAGTTGGGTTGGTTAGATAATCTCCTTATCTTTCCAACCATATCAAGTTTGTCACAATCGGAGTCTGGATGCATCCTGGGCATCCATTTTAGTGTAGACTGGTCCTGGAACCTGAGATGGAGTCACAGCCAAGTCGGACTTGATCTCCTTGCTGTTGTGGTCGCCCTTGCTGCTCCTCCTCAACACCTTGGCCTTTCCCAAGTCCTTGCTAGTCCTCTCCAAGGTACCTAATCATCAAAATATCCATGGCCCCAAGCGTAAGCTCTGAAACACAATTGACTAGGATAGAACGTACCTGGAGATTTAGCTGTCGTGCACGAGATCGTGTTATCGGTCCATTCATTGTATGTATAGAAGTGATGTCCTCATCATCCTCCTCCTCTTGAATTGGAGTCGTCCTCGACTCAATCTCATCTTCGTCACCCATATATGGCTTCAAATCTGAAATGTTAAAGGTAGAACTAACCCGAAAATCTGGAGGCAACTCAGGTGGTAATCCAAGGGGTATCTCAGAGGGAAACACATCCATATATTCTTGCAAAAGGTTAGCAATAGACGGTGGCAAAGCAATAGACGTATAATTAATGGAATGGAAAACATTTTTGCACACTAAGGCATAGCAAAGTCCAATAGAGGCATGTAACTCATCAAGATCAGATTTAGTGGCTAGCAAAGTAGGAGTTTTTAACTTAATAGGTTGCTGATTTTCAGAGTTCAAAACACCTTTTTGCTTAGCATTAGTCTTTTTCTCATGTTCAAAGTGGACAATTTCAGTGGGAGTCATAGGAAGCAACACAATTTTCTTTCCCTTATGCATGAAAGTATATATATTTATTAGATCTACCATGGTGAATAGCATCAGTATCAAACTCCCAAGGACGTCCTAGTAAAAGAGAGCAAGCATCCATACTCACCACATCGAAATCAGCAAAGTCATGGTAATAGCCAATAGAAAAATGCACCCTTGCAGTTTTTGTTACCTTGAACTTACCGCTGTTGTTAAACCATTGAATGTGATAAGGGTGGGGATGTTGTCGTGCAGTCAAGCCAAGCTTCTTGACCACCTCAACGTTCACCAAGTTGTTGCAGCTACCACCGTCAATGATGGTATGTACACAACAGTCCTTGACGATGAGGAACATGTTGAAGAGGTTGTGGCACTGCAGGTGGCAAACGGTGACCGGTGTGACTGTCCAACGAGCATGGGTGTGATTGCAAAGGAGTACATGTTCTGCTCGAGAGAAAGCTGGAGTTCTAGGAAGGCTGACTAAATATATATATTTGGCACACAAGTCAGTAACAGATAGCAATGCTGAATAAGTGTTCCAAGTACTCGTCCTAGTTGCTGGCCTAGAAAATGTAATAGAACAGTTGGACCAAGGCACAAGAAAGGAGGTACAAGTATATGGGTGCAGCAAGAAAACAGGCTTAGGGCAAAATAATCACAGAGGTGCACAGAACACTGGCGTTTCTGGTTATGTGCTACCCTTCTTTTTTTTGCGATTTTTTTCAAATATTTTTTATATTTTTTTATTTTGCAGCAGCACATAAGAAGATAACACACCAAGTTTCAGATTTTTTGTGCAATTACGCGTCCTCTGGAATTTCTGCAAGTTTGCCCTAAAATCGGAATAAATGTTTGGAAAATGAGAAGTCCTATTTCCAAGCCGAATTTGGGAATTTTAAAAACAACGAATCCTGCAAAGCCGGAAAGAATTGGATGCAAAAATTTAATTCTGTACGATTTGAAAAAAAATGGGCCCGATTCGAGTTCCGAGGTGAAAGTTATGGCCGTTTTAACTTTGGACTCCGAATCAGGGTTTCTGGCGAGGTGTTGGAAGGGTGGGGGTTCGGTTTTTTGGATAGGGTCGGTTTTAGAGATAGGATCTATTTTGTGGATAGGGTCGGTTGTAGATATAGGATCTATTTTGTGGATAGGGTTGGTTTTAGAGATAAGATTTATTTTGTGGATACGGTCGGTTTAGATACAGGATCTATTTTGTGGATAGAGTCGGTTTTAGAGATAGGATTGCCTTGTGGATAGGGTCGGTTTTAGAGATAGGATCTGTTTTGTAGATATGGTCGGTTTTGTAGGATGGAAGCGGATGGACACAATTAAATTGAACCAAAACAAATCTAAACCAGCAACCAAACTCAACCTAGAACATGAACTCAGAACTGCGGACTCTAAAACTGAATTGTGCAAAGGCTATGGCGATGGTTTTAGGTCGGAATAAATTGATCGTAATTATATTTTTTTGGCTTTTTGTGGACTATGGGATAAAACAAAACTAATCTAAAGGTAGGATGATACCTCACGGGCAACCTGGAAATCTGATACCAATTGATAGTAGACGAGGCCCGATCTTCCGTGAGATACGATAACTTGATTGAGTGGAGATCTCGACGTTGATGATCCAAGGCTCCAAGCAAACGGTTCCTCGCAATCACTACACCATGACTTCATTGGTTATCACCCATGACACATGAATGACCTCGCCACGAAGGCTTATCCCTGCAAGCGCAATCAAGAACACAAGCAAGAACAGGAAAGAAACGCAACCAAAATTGTATTGATTACGGGATGGGGCCTCACAAACCGATGACGGCGATACTGTTCGATGACAGAATTAATCTAAGCAAAACCCAAAACCTAATGTGGCGGCAGCTGCTGAATAAATAAAGTATTAGGGCGTGCGTGACCCCTGGACTCGCCCCTAACGGGCTTCGACGCGATACACAGCCAACGGCCCAACAGACGGTGTCGCAGCACCAAAACAAAATCTAAACGCTGAATTGTTTCGACGATTCCCGTTGACTCCGTATGAATTTTAAGGTGGAATCAGTTGGGTTGGTTAGATAATCTCCTTATCTTTCCAACCATATCATGTCCGTAGCAATCGGAGTCTGGATGCATCTTGGGCATCCATTTTAGTGCAGAATGGTCCTGGAACCCGAGATGAAGTCGCAGCCAAGTCGGACTTGATCTCCTTCTTGTTGTGGCCGCCCTTGCTGCTCCTCCTCAACATCTTGGCCTTTCCCAAGTCCTTGCTGGCCCTCTCCATGGTACCTAATCATCAAGACATCCATGGCCCCAAGCGTAAGCTCTGAAACACAATTGACTAGGATAGAACGTACCTGGAGATTTAGCTGTCGTGCACGAGATCGTGTTATCGGTCCATTCATTGTATGTATAGAAGTGATGTCCTCATCATCATGAATATTCAACTGTCAGGATGAGTATGCCACTACTCTCCCTTCCTGCATTAACACACATCCCAGTCCGGTATACGAAGCATCAAAATACACTGAGAATGGCTTGTGAACATCTAGCAGAATCAGTACTGGTGCCGTTGTCAACTTCTCCTTCAATGTCTCAAAAGACTTCAGGCATGCTGGGGTCCACTTGAACTCAACCTTCTTTGCCAATAAAGCTGTCATTGGCCTGGCAATCTTGGAGAAACCTTCAATGAAACGTCGATAATAACCGGCCATTCCGATGAAACTCTTGATTCCTCGGACATCTTTTGGTGCTTTCCAGTCCAAGATAGCTGTTACCTTCTTCGGATCTACAGCCAATCCTTCTCGGTTTATAATGTGACCCAAGAATAGGACTTCACTGATCCAGAACTCGCACTTGCTAAGCTTGGCATATAGCTGACAATCTCGTAGCCTCTGAAGTACTTTCCTCAAATGCTCCTCATGCTCTTGCACATTCTAGGAATATACAAGAATATCATCAATGAACACCACTACGAACTTGTCGAGGTAGTCCATGAACACACTGTTCATCAGGTACATGAAGTAGGCTGGCGCATTCGTCAAACCGAATGACATAACCGTGAACTCATACAGTCCATACTTGGTGATGAATGCTGTCTTCGGTATGTATGAGGGTCGGATTCTAAGCTGATGGTAGCCTGACCTCAGATCTATCTTTGAGAACACACTGGCTCCTCTCAACTGATCGAATAAATCTTCAATTCTGGGCAGGGGTACTTGTTCTTGATAGTAACTTCATTCAAGGATCTGTAGTCAATGCACATTCTCTTTGTTCCATCCTTTTTCTCCACAAATAGCACTAGGGCTGCCCAAGGCGAGGTACTTGGTCTGATGTAACCTTTCTCCGACAACTCATCAATCTGCTTCTTGAGTTCCACCAATTCTAGTCCGGACACTCGATAGGCTCTCTTGGAAATAGGGGCGGTGCCTGGTATAAGCTCTATGGCAAATTCAACCTTCCTTTCAGGTGGCATACCTGGTAACTCCTCGGGAAACACATCTAGAAAATCTTATACTACACTGATAGCCTCTGATGGTTTAATCTCCTCAATATGAGCGGTGACTTGGTGACAACACCCTTTCCTTGATCCAGACAAGACCAATTCCACTAACACTTCTTCTCCTGATAGGGACACTAACTTCACCGTTCTCTTTTCACAACTAAGACTGGCTTGATACTTGGTTAACCAATCCATCCCTAGGATGACATCTACAGTTGTATCTTGGTTACCCATAACTATTAAATCAGCGAGGAACTCTATCCCCCTTATTTGAACCTTTGCACTAGGGCAAAATCTATCAGTTTGGGTCCTTCCACCAACTGAACTAACTCTCATAGGTGGGTACATGGGTGCTACTAGTATTTTATGTGATTCTACCCATGATGCAGTCACAAAAGAATGCGTTGCTCCAGTATCAAATAAGACATTTGTTGAATGGTACTCGACTGAGAACGTACCTAGTGCAACTCCTGGAGTCTCCTGGACTGTGTCGGCCTCCAGGTGGTTCACCTTTCCATACTAGGCACGAGGTTGCCCACGGTTGTTGCCTCCTGGCTGCATTACATTCTGCCTGACTGGGGCATTGGGAGCTGGCTGTTGCTGAGCTGCTTTCTTTGGGCAATGATTCGCCCAATGGCCTTGTTCACCACAGTGGAAACATGCACGACTTTCTCCTTGAGCTGGCGCTCCTTGATTGTTCTGGTTGGTTGTTGGGGCAGGAAGACGGGCTGGCTGGTTGCTCTGACGCTGGTATTGATTTCCTCCTTGCTGGTTGTTCTGACGGTACTGCTGCTGCTGAGGAAACTGCCTCTGGTACTGATGTGGCTAGTTCTGACACTGATGCTGGTGCTGGTGCTGATGACCTTGCTTGAATTGCTGAGGTGGGTTGCCTGAGTAGCGAGGATGGCTGCTACTCCCAACCTGAGGTCCACCAATCTTGCATTTCCTATCCTCCATCTCCCGGCGCTTCCTTTCTGTCATGATTGCTCTGTCGATCAGATGATGGAAGGTAGGGAAGGTGTGGTTCATCAGCTAATAGTGGAGGGGATCGACCAATCCTCTCAAGAAGTGGTACTGTCTCTTGGCATCCGTGTTGACATCCTCTAGGGCATAACGCGACAGCTGCAGAAACTTGTCCCTGTACTTACTAACAGACAGGGGACCTTGCTTAAGGGTGAGAAACTCCTCCTTCCTCACTATTATCAGTCCCTCGGGCACATGGTAGCGACAGAAGTTATCCCTGAACTCCTCCTAAGTGATAGCTTCAGGGTTGGCATGGGTGGCGAGGTAGGACTCCCACCAAGACTGTGCTGCTCCCCTCAGCTATCGGGGACCATACAACACCTTCTCACGATCGTTGCACTGGGCTATGTGCAGCTCACGCTCCATGGTACGCAGCCAATCTTCGGCATCCATGGGATTAACAGACTGGGCAAAGAATGGGGGATGGCCCCTCATGAACTCTGCCCGCTTGTCTCTGGGAACTTGTGGCATCTGGACTTGCACTGGAGGCTGAGGCGGTGGTGGCTGATGCTGCACCTGCTACATGGCTGCTAAGGTCTGACCAATTGCCTGGACTGCTTGGGTCTGCATCAAGAACATCTGCTCGATAGTCATCGGGGGTGGCGGTGGCAAATGCTGCTACGGAGCTGCTTCCTCTTGGGGTGCCTGCTGCTCAGGCTGAGCACGCCTCGCACCTCTGCGCCTGTTCTCAGACATCTGTACAAATCACACACATATTTCAAATCTGACTCTGTAGTCTTTCAGCATAAGTAAGAAAAGATATATAGAAAATCTTCGTAGCACTGAACAATTGACCATCTTCACTGACAGCTTCTCAGATAAAGAGGAAAGTGGATATAAATGGATTACCCAACTAAATAACTGACTTTATTAATAACTACACCAAGTTGCAGGTGTAGGAAACGGGTGACGCCTAAGAGGGGGAAGGGGTGAATTAGGACTTCTAAAACTTTCACTAAACTAGGCCACAAATAAAACCCTAGAGCAAAACCTATGCAAGTAATCAAACTAGAATGTGCAAACTAGGTTTTGTCTAAGTGTTGCTATCTCTACCGCAAAGGCTAAGTTTCAATCTACACTAGATAAGTATGAATACAAGATTGAAACTTAAATGCTTAATGTAAATGCGGAAACTTAGAGAGCAAAGTAGAGAAGCAAACTCTCGTGGATGATGCCGGTATTTTTACCGAGGTATCTGGAACCACGCAAGGTCCCGACTAATCCTCGTTGGTGCCCCTACGCAAAGGGAAGCCCACGCGAGGGCCAAGCACCACGGTCGAGTAACTCCGTAGAGAGCCGCGGGCCTTCTCCACGCGCAAGTGGTGTTCCGCTTCTGGCTCCTCTCGGACGCTCCCCGCCGTCTCCACTATCGAGCTTCCGGCCGAAACGC
Source organism: Zea luxurians (assembly GCA_029449295.1). Classification (NCBI taxonomy): domain Eukaryota; kingdom Viridiplantae; phylum Streptophyta; class Magnoliopsida; order Poales; family Poaceae; genus Zea; species Zea luxurians. The sequence continues at coordinate 10,720,160 of JAOPSE010000069.1, read as the reverse complement.
CGCGGGCCTCGTTCCCTCCGGTACACGGTGGCGGCCGTGACACAAACGCGGTTGTCACGGTCTCGTAAGACTCTCGCCCCACTCGGTACAATTACAACAGCTCGCGCAAGAGCCGAGGGGTTGTGTGGTTTTACAAAACTCACTCAACTAACTAGGGTTCACCTACAGCAAGCGCTAAAGCAGTCTAACTAACTTAAGCACTTCGCAAAGCACCTACGCTAATCACCGAGTGATTCTATTAAGCACTTGGGTGTTTGAGCTCTTGGAAATGTGCACTATGTGTCTTGGCATGTTGCTTGGGCTCCCACACAGGAGAATGGCCGGTTGGGGTGGTATTTATAGCCTCCAAACCCCAAACTAGCTGTTGGACAGAAAGCAGCAGCTTTCTGTCGTTGGGTGCACCGGACAGTCCGGTGCACCACCGGACAGCCACTGTGCAGTGTCCGGTGCACGCCACGTCAGTCGACCGTTGACGCCTGTAGCAGTCGACCGTTGGATCTGACCGTTGCCGTCTGTCCGGTGCACACCGGACAGTCCGGTGCCGACTGTCCGGTGCTCCACCGGACAGACTGGTGCTACAGCTAGAGAGCGCCTGTCTGTGGCCTCTCTGCACAGACTGTCCGGTGCCCCACCGGACAGTCCGGTGCACACCGGACAGCACTGTCCGGTGCGCCACCAGGCGCTGGCTGACAGCCCGCTTCTTGGGTTCCTTCGCTGATTTCTTCGGGCTTCTTTTGTTCTCGAGTATTGGACTCATATGCATCTTTTTATGTCTTCTTTTGAGGTGTTGCATCCTCATTGCCTTGGTCCAATTCTCTTCGCATCCTGTGAACTACAAACATAAACACTAGAACAGTTATTAGTTCACAGATTGTGTTGTTCATCAAACACCAAAACTCAATTAGCCAAATGGCCCGGGGTCCATTTTCCTTACAATCTCCCCCTTTTTGGTGATTGATGACAACACAACCAAAGCAAGCAAATAATACAAGTATTTGAATTAAAATATGCAATCTACTTGCTAAGATGCATGATTGTCCCCACAATGTGATATTATGGACTTAAGCCTCCCCCTAACTCCATAATTCACTTACTTCCTATTTTAGGACCAAATGACCAAAACCACTTGAAAAACCACTTGGAGATATAAAATTTTAAAATGGTGGTGTCTGGTGTTTGATATAGTTTTCATTGCTTTGGTCCCTAAACTTCTCCCCCTTTGGCATCAACCACCGAAAAGGAAGACATTAAAAACATATAGGAAGTAAATAAAAGCTTGCCCTCATAGCAGATGATACCATTTGAAGGAAACTAAATTAAACCACATGAATGATATCAGTTGAAAGGATTACTCCCCCTAAACGAGTGTTCTCTTTAGAAAGAAATTTCTCCCCCTTTTTAGAGATGAAGAAATACTCCCCCTGACAGAGATTCTCTACTTAGGAAAAAGCATGTGAAAATTAGAGGTGCAAGACATGATTTGAAAAGACTAACTCCCCTTATGCATAGGTAACAGAATATGAGTTAACTACTTATGCATTTTTAGCAACATGGAAGCATATGATATGAAATATAGCCTAATCAAATTTTGGAGAAGACATATAAATGATACTAGATATAGTCTCAAAAGATACCAATTGAAAGTCAATGGCGAGCTTGAGAGACATGAGAGTTCTTGGAGATTTTGTAGTGGAAGATTGTTGTCTTTCTCCGGGGACCTTATTTTCCTTACAATGAGACTATCACAAGAAATAGACTTGAAAAGGTGTTTGTCTCAAAGTATTAGATTATAGAGTAACCTCCCCCTAAAGGTGTGCATACAAGTTTTGAATACTTTTAGGAGACATGCACTTTGATTTGATATCAAGAGGGGCAAATTATCCATAATCCTAACTTTGGCACATATAAGTTAAATGATACAACTTGTAGGACTCAAAATTTTCAATTGTGCATCATTTACTATGGAGCGATATAGAAGCTATGTGCCGTGCTTAAATAAACATTTTAAGCCATGTAGGTTTGCTTAAGTATATGGATTAAAGACAAGCAATCCTACCATATGATTTACCTAGTATGCATGATTTTGAACAAAAGTACATAACAAATGTAATACTAGGCAAGAAAGGTAAACTAGATACAAAGTAAATAGATACGCATATCTAAAAACAAGAGATACAATAAAACTAGTTACCTTAGTCATGGGTGGGAAATTTGGGTCCAAAATTTTCACTAACCCACTTGGCAATAAACTTGATCCAATATGATGTATCCCATGATATACATCCAAATTTGCCAAGTCTCCAAATTTCCCGAAGACCTTCGGTCCACTCACTTTCCTTTCGGGATCCAAACCTTCTTGGTGCTTTTCATGGTTGAAATTATTTCCTTTGGCACCCAGATGTGTTTGGCCCCTTTTCCTTTGTTGGCTTGCTTGTTGGCCTTGATTGCTATCACCTTTCCGTTCTTTTTCTTCTTGATCAAATATGGTGTAGCATCTTTTTTGTTCACCTTTTTGATGTAGGTGCTGGAGATTTTGCTTGATGGCTTTTGCTTGAGCTTTTGCCTTTGATTATCCCCGGTCATCACCTTGCATTGGAAAGACTTGTGGCCTTCCATGTGGCATAGCCTACAAATCACAGTTTCTCCCTCTACAGGCTTGTTCACTCCTGCAGTGGTGTTATCCTGTGGAGGTTGGATTTGTTTGGCTTTGCCTTTCTTGTCATACAAAGCCTTTCCAAGGCGAGCCACTTCTTGCTTTAATTGTTCATTTTCCTTTGCAACCTCATCCGAACATGTCTCTACAACCATATTCTCAACAACGACTTGGTTGCAGGGGTTAGAATCATCAATTAAATCAGAGCAGGAAGTAGAAGCATCTTTCTTAATTATTTTAGGTATTTCAACTAAAGATGCTACGGGGTGCTACCAATGTCTTCTAGCTTAGTAGTTAGCTCATTATTGTGTATGCTAAGAGTTTCCATTTTCTCTAACAAAATTTCAATAGCTTCTTGGGAGCTAGCTAACTTAGCCTTAAGTTTTTCATTCTTTTTAATGAGACCATCATCGGTAGCATTGGATGGAGCACTAGATTCTAATAGCTCAATTTTAGTTGGTAGCTCACTATTTAAGTTTGCAAAAGTTTCAAATTTTTCTAGCAAACCTTTATAATCATTTTGGGAGCTAATCAACTTATTTTTCAAAGTTTTAAGTTGAGCTTTTTGCTTAGTGCAAACATCCTGAAAAAATTCTACGGCTTCCGCAAGCTCATCTACAGAGGGCTTTCCCTCACCTTCATCATCACTACTACTTTCATCACTAGAGGATGGAATGCTTTTGTTACCTCTTGCCATAAGGCATTTGTGCGATGACCGTGATGAGCGTGATGAGGACCAGTGGCTGCGCGTCCTTGGAGGTTCATCTTCACTTGAAGAATCATCCCAAGTTCTAACACTTGTTAGCGCCTTGCCTTTGCTCCTCTCCTTTTTGGGTTTGGCCATATTTGGACAGTTGTCCCTGAAGTGGCCCTTCTCCCCACATGCGAAGCATCCTCTCTTCCTTTGCTTTTTCCTGTCAATGTTAAAGAGAAGATCCTCGACCTGCAGGGGCACACCCATTAGATTAATCTTGCGGATCATCCTCATTACCTTTCCGACGCGTCAGATTGTTTCTTCATCCTCGGAGGATGATGTGCATGGTTGATTATCTTCATCATCATCACTTTCTTCTTCTTCCTCTTCTTCACTTGAGGAACTTGGAGTGGGAGCCTTCTTTTTGCCCTTCCTTTCATCACATGCAAAAGCATATGGTCTTGAGGATGTTGGCTCCTCTACCCGACTCATTTTTCGCGACATCTCAAAAGCCGCGATTTTCCCAATAACAATGGTTGGGGTCATGTTGCTCAAGTCCTCCATGTTGTGAAGGATGGTGATGATGCTCCCATATCTTTGTTGTGGTAGCAGGGAGATAATCTTCCTCACAATGTCCGCATCACCTAGCTTATTAATGCCAATAGAATTGAGCTCATTGATAAGTAGATTCAAACGAGAATACATGTCTCTAACAAGCTCATCATCTTTCATAGCAAAAGAATTATACTCATTTAAGACTAGGCAATGTTTTTGCTCATGGACATTGGATGTGCCGTCATGGAGCTCATGCAATTTTAGCCAAATCTCATTAGCAGTTTTCAAGGTAAATACTTGATTAAAAATATCCATGCTAAGAGATTCATACAAGCAATTTTTGGCTCTAGCATTTAAATGAATTTCTTTTTCCTCACTCGTGGTGGGTTTTTCGGGATTCTTGAGGGGTTTCATCCCGTCACGAGTGACTCTCCAAACACCTAGATCAACGACCTCTAGGTAACAAGCCATTCTAGCACTATAATATGGGAAGTTAGTGTCGTCGAAGTGTGGTGGCCTATGGGTATCCATCCCTTCCTCTCAAAAGCGTCGGCTCTTTTAGCGATGAAGCTAAAGCGTTTCAAATGAGCCAAACCAGGCTTTGATACCACTTGTAGGAAAACGGGTGATGCCTAAGAGGGGGGGTGAATTAGGACTTCTAAAACTTTCACTAAACTAGGCCACAAATAAAACCCTAGAGCAAAACCTATGCAAATAATCAAACTAGAATGTGCAAACTAGGTTTTGTCTAAGTGTTGCTATCTCTACCGCAAAGGCTAAGTTTCAATCTACACTAGATAAGTATGAATACAAGATTGAAACTTAAATGCTTAATGTATATGCGGAAACTTAGAGAGCAAAGTAGAAAAGCAAACTCTCGTGGATGACGCCGATATTTTTACCGAGGTATCCGGAACCACGCAAGGTCCCGACTAATCCTCGTTGGTGCCCCTACGCAAAGGGAAGCCCACGCGAGGGCCAAGCACCACGGTCGATTAACTCCGTAGAGAGCCGCGGGCCTTCTCCACGCGCAAGTGGTGCTCCGCTTCTGGCTCCTCTCGGACGCTCCCCGTCGTCTCCACTATCGAGCATCCGGCCGAAATGCCGCGCGCCTTGTTCCCTCCGGTACACGGTGGCGACCGTGACACAAACGCGGTTGTCACGGTCTCGCAAGACTCTCGCCCCACTCGGTACAAATACAACGGCTCGTGCAAGAGCCGAGGGGTTGTGTGGTTTTACAAAACTCACTCAACTAACTAGGGTTCACCTAGAGCAAGCGCTAAAGCGGTCTAACTAACCTAAGCACTTCGCAAAGCACCTACGCTAATCACCGAGTGATTCTATTAAGCACTTGGGTGTTTGAGCTCTTGGAAATGTGCACTATGTGTCTTGGTATGTTGCTTGGGCTTCCACACAAGAGAATGGCTGGTTGGGGTGGTATTTATAGCCTCCAAACCCCAAACTAGCCGTTGGACAGAAAGCAGCAGCTTTCTATTGTCGGGTGCACCAGACAGTCCGGTGCACCACCGAACAGCCACTGTGCAGTGTTCGATGCATGCCACGTCAGCCGACCGTTGACGCCTGTAGCAGTCGACCGTTGGATCCGACCGTTGCCGTCTGTCCGATGCACACCGGACAGTTTGGTGCCGACTGTCCGGTGCTCCACCGGACAGACCGTTGCTACAGCAAGAGAGCGCCTGTCGGTGGCCTCTCTGCGCAGACTCTCCGGTGCCCCACCGGACAGTCCGGTGCACACCGGACAGCACTGTCCGGTGCGCCACCAGGCGCTGGCTGACAGCCCGCTTCTTGGGTTCCTTCGCTGATTTCTTCGGGCTTCTTTTGTTCTCGAGTATTGGACTCATATGCATCTTTTTATGTCTTCTTTTGAGGTGTTGCATCCTCATTGCCTTGGTCCAATTCTCTTCGCATCCTGTGAACTACAAACATAAACACTAGAACACTTATTAGTTCACAGATTGTGTTGTTCATCAAACACCAAAACTCAATTAGCCAAATGGCCCGGGGTCCATTTTCCTTACAGAAGGAAATACCCACACCTTGGTGACAATCATTACAAAGATCCAACATTAGTACATGTCCGTCATAACAAGCATCCAACATAAAATAAGCAAACTAACTCTAACTAGACTGACTAGACTAAGACACTAAACTAAGCATTATTACAGACTCCGACTCTGTCGATCTAGGGATCCAAATATATCTGGGTCCTACAGTCTGGGGTACCATAGTCGAAGCGACCATAGGGCGGTGAACGGTAAGGGTGCTGAATCCCGACAGGGGCGGGAGAACCACCATCCAGATAGTGGCGTGCTGCGCACTCAGCACACAATTCCACAACCTCCGCCCGAACCTTGCCCAACTCGTCAAGGGTGTGGTCCAACTCTGTGTTGAGCACGGCAGCCAAGTTGACCATGTTGTTCAACATGGGATTGCCCTCACCAACTAGCGAGGCAATCACACCTCCAGCACTGCCAGTCGAACGACGAGGGTAGTACTTCAGGTCGAGGCCATCAGCTACCCTGCTGAACAATGAGCAATACTGAGAAAGTGCCCGTCGTGCTGCATCTTGCATGGCTACCTCGGCAGTTTCCCTCTCAGTAATAGAATAGTGCTCTGAGAAGGCCTCTGCACCCTGGAGATCATCGTCCGGACGGCGCACCAAGCAAGTAGCCTCCCACTGGTCAGGGTATAGCCCGCGACGATGCTGGTAGACTACACAACGGTACTCGATAGACCAAGTGTGTCGGTCAAAGGCCCAACACAGCAGGGTATCGAGAGCGTCGTGAAAGTGACACCCGTGAGCGGTGTCATGAGTGATGTGTCTAGCGATCCATCCCTCCGGCTCCTCCGATAACTCCGTGTCGTGGCTCGAACTGCCACCGGCGTCATCATCATCTCCGTCTCCATCAGGGTCTCCTCCAACAGCCGGGATGCCCTAAGGTGGTGCAGGGGGCATCTCTGGCTGAGGTGCAGGGGAAATCGGCCTCTCAGACTCCACCTCCCGCTGAGGAGAGGGGGAAGAGTCCTGCTGCTCCTGCTCCTACTCCTGGCTAGAAAGAAAACAGGTAGAAAAGTGAGACAAAACCTTTTGAGATGAGTAAATAACATAGAGTTGGTCAAGATGACCAACTTTTGAAAGAACTCTAAGGTCAAGGTAAGAGTAAGGGTCTATAGTCCTTAGGGCGACCATTCTAGTCTAGGTTAGCGGTCCTACAGTCAGCAAGGCTTTGATACCACTTATGTCACACCGTGTTTTGGAAGGCAAACCGAATGCGGACCATGTACGTGCCAGGATCAGAAACTCACATACACAGCGATTACATAATTGGACATCATCACACAATGCTCAAAATAAATAGCGGAAAGGTACTTTATTACATCAATATGTCCAAGACATCCATAGACGGCCATCTGGCAAAGCCAACTACACCCCCAGGTTCATCTAATTAATCAGCTAAGGGCGTTCCATTCCACCCTCATGGTTGTACTATTATCCCGGGTGGTCACTCCATGAATAGGTTCTTATGGAGAGGTACTCAGGAAAAAGGCCTGAGCCCCCTAAGATATGACATAATCATCCACATAATCAGGATAACAGTATCGTATCATAAATGTTCACATCATGTTCATTGATTAAGTTAAGGCAATAGCAACATGCTAACCATGGTAACCCAAAAGGTAATCAAGGATAAGTGAATACAGACTAGTCAATCCTTAAGTTTCATAAAGTAATGCGGGACAGTGAATCATAAAGTATGTAGGATATAATGGGTCACAGGACACTTGCCTTCACCAGATGGTTGCTCAGGGAGGTCTCCAACAACACACTCAGGAACCTTGGACTGCTCGTTGTCTAAATAAAGCCAGCATGCATTCAATACATTTGGAAAGTACAAATGAACATCACACCAAACATGTACAAACATTGGAACACATCTTAAAAAGACACAATACTACATAAGGGATAATGAATTCAGAGTATAACATAAACTATGGCATACATTAACTTTATTTGAAAATAGATTATTATTTCCCTAAGTGTTATTTACATGTACATTATCATAGGTCAATTTATTTTATGGTGACCTAAAATTTAGAACAGAGATGAAATTATGTTATACATATTATTAATCTCACAAGCTTAAATAAGTTTAAATCTCTAAGGTTCTCATTTTATTTATTCTATTAAATAAATAAAACATACATCTACATTAGTTCATATTCAATCCTAAAAATTACAGTGTGCAGTCAGTATGTGAACCTATTTTATTTAAACAAAGAATAATTCTATGAACATTTTGTAATTTGAATCACTAAATTTGGAGTTCATATGCAAAAGTTATGAAATAAACAAGTTTGGGAATTCAAAATATGAAATTAGGGTTAATTCTATGAATATTTAAAAGTACAGGGCTAAATCTGCAAGATTACAGGGGTCTGCACGCGAAAACCAGGGATGACGGGTTGATTTCTAGTAAACCGAGGGTCTCTTTAAGAAAACTACCGCGCGAAGGGGTATCGGGTGAATCTAACCGTCAGATCTAAAACCAACGGCTGAGATTAGATCTACGACCGAGGGCGCGCGCGCGTGGGTGGGCGAGCGCTGACAGGCGGGCCAGGGGCGTCAGCGAACGAGGGGGGGTGCACTGATCGAGCTGGCCCAGCGCTAGGGGACTTGGGCGCTGATAGGCAGGCCAAGGGCGCGCGTGCGCGAAGTGGTACTCATGGTCCGGGCCGTGTGATCAGGATCGGACGGAGGGGATCATAGGCAGGCCAAGGGCGCAGGGCGTGCGTGCGTGAAGCGGTACTCGCGGTCCGGGCCATTCGATCTGAATCGAACGGAGGGGATTAGACCGAGGAGGAGTGAACGGCTGCGGGGCGGCGCTGCTCCTCTCCGCGGCGGTGAGGTCGCCGGAGTTGAGGCAGGCGTGAGCTAGGGGGTGTCCGAGATCGCCGGAGTTGGGCAGAGAAGAAGAGGGCGCCACGGCGAACTCAATGGCGGGAAGGGACCATGAATCCATGGGCAGAGAGGGGGGAACGATGGTGAGAAAGCTTCGAGCGGGCCGGAGCAACTCCAGTGAGCCATTCCAGCCACAGGGAGGGGTCCTAAGGCGCGCTAAGGCCTTGGCTAACTTCAGCAGAGGCAGGGGCGACACAGGGACCTACTCTGGTGAACTAGACCAGGCTAAATAAGCTGGCCACCGCACGAGCACGACGGACCGCCGCGGCGGAGCACCGGCGAAGGTGAAATTGGCCTAGCACAGGGCGCAATAGGGGAAATTGGGCACAAGGACATGTGTCTTACCTCGAGGTGGAGCTCGGGAAGGCTTGGAGCGGTCTCCGGCGAGCTGGATGGCCGGGAACACGGGCGCGGATCTCCAGCGGTGGCTGGCGACGAGGGCAAAGCGCGAGAGAGGGTGAAGCTGAGCGAAATGAGGCGAGGGGTGTGCGTGGGGCACGAGCGGGGCTCTAAGAAGGGAGCTGGGCGCGTGGGCGGGCATCGTGGCCGAGAAACCCGGCGACGTGCGTGAGTGCGCACTCGCCGGTCCACGGTGAGAGCGGGGAAGGCGGAACTGACAAGGCAGGCCCACGGCGCAGAGAGAGAAAAGGGGACGCGCGGAGGCAACGGCTCGACACTGGCGAATCGGACCCACGAGACACAGAGAGAGGAGCGCGTGGGTGAAGAAAACTGGCGCCGACAGATCGCCCCCACTAGGCAGCGTGCGAGAGAGGGAGGGCGCGCGCGAGAGGGGAACTGCCGCTAACAGGTGGGGTCCGCCTGTCAGGCAGCGTGGGCACGCGGCCTGGCTTGGCTTAGTGGGCCGACTGGGCTGCTTTCCCTTTTTCTTTTTTTTCTGGATTTACTAATTCCTTTACTATTTCTTTTCTATAGGTTTTCAAATCAAAATTCAAACTAGGTTTCGAATTCAAATAAATTCAAACTTGTGCAACACCTCAAAGAATATTTTAAGCTCAGCATGATGCAACATGTCATGACCCATAAGGTTTTGGTAAAAAAATAAATAATTAACCTCCACTAGTTTATGCTATTTCTAACCAAAAGGAAAAGAGAGAAAGAATCTAGAGAGAGAGAAAGCCTAGAGTGAGAAAAGGAAGAGTAACACATGATTTTGGGTGATAATTAGAAAAAAAAATTTATACCCCCAAAATCAGGGTGTTACAACGACTCCCCCCGGTGAGGCCATGGAACACATCCACGAGACCAGGCGAAACTCTCGGGCACGACCCCTTGGACGCGACAGTGGGGATTAAGCGGGATTGACTACAGCGGCGGTGTATGCACGAGTTCGGTCGTGGAGGCTTCCCCCTACGGCGGCTCTAGTTCATGTCTACTCCAATGGCTCCTAGTTTGAGTGACCAAGGGCACCAGATTATGTAGCACCGGAGGGCGAAGTCTGAGCGGAAAAGGCGGAGGCGCCAAGCCAGCCATGCCGGGGATCTCGGCACACGCATGGGTTTGTTACGGAGTCCCAGCGGTGAAGAAGGTCTCGACGAACGGGCCCATGCAGCAGAGAGAGATAGGGCAGGCGCGAGCACTCGAGTGGCCGACACGTGGGCCCCGAAGGCAGTTATGCAGGAAGAAGAGCGCAGAAGGGTTCTCTGGTGGGCCAAAATTGATATAGCTGAGGTGCCCGATCTTTCGGCGAGTGGAGATAATTCTGATTTGGTGGAAGATGACCCTTGCGATCTGACTACGACGAGCAAGGCCGAGGCGCCAATGCAATCGCTGAACCAACTCCCTGTGGTTATCGACCTTGCTGCTGCGAGATCGGCCTGATCACGAAGATCGTTTCGTGTGCACAATCGAAGAACGAACAAGAAAAAGATGCGAGCAATCTAATCTATTACTCGAGGGTGGAGTTCGGAATACACAAAGACAGCGCTGATTTGCGCGTGTTCGAGAGTAGCTAAAGCTAACGTAAAACAAAACTCAAAGAACAAAGGAGGCACAGCTCCTGGATAAATAAAGAGAGGGGGCACAGCCCCTAGTGGCGGCCAACCCTAGGTCGTCCACTATGGGCCGTAGTTGGGCTGGTCGTCTATTCTTCTGGGCCCTCATTCTTCAGCAGCATGACAAAGTTAAGATCTCTGGCACGGGCCCGAATGATTGGCCCAGCTAATGAAGGAAGTGGCGCTTGATGTGGAGGTGCTGCTGGTGTAGTCGTACTCATGTTGCAGGTGATGTTCTCATCATCCTCCCCTTATTGAAGTGAAGTCGTCCTCGACGGCAACTCCTCATCCTTGGCCATATATGGTTTCAAATCTGCAACATTAAAACTAGTGGAAACACCAAATTCCGCAGGCAGGTCAAGGATATAAGCATTATCATTAATCTTTGTTAGCACCTTATAAGGACCAGCAGCACGAGGCATTAATTTAGAACGGCGCAAAGTAGGAAACTGATCCTTTCTCAAGTGCAACCAAACCATATCACCTGGCTCAAAAGTAACAAGTTTTCTTCCTTTACTACCAGTAACCTGATTTTTTGCATTAGGAGCAGCAATGTTCTGTTTCGTTTGTTCATATATGGTAATCATTTGTTCAACATGTGCAGCAGCATCTACATGTGGGGCGTTCGCAGCATTAAGTGAAATCAAATCAATAGGTGCCCTAGGGATGTAACCATAAACAATCTGGAAAGGGCACATCTTTGTAGAAGAATGTGTGGCATGATTGTAAGCAAATTCAACATGAGGCAAGCAATCCTCCCAACGTCTCAAATTCGTGTCTAAAACAGCCCTAAGCATGGTAGATAAAGTTCTATTTACTACCTCAGTTTGTCCATCAGTCTGAGGATGACAAGTAGTGCTAAACAGCAATTTAGTTCCCAATTTATTCCAAAGAGATCTCCAAAAATGGCTTAGAAACTTAGCATCGCGATGAGAGACTATTGTTTTTGGAATACCATGTAATTGAATAATTTCTCTAAAGAACAATTCAGCAACAATGCTAGCATCATCAGTTTTATGACAAGGTATAAAGTGAGCCATTTTAGAGAATCTATCAACAACCACAAAAATACTATCCCTCCCCTTCTTAGTTCTAGGCAAGCCCAAAACAAAGTCCATAGAAATATCAAGCCAAGGAGAAGAAGGGACAGGCAAAGGCATATACAAACCATGGTTGCCCAAACGTGACTTAGCTTTCTGGCAAGTAGTGCAACGTGCAACAAGACGCACAACATGACGGCACATCCGAGGCCAAAAGAAGTGTGCGGCAAGCACCTCATGTGTCTTGTAAATGCCAAAGTGCCCCATGAGATCGCCTCCATGAGCTTCCAGCAGCAACAAAAGACGAACCGAGCTTGCTGGAATACACAACTTGTTAGCGCGGAACAAAAATCCATCCTGTATGTGAAATTTTCCCCAGGGTTTGCCATCCTTACAATGTATATAGAAATCTTTAAAATTAGCATCATCAACATATTGATCTTTCACAGTTTGCAAGCCAAAGATTCTAAATTCTAACTGTGAAAGCATGGTATATCTATGGGACAACGCATCAGCAATGATGTTTTCCTTCCCGTTCTTGTGTTTAATGATGTAAGGAAAGGACTCGATGAATTCTACCCAACTAGCATGACGACGGTTCAGATTTGGTTGGGTACGAATATGTTTTAAAGCCTCATGATCAGAATGAATTATAAACTCACGAGGCCAAAGGTAGTGCTGCCATGTTTGCAAAGTGCAAACTAAAGCATAAAGTTCCTTATCATAAGTAGAATATCTCAAGCTAGCACCACTTGATTTTTCACTGAAATAAGCAACTGGTTTGCCTTCTTGTAACAAAACAGCACCGAACCCAATACTACTAGCATCACATTCAAGTTCAAACACTTTCTGAAAGTTGGGCAATTGTAAGAGTGGAGCATGGGTTAACTTACCTTTCAAAGTGTTGAACGCCTCTTCTTGTGGGGGGGGGGTCCCAAGCAAAAGACACACCTTTCTTTGTGAGTTCATGCAAAGGGACAGCGATGGAGCTAAAATCACGCACAAAACGGCGGTAAAATCCTGCAAGTCTAAGAAAACTCCGAATTTGGGTGACCGTCGTTGGTGCAGGCCAGTCCTGAATGGCTTCAACCTTGCTGCTATCCACCTTAATGCCCTACGGAGTAACCACATAACCAAGAAACGAGACACGTTGCATGCAAAATGTGCACTTTTCCATGTTACCAAACAAGCGAGCAGCACACAAAGCATTAAAAACAGCACGCAAATGTTCTAAATGCTCCTCTATAGACTTGCAGTAAATAAGGATATCATCGAAATAAACAACAACAAACAAACCTATGAAGGCCCGTAGGACTTCGTTCATTAAATGCATAAAGGTGCTAGGAGCATTAGTCAATCCAAATGGCATAACCAACCATTCATATAAACCAAATTTCGTTTTAAAAAAGCCATTTTCCATTCATCACCGAGTTTCATTCTAATCTGATGGTAACCGCTACGCAAATCAACCTTAGAGAAAATAACGGCACCACTAAGCTCATCTAACATATCATCAAGGCGTGGAATAGGATATCGATAACGAACTGTGATGTTATTAATAGCACGACAATCTACGCACATACGCCATGACCCATCTTTCTTTGGAACGAGTAAAACAGGAACCGAGCAAGGGCTAAGAGACTCACGAATGTAACCTTTATCAAGCAGCGTCTGCACCTGGCGCTGGATCTCCTTCGTCTCATCTGGATTTGTACGGTACGTGGCGCGGTTCGGAAGAGAAGCGCCGGGGATGAGATCGATCTGATGCTCAATGCCACGGAGCGGAGGAAGACCCGGTGGTAAGTCCATAGGAAAAACATCAGCATACTCCTGCAAAAGGTTAACAATAGCAGGGGTATATCCAAAGACGGTGCATCATCAAGCGGAACAAGCATGCACGAGCATACAAGTGCATAACAAGGCATATGAGCTTCATGGAGATCATCAAAATCAGCATGTGTAGCAAGTAAAATAGGAGAGTGCAACTTGATTTCAGATTTAATAGGTGCGGCTGATGTCGATTTGACTTGTTGTGCAGTTTTAGCAGCCCTAGTAAGATCATCTTTCTAAATTTGGTCAGGGGTCATTGGATGTATAATTATTTTTTGGCCTTTAAACATGAAAGAATAATGATTTGGATGACCATGATGTAAACTATCAGTATCATATTGCCAAGGTCGACCCAATAACGAAGAGCATGCTTCCATAGGAATAACATCGCAATCAGCATAATCAGAATAAGAACCCAGCGAAAAGGGAACACGTACCGAACGTGTTACCTTTATTTTACCACCATCATTAAGCCATTGAATGTGATACGGATGTGGGTGTGCGCGAGTGGGCAAGGATAATTTCTCTACCAAAGCTGTACTTGCCAAATTGTTGCAGCTGCCACTATCGATGATGATGCGAATCGACCATTCGTGCACAACACCCTTAGTATGGAATAGAGTGTGTCGCTGATTTTTTTCGGCCTGGGCAACCTATGTGATGAGAACACGCTGCACAACAAGACTCTCATACCTATCAGCGTCGATGGGATCAATGTGGACTTCCTCATTTTCTGCATGCTTAGTGGCAATCATAGCATGATTAGTTTCCTCAGAATCACTGGCTGAAGAGTACTCACCATTGTCACGTATAAGCAAGGTACGCTTGTTTGGGCAGTCCTGAATCATGTGCCCAAACTCTCTGCAACGATGGCACTGAATATCCCGTGTACGTCCGGTGGAAGAAGCGGCGCCTTTGGCAGGGGGCGCCGCTGGCTTGGTCGTCACTGTGCGCGGTGTAGTGCTAGGCGTAGAAGGTGCAAGGCTAGAAGGAGTTGAGCTGTGTGTTGAACCCCGGCCTGCGAAAGAGTTAGTATATGTCTTTGATCGTCGTCCCTGCACTTCACGTTCAGCTTTGCAAGCATATTCAAACAATGTGGTTATATCAAAATAATCCTTATAATCAAGTATATCCTGAATTTCCCTGTTCAAACCACCACGAAAACGCGCCATAGCAGCGTCATTCGACTCAACCAAACCACAACGAAGCATACCCTTTTGTAACTCCTGGTAATATTCCTCAACAGATTGTGAACCTTGTTGAAAACGCTGCATTTTGTTAAGCAAATCATGGGCATAATAGGAAGGAACAAAACTGTGGTGCATGGCAGTTTTTAGTTGGGTCCAAGTAGTGACACTGTTAATGGGATGTTTTTGTTATACTCACGCCAACAAATTAAAGCAAAATCAGTAAATTCACTAATGGCAGCCTTCACTTGGCTATTAGCAGGAATATCATGGCATGAACATTTCTGTTCTACCTCCAATTCCCATTCAAGATATGCAGCAGGATCATATTTACCATTAAAAGATGGAATTTTAAATTTAATCCTAGCAAATAAGTCATTAGGGGGATGACAAACCACACGGCGTGCACGACCACGGCGATCTCCGTCTTCCTGCTAAGTGTCACCGCCGTAGTCCTGCTCCATCCTTGTGGTCAACGCATCAAGGCGTGCCAGGATGGTGTCGAGTGTGGTGCGAGTCGCCGTTTGAGCAAGGTCAAGCTAGTTGAAACGCGCGGTCGTCGAAGTGACCGTTGAATCAAGCCGTTCATGCATCGTCCTAATGTCAGCAGCAAGTCCATCAACTTGTCCCCTTACTTCCTGCAACTGGGCATCCACCGTGTCGTGTGCTCCTGCCGTAGTTAGCGCAAACACCAAAACACCAAAAGGAGAAAAAAACCGACGACAACAGGGGAATGGTCATGACAACTCGCTCAGTGGAATGCTGTGATCAAGTTCTTATCTGTTCTTACCAAGCCACAGTGGTGAACTGCAACCAACAGGTGGCACTGGTGAAAGATTGGATGAGCGATTGCCTGGAGAAACAGAAACCTGCTCGTCGTAGAAATATGTGGAGTTCTGGGTAGGCTGCACTCAAGTCAAGGATTAGCACGATCAAACAATAATGCAAAGTTGAATTATAGTGCAAAACACGAAATTATATTACTGGCCACAAGTGCAAAGGATGGATGGAACTAGCAGAATGGCAGTACCGTAAATATTGTACTAGTGAGGCCAAAAAGGCACTAGTAGGAATCACAGGTGATTTTGTTTTTCTTTTTTGTATGATTTTTTTGATATTTTTCTCAGCACAAGAAGCAACAAAATAGGAGCTACACCAAGTTTCACCTAAAACAGAGATCATATGTGGTCCACAGAAAAAGAGCAAGTTCTCTGAAAAGCGTGCAAGAACTTTGACGATTTTTTTTCTTTATTTTCCCGAATTTTTTTTGACAATTTTATTGAAACCAAACAGGCCGTAGGCGAGTTTGGCTGACCTCAGAATGGTGTCAACAAGCTCCTGTAAAAATTTCAGATTTTTTGAACAACCGAGCGAAAAGTTATGCCCGGTTTAAGGAAGGTAGCTCAAGTTATGGTTAAAACGACCGAGATGAGACAACCGCTTTGTTTCCTTTCCCTATTTTTTGTTTGTTCTCTGGTTCTATCCTTTCTCTTTCTTTTTCTTTTTTTTTCTTTTGTTTTTTTTGTTTCTGTTTTTTTACGTAACCGAAGGAGAAAAATAAGGAAGCGACGTTGACTCGGTTTGTGGCGTGATCAAACGGGAGATGGTGGCGGCGCGCTAGGGTTTGAATGGTGGAAGAAAGAAGGATGGTGAAAAAAACACAATGCAACAAGCAACAATTGACGCGCAAGCACACAAATTCAACTATGCAGATTATTAAAAGAAAGTGCGAGGCTCAAAAGGGTGCTGGGATAAGGTCTAACCTAAATTTTTATATGGTTTTGTGGACTGTAGGAGAAAAAAACACTCGATAAACTCACCGATCAACCTGGAAATCTGATACCACTTGATATAGCTGAGATGCCCGATCTTTCGGCGAGTGGAGATAATTCCGATTTGGCGGAAGATGACCCTTGCGATCCGACTACGATATAGCTGAGGTACCAAGAATCTTTATTTTGATGTAGCTTCAAGGAAATTTTGTATTTTGACTAATATGTTTTTGTTTTGATGATGCAGGGTCTAATGTTAAGTAAAGCCTTAAGGATGCAACAAGAGAAAGAAGAAAAGGAACTGACAACACTTCAAGATGAAGTTTTAGAACTTCATAAATCCTTAGAGAAGAAAGAGGTAGAGATAACATCCTTAAAAGAGAAGGTAAACAAAATCAAGAAGGAGAAAGGAGAAGTAGTAAAGATGCCTAATGTGGATATGACAAAGATGTAGAAGCAAGACAAATGAATTAGTGAGATTCATACCAGTATTGAAGCTACAAAAGTAAATATTACTAACAAGGACATGGAAAATTAGAATTTATTGGAAAATTTAAGGCAGCTTTAGGATAATTCCTTTGCTGTTGCTTCCCGGTGCTGCGATATTTTGAAGAAAATTTTCTCCTCAACTTGTGCCACTTCAAGGGCAGCTTCATATACAAGTGGGGACACCAAGGGGGCAAGTAGTTGGATAGAAAAGGAATTAGGAGAAGTTGAATAGATAATCACTACATGTAGTGATTATTGCGTAATGATTGATTCCCGCGGAATGGCCTTGGTACTTGAGAAAGCCGACTGTGACCATATCAAGGTTGTCGGAGAAGCTGGCTTCGACATGACCGTTGATGATACCAAAATTCCTTCAAAGAATGTACTAAACATTGCAAAGAGATCTTTCTTTGAGCTATGGAACAAAAGGAGGCCGATAGCTAGCTTCCATGGAAGCGGAAGAGTACACCAGGAAGGTTCGTCTTTAACCTTGTATTACCGAAGCTTTATTTATGGACCCTCTTAGATAGTTACCTTGTTTTCTTTGTTTCTTTCTCTGTAGAACAAGGAGTTGAAAAAGATGAAGAAGGCAAAGAAGTGAGAGAAAGGCGAATTTAATTAAGTCATTAGGCTAAAGGAACTTCTGTATTTTTGAAACAAACATTTTGTGCAGTTGAAATTCTGCTTATTGTAATATAATGTCCTACTTCGTGTAACATAACAGTTAATTCTTTGTTTCCTTTTCTATTTACTTTATGCGCTTTGTTGTGCATGAAACCGAACTTTAGTGGTATTTTGAGCCGAAGGCGAAAAACACCCCCTTCTTTTCACCCGAAACAAAGTGTAGCTCTGCATTACCTTAGGATCGACTTAGGAGCTCTTTCACCTTTACTTCATAGCATGACATTCCCTTAGGAATGACTTCAGAGCTTTTTCACCTTTACTTCATAGCTCTAATAGAAATATGCCCTAGAGATAATCATAGAGATGAGCACATTTATTTGTATCCATGATATATATATATATAAATATTGCTTAATTGAATATCCATGAAAGGCACCTTGTAATGATTAGCAATTATGTGAATAGTTTGTGAGATTCTTTACTTGTATGGTTATTCTAAATGATGTCCCTAGTCAATTGAGAGTACTAAATTAGTCATGTATTAGTTGATGACGTAAAGCCCAAAATTAGCATGTATTAATTGAATATCCATGAAAGGCACCTTGTATCCATGACTAGAACATGTATTAGTTGATGACGTAAAGCCCAAAATTTGGTAGAAAAAAAATAAAATAAAGAAATAAGAATATCTATGACAATGTTTCTAGAATTTTTTGGACATTTCCTCTTCATAATCAATTGAGAGTACTAAATTAGTCAAGGGACCAATAAATAGATAAAGAAAGGTTGATCTCTTGATGATGATTTTGTGGTGATGCATTTTATGGAAAACATAAACTTGACCTCCAATTTTAAATAAAAACATAAAATAGAAAATGAGAAAGGAAATGTTTATGAAACCATTTATTCCTCCCGTAAATAAATAATAAGGAAAAGAATAAATATTGTTATCATAAACAATAAAGTTTAGATTCACAATAGTATTAATCTTGACACTTGGAATCTGAAATCTAAAATAGGGATTTGAATTTGGTTTAAATACTCTAAATTGGAAATAGAAATAGCGAAGAAAAAGAAAAGACAGAAGCAACTACTCGGGCTGAGTCCTCGCTCGTGGCCCAGTGCCATTCTTCCCTAGTCGGCCCATTTACCTACCTATTCCACCCGCGCAGCCTAGCTTTCACTCGTGCTATATGTCGCCGACATGTGGGCCCGGTCGGCCATTCTCCCACGCGTGCACGCGTATCCTCTAACGCTGTCTTATGGGGACCTCATGTCAGTCGCACTCACCCGTTCGTGTCGCCTACACATGGGGCCCGCTGGTCATCTGTAAACACCCTAAAATCATATTTTGGGTAATCTTACTAATCTATCAAAGTTCGTCCTAAGGTTTAACTAATTTTGGTTTAGAACGAGAAATTCAAATAAAGGACCCTCATATAAAATTTATAGTTTCATTGAATTATATGCTCAGAAGTATTCTACATAAGATTTAAATTAAATTATCTCTCCATAAAGATCACACAAAATAAATGATCATAAAACATTAAGTTTGAATAAGATTTTAATTGGACGAAAAATGTATCTCTTGAAAATTAAAGTTCTTTATGTGTGTACAACTGTCACACCTGGGTTTTAGGGACCCGGGCGCGAACATAATCACCAGGTGTGCTGGGACAAAGTCTCACATGTATGATGAATCATGGTACAGAAACGAATGTTACAACTTTACTATATAATAGAAGTTCTGTACAAAGTAAATAAATAATTACATCGTAAGGAGACAATGATCCAGCAACCCAAAGTTGACTGGGAGACGACGGCCTAGACCTCTCACGAACACATCGCAGCATCCTCCATGCGCCTCATCCTGTGGTACCTGTTCTTGACTTGTGGGGGGTGTGAGACAGCAAGGGTGAGCTCACATATGTTCATCGCTCAACAAGTTGTGGGGAATAATGTGCATGAACTCACCAAAGGTGGGAGTTCATGTGAAGTGTAAGGCTAACCAAAGGAGACGGTTAAAGTTGAGCATTGCATTTAAAGTTGGTCAAATTTTTATTAGCAGTTACTAAATGTAAGTAAATACGAAACCATCATAATAATAGAATAAACTTAATAATAAATCCCATGCAATGCAAATGACAAATTGAATTTAGTTTCATAATTTAATCATGCGAGAGTCCTGAGCTGCTCATGACCACGAGTGTAAACCCTAGTGTAGAATACTCATGACTAATGTCATTGGAGATAATAAAGGAGTCATTTCGATTATGTGACTTACTCATGAGGCATGATTATTTTAAAACAAATATTAAATAAACACATGGAAGTATGCATCAGGTTAGATTTCCTTGGTTGTGCATTTAAATTAGAAAATTTAGAACCTTAAGTTTGAAAATAGTCTAATTCAAATTTGAAATTTGAACTCAAACTATGCATAAAAAATAGAGGAGAGAAGAAAAGTGAATGTTAATAAAGTCATTTTCCTTCTATAAATAAATAAACGGGAAGAGAATAAATAATAATAACAAATAAATAATATCATACCAAGTAAAAGAAGCATTAGAATTCTATTTGATATTTGAAAGTCTGAAATTCAAACCTACAATTTAAATCCATTTGAACTTTTGAATTGGAAAACAAAAAAAAGAAAAGAAAACTGCCTACTGGGCCGATTCCAACGCTTCTTGGCCCAGTCAATCCATCCCACGCGCGCCCTGCCCATCTGCGTCTGCGTGCTTGCGTCAGACATTGTCGTGTGGGCTCGGTCGGCAGTCACTCGGTGCACGACTCTGCTCACCGCCAGCTGGGGTCCGCCACTCATCCTCCACCTTCTCAGCTGCATGGCCGCATGTGCCTGCGTTCTGTCTAACTTCCTTGTGGGCCCGGGTCGACAGACGTTTCCCTCTCCTTCGCCGCTCGAATCGGAGGAACTCAACCATGCACGCTTCTCGGGATCCGTTGTTGTCGCCTACAAACTAGCCTCTGGCGGCCACAAAAGGGGTTGCCGAGTCCTCCCCTTCCCTCTCCCTTCTCGATCGCGCAGCAACAGAAAACTAGGGCCGGGAGCAGCTATGGGGGAGGAAGAAGATCTGCCACCATTGGGGAATTCACATCGGGCTCCATCGACGGGATCGAGCGAGTGGCAGGTCCGCTCGGGGAAAGCTCTAGCCTTCATCACCCGCTAACGCGGGCATGGCCAGGATGCTCGTCCATGGTGCATCTATGGCGGGAAGCAACTAGAGAGAGTGAGGGAGAGAAACAAATCGTCGGCACTGATCCTCGCGGTCACCGCTACCGGGGACTCCATGCTGGAATCCGGGTGCTCGCGGGTGTCCTCTGCACGCGACCTTGGCCTCACATGGCCGAATCGACAGGCGGTGGGGAAGGAATTTCTCGTTGGCACAACACGGTCACCTCAGATCCGCCGTGCGCCGTGGTCCTGCACCTCCACCATCATTCGGAGGATGCGACCGATCGTGGTGGTGCGCCAGCGTGCGTTGAATGTCACGGGGGCGCCAACATGTGAGGATGAGTCTCGGAGCCACTGCAATTTCTTGCCGGAGCTCGCGTTCAACCTCTAAGTCGTACTGTGCTATGACCCGGCTCATCGTCGCGGCAATTCGCAGTAAGTATATACTCCTATGTTCCACTTGCTTCCCTCTTCGGGTTGCACCATTCCCGTTGGATAGTTGGTGGCCGGAGCACGGAGCATGGTTGCTCCGGTGGGGGCGCCGCCTCCCTGGGCGGAGCGCCGCCGTATCCTGGTAGTGTGGGGAGAAGACACTCTTATCACCGTTGGTTTGAGTATTGGCAGCCACGATTAGATCTTCAACACTGACTCGGCTAGATGATTTTGGTCCATTCGATCGGTGAGGTGTGGATAGGATTTAATATTGATTCATAAAATATTGGCCATAGATTTGTGATTGGGCGGTCCTGCGTGTCCATGGATCCATAATGCACTAGATCTAATATGAACCATCGGGCGCCGATCCAACGGCTCAGATCCTAGCATACCCCTTCGCGCTGAGCGTTTTACATAAGAAACCTTGCCCTTTTGAGAAAACAACCCGCAATCCTGGCGGTTGTAATTTGAGTCTTAGGTAATTTTGCTCCAGTGACCCTATCTTTTATAGAAATTGAGGCGCAGTCCGGGAAATAAAGAAAATAGGAAAACGAGTTTAGAAATTGATTTTGGGTTTAAAAAATAATTGCAGAAACCCATTTTATTCATGGAAAATTCATATTAAGTCCAAATGAGTCCATTTCAATTTCTATAATTCTATAATATTATTGTTTAACAAATAGTGCCATTGATTTGATCCGTTCAAGTTGCGTTAGTCTCGTATAAATGTTTACTATGCAATAACACCATTTATTAT
This sequence comes from Zea luxurians, assembly GCA_029449295.1. Taxonomy (NCBI): domain Eukaryota; kingdom Viridiplantae; phylum Streptophyta; class Magnoliopsida; order Poales; family Poaceae; genus Zea; species Zea luxurians. Next base: position 10,697,935 of record JAOPSE010000069.1, on the reverse strand, counting down.
ATCATGTCTCATTATTATATGATTAGATTTTTATTTAACTTATGTTGGTTAGTCTTGTTAAGGTGTTCATCATTATTTACTAAACTATGATCTATGGTCAATTTATAACTTAGATTAAAGTTGAGATAATTATTTATAGAATAACCTCTTATATGCTTTGTATTAACCAATTTATAATATAGTTTAACATTTTAATCACATAAATCCTCCATGAAATCATAACTCCTTAACCGTAACTCCAATTTTAGTGGTTCTCGTTCCCACGATCTCGTAGCAACGCATAGATTATTATTATTCAGTTTGTACTTATGTTTGGTGTGATGTTAATTTTGTATATACTATGTTTGTTTGTATTGCTACAACTAGCAGTGCGGTCATGAGGATCTGAAGAATCACCTTGGTAACTGGAATCTCAAGTGCCAGGCAAGTTGTGCCCTTGATCACTTTCATTTACCCAATAATGTTCTTCATTATCACTTATCAATGCATAGGTTTAATTTTGATAGGACCCAATAGGTCACCCTAGACTGGTTATCCCTTTTTACCTTGTTTATCCCTAAATCAATTGGGTAGCTATGCTATTGCTTTATATGGTTTTGGGATAATATTTCATTACATCCATGTTCCAATTATTCCGTTATGTTATTTATGTTCATGATAAGATCATTATGTTAATTGGAACATGGAGCGACTACCCGGGAAAACAGTGCTACCACAAGGGTTTAATGGGACGCCCTTGGCTGATTAACTAGGAAAGCTAGTGGATGACTACCTTATTCGAAAGGGGCAAGGGCAGTAGGGGAGTGGTCAGTGTAGGGAGCTCCTTGGGTTGATTTTGCTGCGATGGCGGTCAGGCGAGGGATTCCTGCACTGGAGCTTCCTATAAATTGTAGCGGGTTTTCTGAAGCTAGTGGAACTTTGTAAAGGCCTCATAGTGTTACCCTGCCTCACCTCCTCGGTAGAGGTGTATGGGATTGGCAGTCTCTTGGCAGATGGGTAACATGACTTGTGGGTAAATATGCGCAACCTCTGCAGAGTGTAAAACTGGTATACTAGTCGTGCTCACGGTCATGAGCAGCTCGGACCCTCACATGATTAATCTATGGAATTTAAACTTAATTTGTCATTTGCATCGCATTGGGATTATTTTATTATTACTTTTACTTATATTTATTAAGGTTTGGTATTTACTTATATTTAGTAATTGCTAATAAAATTTTGACCAACTTATAAAAGCAATGCTCAGCTTCAGCCTTTATTTTGTTGATCAGCCATACACTTCACATGAACTCCCACCTTTGGTGAGTTCATGCACATTATTCCCCACAACATGTTGAGCTATGAACGTATGTGAGCTCACTCTTGCTGTCTCACACCCCCGCACAGGAGAAAAACATGTGGTCGAAGAGGAGCCGCCTAACTCTGAGGCTTTCGACATGATCTAGGTGGCGTCTCCCAGTCAGCTTTGTGGCGCCAGGGAATAATATAGTTCGCTTTATTTTATCATTTATTTATGTAAGACTTCCGCTATGTAATAAGTACATTTATGATATCTATGACATTTGTCTCTATGCACTCTGTTATTATATGTGTTGTCTTCTCTGGCGCATATATGAGATGCACCCGGCTTTGTTCCTTAAATCCGGGTGTGACATCGAGCATGGCTAATATACCAGTTTTTCACTCTACAGAGGTTGTACCCTGTACACACAAGTCGTGTGTCCCATGTCACTAGGGTTAGCTAGACCCTTAGACACTACTGAGGTGAATGGCTAGGGATCCACTACGAGGCATTTATAAAGTTCGACTAGCTTTAGAAAACCCGCTATAGTTTCTAGGAAGAGCAATTAGGAATCCCCCATCTGACCGCCATCGCAGCAAAATCAACCCGGGAACCTCCCTACACGCCTACTCCCCTACTGCCCTTGCCCCCATCGGGTAAGGTAGTCCTCCACTAGCTTTCCTAGTTAGTCAGCCAAGGGCGTCCAATTCCACCCTTGTGGTGGCACGTGTTTCTCAAGTTAATCTCCATGTTCCAATTAAATATAATGATCTTGACATGAATAGTAAACAAAATAACAGAATAATTGGAACATGGACATAATGTAATATTTAAACCCAAAACCATATAGAGCAATAGCAAAACTACCCAAATGGTTCAGGGGTGAACAAGATAAAAGGATAACCAGTCTAGGGTGACCTATTGGGTCGCATCAAAATTAAATGTATGCATTAATAAGTGATAATTAAAGAACATTATTTGGTAATAAAAGTGGTCAAGGGAACAACTTGCCTGGGACTTGAGATTTTAGGTAACAGGATGATCTTTTGATTCTCGTGACCTCACTGCTAGTCGTAGCAATACTTAAAAACATGGTATAGACAACATTAAAATCACAACAAACATAAGTACAAAATACATAATAATAATCTACAGATTAAAATAAGATCATAGGAACATGAATCATTAATTTTGGAGTTATGGATTTTATGTTAAGAATTTCCAAAAGTTCTAGGTGCTAGGTATAAGATTAATTAGGAGATTAATTTTAATATGGTTTTCTTGCCAAAATAGAGACACTAGATGATAAACAATAATATTACAAAATTATAGAAACTGGAATGGATCAATTTAGACTTAATATGAATTATACAAGTGTCTAGTATTGTTTTTGTACTCAAAATCGTTTTCTAAAATTTATTATCCACCTTCTCTGCTCTCTGGACTATGCGCATAAAACAGATAAGCATAGGGTTTACTATGCAAATAGTTCCAAGACTCATAACTCCCCCGCGATGGACCGTGGGTTAATTCCTTAAAAACCGAAGGGCTCATTCGTTAAACCGATCGGTCGAAGGGGTATGAAGTATCCAGATCTGTCCGATCCTATACCTACGGCTCTGATTAGATTGACTCCATAACGAATCGATATGTGATCTGAGCCCACGGATCTTTATCCGACGGCCAACCTTCCATCACATCCGAACCGCCCGATTCACTACCGACGACTCAGATCTTATGCCTGAAGGGTTATAATCCCAATCTAATCTCCCTCGTCCATTCACGATCGAATGGTAGGAAGCCCTTCTTCTACCCCGCGTCCGAGGCCGAGCAGGGGCACCCACGCCCTCGCCGGAGAGCACGCCGTTGCGCGACCAATCCACATTCTAGCGCCCATTTACCCGAGCGGTTAGGTGCTACGCGAGGCCAAAGAGAGGGCGAACTTGATTGTGGTTTCCGTACCTTGAATCAAGATGGCAGTGTCCCTAATCACGCACCATAGCGACACCATGGCGGACCGTGACCACGACGAGGAAATTCCCAGCAGCCTGGGACCTCTTCTTGAATGATGATGCCTTTAAATGTCCCAGTGATCACCGACGAACTTCTCCGACCGGCATGAGGCTCTCGCTAGTAATGATCGCGCGGATCAACGATCACAGTGCTACACCAACTCTCGGGTTCCCGACTTCGACGGCTACGGTGGCTCTCGTTTCGGGATTGCGAGGGGCGAGGTGTTTGGCTTCGATGGGAAAGGGGGGCGGCTTATTGCATTATGTCGCATGGGTCGAGTTGATGGGGTCGTGCACAGGAGCTGGAATCTCGGAGTTAGTTGCATAGGTGGTTGCGACGGCGAGGAAGAGGGATGACGTGTGGGTCCCACCAGCAGAGACCACGCGTGTACACAAGATTGGGTCCCACATAGCAGCCACAGCGTGGAGGAAGCAATTTTGCTACGTGTGCCGTTCTAGGTTGACCGTCAAAATGGGCCCACGTGGCAGTGTCATAGAGAAAAGAAACAAGGGAGGGGAGAAGTGGGCTGAGCGAGGCAGGAGTGCACGGTGTGGAGAAGTGGGCCACGAGAATAAGAAGTCAGCCCAAGACGATAGGAAATTTCTTTTCTTTTACCATTTTATGTTTTTCCTTTCACTTTCCATTTCAATTTTCTACCTTGAATTCAAATTCGAATCTGGTTTCATGATTCATATTCATATGTACCAGCATATTAAAACTTTAGTATGCAAAATAAAATTTTATGTTATTTATTTTCAATCTCATTTATTTACGCATATGCTTTTAAATATACACACCAATAATTAAAGAGTCCTTCATTTAATTTAATTAAAACCATCTATTTTAATCACATAAAAGGATGTTTATTCTTTACTTAGAAAAAACTATATCTATATAGCCTTTTATTTAATTTATATTCTTTAGAGAATATTTCTGAACATGTATATTCAAGTTTGAAGTACATACAAAAATAAATGCTTATTACCTAGTTCCTTTAGGAGAAGTGAATATATAATCTCTACTTTTAATTATTTTAGTTCCAACATTTTTAAAGAGTGACTTCATTTTATAGCTTATAGAGGGAGTAATAACTTGAAAGTTTCTCTTGTTTTGAATACCAAATTCTTACTTATCATTATTTATTTAATTTTGAGAAATATACTTTATCACGGATGATATCATTATTGGTAGTAATTTTTATCTCAAACCCTTTTGGAGAATTCTTTAAATCATCAAAATGTGATTTTGAGTGTTACAAATCCTACCCCCTTAACAGTAATCTCATTCTCGAGATTTGTAAGAAAAGGGTGTATAACCATGTTATCTCAGAACATATGCACAAACAAAATCTCAGCACGATGCATAATTTATTAGCAACACATAGGGTCAATTAGACCTTGTTATTATTCCTAAAATAGTAACATACTAACTACTATCTAAAGTAACATTTAGGTCTTGCAAATATTAAAAAATATATATATTTATGTAGCTTGGTGGAGCTGGTGGTGGTGGTGGAGGTAGTGGGTGTTGTTGTTGTTGTTGTTGTCTTTCCAATCGTGCTTGCCTCATTTCTTGATGCATCTTCAGCCGGTCCTGATGCATTTCCTAGCGTTCTTGCCTTATCTGATTTTGCATTTTGTTCACCATGTTTGTCATTTGTCGTAGTACCAGCATTTGGGCGGTAACCACCGGATCGGTTCCAGTCGGTGGAGGATTCATTTTTGTTTGCTGTTGCCTGATAGTCCTCCCGTTGTGGGGGGTTTGCTGGTAGATCGATTCCTCCTCCCTTCCTGGTATTGACCATCGGAGTTAGAAGCATATGGTAAGATAGTTTTGCAAGGAAAATTATTTGGTAGGCAGAACAGATAGGCTAGTAGCTAGTTATGAACTGAAGATTCCTTGGCAGGGCTTGATCTGTTGTTTTATGTCAAGATTGGGATAACTCGTCGTAAAGGTGAGTATCCAAAGGTAGATGGAATCTGTCAAGATGGGATAGACTACATGATGTAGGTCAAAAGTTTGTTTGATGTTAGGTGGGGATACACAGATTATGCAATCCATCATGACTCTATTGGTTGGGTTAGTTCTTTTTCTCATGGTTGAGTTGTTCTAATGTGCTAAGTTAAGTTAACACCTGGCTAGTAGGGTCTAATCTCTTCTACCAGTATCACTAATCTATTTAAGTAGAACACCTTAGATTAGATCACATTAGATTAGATCCCAGTAGATTCTATAACCCATTTAAGAATATCATTTGGTTAAGCATATCAAGCTGACTTTATCTTTATGAAATTCTAGTATATTTTTATCTAAGTGGAACTCCCAATTAGTATTTTTTATACACCTAAAATTTTCATGCCATTAGCAGGTGTGGCATAGAAAATAAGGGTATATCAGGTTTTAACTATTTGGTGAGTGTAGAGGAGATTTGGGGGTAAGAGAAAGTTAGGTAAGGGAGACTTTTATCCCGGGTGGTGGATCTTGATTCATCTGGAGATCTGTTTCTACACATATCCTTCATTGTCGAAGTTAACCTTCTTCTTAGGTCTGATTTAGGGACCATTGGTCGTGGTATTAGATGTCATTATCTGAGTTTGGATAACAATTGCGGGTACATGGGGTAGGTAGGTTAAACAGAGTTTTACTTCGCTTTTGGGATAAATGGGTTGGGCAACTTATAACTTAGGCTAGGTCGTGGTTTCACGGACGAGTTGGTCTAAGACACCAATTTAGGTTTAAAACCCATTTATAGGAATATGGTCTAATCTATGTTACCAATATTAACTAGCTTAAGTAACTCCCTTTAGGTTGGATCATATTAGATTAGGTAGGGTCCAGATTAGATTGGATATAACTAGATTAGACTAGTTTAAGTTAGATAGATCTACCAAGGTAGGATATATATCATTAATATATACTAGAATCTTTTGAGATAGGATGAATTATATGGTGTAGGTGAGTCAGAATCTTAGTTACGTTAAAAACAGAGGGATTATGCAACTATCGGATGGGTAAGGTAGTTATATATAGTCAAGTTAGTCTAGTGCACCGGTTTAGGTTAACACCTATTTATAGGAATAAGGTCCATCTTACTTAACTAGTACTAACTAAACCGATAATTATCTTATTTAGATTAGATCAGGTCCCATTAGATCACATTAACTTAGATTGGATCTAGATTAAATTGATAGCACTAGATTAGACTAAATAAGATCTACTTAATTTATTTTGGAATAGATCATGGTTGTTACACTATAAGGGCTTGTTCGTTTTGCTCTCAATCCATGTGGATTGGGTAGGATTGAGTGTGTTTCAATCCCGAACAAGTCAAAATCTTTCATAATTTTTTCCAATCCCATCCAATCCACATGGGAGGAATAACCGAACAAGGCCTAATGAGATAAGCAAAGTGGTTGGGATAGGTATGCTTGTTAGGACAAGATGAATCTCTAAGCATAAAATAGAATCTTTTGAGATTAGTTAGATCTATTAGGATAAGATAAAATCTTTTCAAGATAAGATGAATCTATTATGGTAAGAGAGTATCTTTTAAGACAAGATGGATCTATTAAGCTTAATATATTCTAGTGGGGTATTCTTAGTTGGTCTAGTTTATCTTATAAACAATTTATGAGGATAAGATGTTTATTTTTTAACATAAGATGAACCTATTAGAATAAGATAGATTTTTTACCTCAACTCAAAGGATTCTATCTAAAATAGATACACTTTAATGGAGGATAATCTATATTGTTTTTTATCTTATGAATTTTATTTATTTATATTTATGCCTATATGCAGATGTAATTGTGGACATTACTCCACAACTCATCACACTCAATCAAAGATCCAAATCAGACATGTATCACAAGAACAAACATTCAAGCATACAAATATTTATAAAAATAGTTTTGATTTTTTCCTAAGAGTAGGTCTCCTATTCCTAAAAGATAGTTTAGGTACAAGATTTCAAAGTTTGAAATCCACATTTGTCTTTAGAAGGAAAAGGTAAGAATAATCAGAGTAAAGCGGAAATAGATGAGAAAAGATTAAGAAAAGTTTAGAAAGGATCAGAGTAGCAAAGGTAAGTAAGTATTGGTTATCCAGTTCTATCTAGGTTTCGTCCTACATTCAACATTCCTCTGATACCACTTGTGTCACACCCGGGTTTTAGGGACCCGGGCGCGAACATAATCGCCAGGTGTGCTGGGACCAAGTCTCACACATATGATGAATCATGGTACAGAAATGGATGTTGCAACTTTACTATATAATAGGAGATCTGTACAACGTAAATAAATAATTACATCATAAGGAGACAACGATCCAGCAACCCAAAGTTGACTGGGAGACGACGGCCTAGACCTCTCACGAACACATCGCAGCATCCTCCATGCGCCTCATCCTGTGGTACCTGTTCTTGACCTGTGGGGGGTGTGAGACAGCAAGGGTGAGCTCACATATGTTCATCGCTCAACAAGTTGTGGGGAATAATGTACATGAACTCACCAAAGGTGGGAGTTCATGTGATGTGTAAGGCTGATCAATGATAGGGGTTAAAGCTGAGCATTGCTTTTAATAAGTTGGTCAAATTTTTATTAGCAGTTACTAAATGTAAGTAAATACCAAACCATCATAATAATATAACAAAATTAATAATAAATCTCATGCAATGCAAATGACAAATTGAATTTAGTTTCATAATTTAATCATGAGAGAGTCCTGAGCTGCTCATGACCGCGAGCACGACTAGTATACCAGTTTTACACTCTGCAGAGGTTGTACCCTATACCCACAAGTCATGTATCCCATGTCGCCAGGGTTAGCTAGACCCTTAGACACTACCGAGGTGAATGGCTAGGGATCCACTACGAGGCCTTTACAAAGTTCCACTAGCTTCAGAAAACCCGCTACAGTTTCTAGGAAGAGCAATGTAGGAATCCCTCGTCTGACCGCCATCGCAGCAAAATCAACCCGGGAACCTCCCTACACGCCTACTCCCCTACTGCCCTTGCCCCTATCGGGTAAGGTAGTCCTCCACTAACTTTCCTAGTTAGTCAGCTAAGGGCGTCCCGTTCCACCCTTGTGGTGGCACGTGTTTCTCAAGTTAAGCTTCATGTTCCAATTATATTTAATGATCTTGACATGAATAATAAACAAAATAATAGAATAATTGGAACATGGACATAATGTAATATTTAAACCCAAAATCATATAGAGCAATAGCAAAACTACCCAAATGATTCAGGGGTGAATAAGGTAAAAGGATAACCAGTCTAGGGTGACCTATTGGGCCCCATCAAAATTAAACCTATACATTAATAAGTGATAATTAAAGAACATTATTGGGTAATAAAAGTGGTCAAGGGCACAACTTGCCTGGGACTTGAGATTCTAGGTACGAGGATGATCTTCAGATTCTCGTGACCTCACTGCTAGTCGTAGCAATACATAAAAACATGGTATAGACAATATTAACATCACACCAAACATAAGTACAAAATACATATTAAAATTATACATATTAAAATAAGATCATAGGAACAGGAATCATTAATTTTGGAGTTATGGAGTTTAAGTTACAAATTTCCAAAAGTTCTAGGTGCTAGGTACAAGATTAATTAGGAGATTAATTTTAATATGGTTTTCATGACAAAATAGAGACACTAGATGATAAACAATAATATTACAAAATTATAGAAACTAGAATGGATTAATTTGGACTTAATATGAATTTTATATGAATTATACAAGTTTCTAGTATTGTTTTTGTACTAAAAATCATTTTCTAAAATTTATTATCTACCTTCTTTGCTCTCTGGACTATGCGCATAAAACAGATAAGCATAGGGTTTACTATACAAATAGTTCCAAGACTCATAACTCCCCCGCGATGGACCGCAGGTTAATTCCCTAAAAACCGAGGGGCTCATTCGTTAAACCAACAAGCCGAAGGGGTATGAAGTATCCAGATCCGTCCGATCCTATACCTACGGCTTTGATTAGATTGACCCCATAACGAATCAGTATGTGATCTAAGCCCATGGATCTTTATCCGACGGCCAGCCTTCCATCACATCTGTTGGTGACTTGTTCTCAAATGCTTCGAATTAAGAACAAGGCAACACAAAAATGGGTTAATGGTTAATGCCCTTCGTCCTTCGAAGCATTATTTCCCCAAGGATATAACGATCTTCGGACGAAGGTTATGAAGGACGTACCTTCATCATCACAGCATATATCAATAAAAGACGAAGCATATGAAACATGGGAAATAACATGGATAATCATATGACATCATAATATATCTTTTATTATATAGTTATGAATGAATAAGAACAATATTGAATTACATTTGTACCTTCGGCTTGATAGAAGACAAAAGTACAAGCGTGATGCGTAAGAGAGTACAAGTCAGTGTGAACAGTACAGGGGTACTGTTCATCTATTTATAGGCACAGGACGCAGCCTGTGTAAAATTACATTCATGCCCTTCATATTTAATACTAACTTAAGGACTAAATAGTCTTTTCCTCCTTAAGTCGGTTCCTTTTTCTGCTATTGGGCCGAAGCTTCCTTGCGCACAACTTCGGTACTGGTTCAATCCTTCGTTCTGACCCTGCTTTCCGTATTGTATATAGCTTCATCCTATGTCCGAAAGTTCCTGCACATATATTATGCTTTGGGAGACATTGTTAGTCATGTTTTTGAGGACCTTCAAAAGACGAAGGCCCCCAACAACATCCGACCCACCTGATTCACTACCGATGACTCAGATCTTACGCCCGAAGGGTTATAATCCCGATCTAATCTCCCTCGTCCATTCACGATCTAACGGCAGGAAGCCCTTCTTCTACCCCGCGTCTGAGGCCGAGCAGGGGCACCCACGCCCTCGCTGGAGAGCACGCCGGTGCGTGACCAATCCATGTTCTAGCGCCCATTTACCCGAGCGTTTAGGTGCTACGCGAAGCCAAAGAGAGAGCGAACTTGATTGTGGTTTCCGTACCTTGAATCGAGATGGCAGTGTCCCTCATCACGCACCACAGCGGCACCACGATGGACCGTGACCACGACGAGGAAATTCCCAGCAGCCTGGGACCTCTTCTTGAACGATGATTCCTTTAAACGTCCCGGTGATCACCAGCGAACTTCTCCGACTGGCACGAGGCTCCTGCCAGTAATGATCGCGCGGATCAACGTCACGACACTACACCAACTCTCAGGTTCCCGACTTCAAAATAAACTTTAGTATTCAAAATAAAATTTTATGTTATTTATTTTCCATCTCATTTATTTACGCATCTGCTTTTAAATATACACACCAATAATTAAAGAGTCCTTCATTTAATTTAATTAAGACCATCTATTTTAATCACATAAAAGGATGTTTATTCTTTACTTAGAAAAACAATATCTATATAGCCTTTTATTTAATTTATATTCTTCAGAGAATATTTCTGAACATGTATATTCAAGTTTGAAGTACATACAAAAATAAATGCTTATTACCTAGTTCTTTAGGAGAAGTGAATATATAATCTATACTTTTAATTATTTTAGTTCCAACATTTTTAAAGAGTGTCTTCCTTTTATAGCTTATAGAGGGAGTAATAACTTGAAAGTTTCTCCTGTTTTGAATACCAAATTCTTACTTATCATTATTTATTTAATTTTGAGAAATACACTTTATCACGGATGATATCATTATTGGTAGTAATTTTTATCTCAAACTCTTTTGGAGAATTCTTTAAATCATCAAAATGTGATTTTGAGTGCTACAAATCCTACCCCCTTAATAGAAATCTTGTCCTCGAGATTTGTAAGAAAAGAGTGTATAACCATATTATCTTAGAACATATTCACAAACAAAATCTCAGCATGATGCATAATTTATTAGCAATACATAGGGTCAATTAGACCTTATTATTATTCCTAAAATAGTGACATACTAACTACTATCTAAAATAACATTTAGGTCTTACAAATAATAATATATATATAGCTTGGTGGAGCTGGTGGTGGTGGTGGTGGAGGTAGTGGGTGTTGTTGTTGTTGTCTTTCCAACCGTGCTTGCCTCATTTCTTGACGCATCCCCAGCGGGTCCTGACGCATTTCTTGGTGTTCTTGCCTTATTTGATTTTGCATTTCGTTCACCATGTTTGTCATTTGTTGTAGTACCAGCATTTGGGCGGCAACCACTAGATCGGTTCCAGTCGGTGGAGGATTTGGAGGATTCATTTCTGTTTGCTGTCATGAATTAAGCATCAATACCATTCAAAAATAATAAAATAAATAATAAAATATTATTGCATCATGTTGGGACTATTTTGATTGTTGCATCTAAATGGGAACTTGCATTTCAAAACCTAGACTTAAATTGAAAATGAAAGCTAAAATAGGAAGGGAATTAAAAAGAAAAGAAAGAAACCTGCACTTCGGCCAATTTCCGCTCTCTCGGCCCGGCCCCTCTCTCAAGTGTCGGCCTATGGGGCCTGTTTGCTTCAGCTTTTTTCTGACCAGCTTTTCCGAGAATCTAGCTGTAGGGAGAATCTAGCTGTGTAGAGAACCTGAATATCATTAGAATTACGTGCGGAGGAAGATAAAGTTGTCCATGGGGCTTAGGATCTATAAAGTGACAGATTACTACTATTGCGACGACTCAACCGATTATATGTTTATTTTGATTTTGAATGATTTTTACCCAAACGAATTTTATAGAAGCTGACTGAAAAGCTGAGTGTTTGGCAGTCCGCAGCAGCTTTTGGTGGCCAGAAGCTGCAAAAAGCCGAAACAAACAGGGGCCACGCGCTGGCATGTGGCCCTGCCCGCACTAATGGTCGACTAGTGGACCCACTCCATCAGTCACTCGAGGGAACCATGAGTGCGCTTGCTAGGTCTCTACCACGTGGGCCCTTTGTCCTGATGTCCGCCACACACGCACTTGCGGGCACGGACTCGTCACTGAGCCGCTGCTTGTGGCCCCCTTGGTCAGGGCTGTCCCTATCCTCTCTAACAGAAACGCCGCATGGGGCCACCACCGCGATCTCCAAGTCTGCAATCGCGCTCCCTCACCCCTATTTAACCAGATGAGCCATTGGGACCTCCTCCCTCCTCGTCCTCACTGGCGAGAGCCCCGTTCACCAGAATTCCGGTGCCATGGGACACCGAAACCCACCACCATCTGTGGCACTCCACCGTGGGCACTATAGACCGCAACGCTGCTGGTTGTGTTGGCGTTGTCCCAATTCGAGTGCATGTGGTCACAGGGGCAAGAAGACCGTGCGTAAGGTGTCTTCAAGCTTGGGAGTGGTCGACGTATGATGGAGTCTCACTGGTGCAGGAATGCGGCCGCAAGACCACACCCCGCCATGGACGGGTTTCCCTGTGTGTTGACACCTTTTTGCAGGCGTCAATCACTCAAAAGAACCGGCGGCGATGCTCTCTGGTCAGGCGCGGACGGTCCGCGGCGCAGGGCCGGACGGTCCGCGACCTGGCGCGAGGCGGCGGTGCTCTCTGGTCAGGCGCGGACGGTCCGCGACACAGGGCCGGACGGTCCGCGACCTGGTGCAGGAGCTCGGGTTCCCTGCCTGACGGCCGGACGGTCCGCGCCCTAGGGCCGGACGGTCCGTGACCTGGCGACAGGGTCGTCTTCCTCCTTCTTGCTGGAATCTAGATCTCGTCCCCTGGGGGGAAGAGATCTTAATGGTGCTCCGGGTCGACAGGTCACCCGGGGCGTCCCCAGACGACGTGGAGTCGCCTAGGAATTAAGAGATCAATTCGAGGAAGAGGTCTTGGATGGACAACTAGATCTTGCCCCCCGGGAGGGGTGAGATCCTAGGGTCGTCTTGGGATCGGTAGGCCACCCAAGACGGATCTAGACGACGTAGAGTCGAATAGGGGTGGAGGTGGATATGTGGAAGACTACAACTAGAACTATGCTACATCTACTCCTAGGGCAGGAAAAGTAAATAAGGTAAGTGGTTCGATTGGAATTTGTTCGGGGGTTCTCAATCGGCTGTACCCCTTTATATTTATAGGGGAGGAGGTCTGGACCTTTTCCTAAGAGATAGCCAACAAACTCTCACGTGATTAGATGGATAACCACGCATGAGATAAGGATAAACATCCGAGTTAATCTAATCTCGGGACACGCGGACTGTCCGGGCCCATGGGCCAGACCGTCCGCTCATTTTGGTGTCCAACATATGCCCCCCTGCCTTTTGGTGGAGCTTGGCGAACCAAAAGCATCAGCGAAAACTTCGGAAACAATTGACCTCATGAGGTTTTGTTCCCGAAGTAAGGACTCAGCTCCATGCAAGTCATCGGCTCTTGCGATCAGATAACATAAATACTTGATGGGACTTTAATGCACAGAGGCCGTTTCGGATCGCATCCTCTTCGGCCATGTCTACCTGATCAACCTGTCAATAGGCAAAAACTTGTGGTGCCCCCCAGCCCAAATAAGCAAACGGATTGGGCCAGTAATACGAAATCATCGCCGTACCACCCCACACATGAGCAGGACAACACATCGGCGATGGATAGAACGGGACGCACCATGCTATCCCTGGAGGAGGATGACAAGGTGATCTTGGTTGTGCTACCCTTTGGGTCCGTTTAGTCGGCTTTTGCTTTCGCACAGGTCGCCCTTTTGACTTCGTTTGTTTTATTGGCCGGTTGTGTGGAACGGCCTTCTTCATATATTTGGCAAGCAACTGACCAAAAGTAGGGCCGACTCTACTGAGTCGTCCAGACGTCTTAGTAGTGTTTTGTTTCCTAACACTTGTGTTGGTACGTTGTGGTCCGATGGTCTGAGGTTGCTGCTTCTGACCATCTGCGGACCGTCCGACCATCATAGCCGGACTGTCTGCGCCTGTCTCGGACTGTTCGGCCTTAGTACCCGGATCGTCCGGCGTATGCAGGACAGGTGACCGTGATCGGGTGTCCGATCGTGCTTGCCCCCCGGTGCCTCCGGTCTTTCTTTTGTCCGGAGCCTTCAGAGTAACCATTCTGCGTGACATATTTGGTGTGCGAGGATCACCAATGGCGATATTTTTATTTTTACTTTTATCGGCCGCACAAGGCCGAATTATGGCCTTTTTGCTCGTTGGCTCTAATGTGGTGATAGGAACAGGTGGCCTGTCAATTTTCACCTCTTTTTGAAACCTCAACCAGCCTTCGTTTATAGCCGATTGTATTTGCCGACGGAAGACGGCACAATCATTGGTGTTATGGAGAAAGGAGCCATGCCATTTGCAATAAACACGCCCTTTTAATTGTTCAACTGGAGGAATTACATGTGACAATTTAATATTACCATGTTTAAGCAACTCATCAAATATTTTATCACATTTAGTAATATTAAATGTGAACTTAACCTTTTCCTTTTGTGTCAAGTGCGGGTAAGAGCGAACAGAAGGTTTGGCCTTAGTGGGCCAAACAAGCTCACGGACCTGTGACTTTTTTAGTTCTTGGGGCTTGGGTGGCCGATTATATTTATGTCGGCCTTCCGCACTAGGCGGATCGCAGGTGACTTCTGGTGCTCCGGACGGTCCGACCTGCACAGTCGGACGGTCTACGGGTGGATCGGACGGTCCGGTACTATCCTCGGACTGTCCGGTCACGTCAGGCAACACCTGTGACCCTTGTGGTGGGCTCTGTGCAACTCCGAACTGTGTGGCGTAGGGTGCCGGACGGTCTGACGGAGGGCCGGACGGTCCGCTATTGTGTGCGGACGGTCCAGCCACGCTCAGAGTTGACTCACCATTTAGCGAAGATGGTGGTGACGATCGTCCTGGATATGAGTCCATCGGCATACCAGAGTATGGCTGGGGAAACCCATTTGTTGCCGATATTTTTGGCGCAATTATTTTGGCGCCTAATTTATGTGATAAAAAACTAGGCATGTGAGTTTTTCCTAATGCATGTGCCATCCTTTCTATATCCTCTGTGATACTTTTAATCCAATTATCAAAAGAAATTTTAATAGATGGAATATCATCGACTGACCTGGCATCACCTATTGTGGGGAGCTATTGCAGCACGGATGACATGTAATCGGCGTCTATTTCCCTTTCCTTTATGACCTTCTGGTGGCGATCTACCTTGAAGTGCGAGAGGTACCACTTTTTTGCCACCTTGAGCATCTGATCTTGTTGTCGTTGGATCTCCTCATCCATCTTCTTCATGTCATCTTCTAAGTTTTCATGCTCTGTGGCCGATAAATTAGTCAGCCTTGTGTCGCTGTTTGGAGAAGCACTGTTGAGATCTTTAGAATCGGCCATGTAAGCCTGATTTTGTAGATCTGCAACCTCGTCCCCAGCGGAGTCACCAAAAAGTATGTTGACGCCTTTTTGGAGGCGTCAATCACTCAAAAGAACCGGCGGCGGTGCTCTCTGGTCAGGCGCGGACGGTCCGCGGCGCAGGGCCGGACGGTCCGCGACCTGGCGCGAGGCGGTGGTGCTCTCTGGTCAGGCGCGGACGGTCCGCGACACAGGGCCGGACGGTCCGCGACCTGGTGCAGGAGCTCGGGTTCCCTGCCTGACGGCCGGACGGTCCGCGCCCTAGGGCTGGACGGTCCGTGACCTGGCGACAGGGTCGTCTTCCTCCTTCTTGCTGGAATCTAGATCTCGTCCCCTAGGGGGAAGAGATCTTAATGGTGCTTCGGGTCGACAGGTCACCCGGGGCGTCCCCAGACGACGTGGAGTCGCCTAGGAATTAAGAGATCAATTCGAGGAAGAGGTCTTGGATGGACAACTAGATCTTGCCCCCTGGGAGGGGTGAGATCCTAGGGTCGTCTTGGGATCGGCAGGCCACCCAAGACGGATCTAGACGACGTAGAGTCGAATAGGGGTGGAGGTGGATATGTGGAAGACTACAACTAGAACTATGCTACATCTACTCCTAGGGCAGGAAAAGTAAATAAGGTAATTGGTTCGATTGGAATGTGTTCGAGGGTTCTCAATCGGCCGTACCCCTTTATATTTATAGGGGAGGAGGTCTGGACCTTTTCCTAAGAGATAGCCAACAAGCTCTCACGTGATTAGATGGATAACCACGCACGAGATAAGGATAAACATCCGAGTTAATCTAATCTCGGGACACGCGGACCGTCCGGGCCCATGGGCCGGACCGTCCGCTCATTTTGGTGTCCAACACTGTGCCACCATCCATCAGTAAGATCCTCCTCTACTAGCTCTTTTCATCCTCCGCCTCACATAGGGTTGATCGAATTCCGTTTTTGGTTGGGGAATTAGGAAGCCAAGTCGGTATACTCCAGTGCCAATGGCATGTCCCTAGGCGACTTGGGGAAGAAGATGACTTGAGGACTGTTGATCTCCGCGTGGATGATCCTATTTAGATCCCTTATGCACCCCCTTCGACCGAGATCTTGACCGTTGATCTGCTAATCGGATGGGTGTAATTGAGGGAGAAGGGTACCAGTTCGGACTAAGGGATCATAGCTGTTGATCTAGTGTAGGGCGGTTAATATTAGATGTCGCGTCATGAATTTTGATCTGTGGATCCTAGATCCTATGGACCTCACGGCATACCGGTTCGGTTAAACTAGGATTTAATCTGGTCCATTGAATTATGATCGGACGGGTCTGGTGGAAGGATACCCCTTCGACCAGGTTTAATTGCTTATGAGACCTTGGGGTTCTAGGAATTTGACACGCCATCCAAGCACAAAGAAAAGTAATTGCAGATCAGTCCTATACTTTGCGGATTTGACCTTGGGCTTATACAAAATAGGCGCCGTAGACCATTAATAAGGGATTATTAATAAATTAAATCAGGAAATTGTTTTAGGGTATAAAGTGATTCAATAAACATAGAAAATCCATAACTTTTGTGATCTAACTCCGTTATAGTCCGTTCCAGAATCGTTGGCTTCGTAATAAAATTATCTACACATTAGTAACCCTACTTTATCATGTAACATGTTTTTAAATAATTAATTTGTTTACCCTATGTTCATGAGATTAACTTCTCTAATTAAAATTAAAGTAATGTTTTTAGTCCCTAGTTATGAATTGACTAAAATATGTTTTCTAATTAAGTTATAACTAGGATTAAAATTAAATTAATGGTTTCTTAGGAATATCTTTCTCACATGATTTATAATAATCAACATAGAGCATAGTTTTCCTGTTTAATCACATAAACCTTTGAAAAGTCATAACTCTTTAACCGTAACTCCAAATTTAGTGATTCTCGACCCTACGATCTAGTTGCGACGCGTAGATCATTATTATACAGTATATTCTTATGTTTGGTGTGATGTTAATTTTGCCTATACCATGTTTGTTTGTATTGCTACGACTAGCAGTGAGGTCACGAGAATCTGAAGATTATCCTAGTACCTAGGATCTCAAGTCCAAGGCTAGTTGTGCCCTTGACCACTTTTATTTACCTAATAATGTTCTCTATAATCATTTTATTTTGCATAGGTGTAATATTGATGGGACCCAATAGGTCACCCTAGTTTGGTCAACTTTACACCTTGTTTACCCCTGAACTTTTGGGTAGTCTTTGCTATTGCTATATATGGTTTTGGGTGTTGAGATAACTACTACACATGGTCATTCTTTATTATTATTGTTCTATTTTGTTCATGATAAGAATATTATGTTAATTCGAACATCGAGCTTAACTTGAGAAACATGTGCCGCCACAAGGGTGGAATGGGATGCCCTTGGCTGACTAATTAAGAAAGCTAGTGGAGGACTACCTTACCCGAAAGGGTCAAGGGCAATAGGGGAGTAGGTGTGTAGGGAGGTTCCTGGGTTGATTTTGCTGCGATGGCGGTCAGACGGGGGATTCTGAAGCTAGTGGGACTTTGTAAAGGCCTCATAGTGAATCCCTAGCCATTCACCTCGAAAGTGGCTAAGGGTCTAGATAACGTTGGCTTGACGGTATACACGACTTGTGGGTAAAGCGTACAACCTCTGTAGGGTGTACAACTGGTATATCAACCGTGCTCGCGGTCATGAGCAGCTCAGGACTCTCGCATGATTAATTTATGGAATTAAATTCAATTTGTCATTTGCATCGCATTGTGGTTTATTATCAATTTTGATCTATTATTACTCTGGTTTGGTATCTACTTATACTTAGTAACATCTAATAAAATTTTGACCAACTTTAAAAGCAATGCTCAGCTTTAACCATCCTAATTGGTAAGCCTTACACTTCACATGAGCTCCCACTTTTGGTGAGTTCATGCACATTATTCCCCATAACTTGTTGAGCGATGAACGTATGTGAGCTCACTTTTGCTGTCTCACACCCCCACTGGTCAAGAACAGGTACCACAGGATGAGGCGCATGGAGGATGTTGTGATGAGTTCGGGAGAGGTCCAGGCCGTTGTTTCCCAGTCAACTTTGGGGTTGCTGGATTGTTGTCTTCGTATGATCTAATTATTTAGCTATTTTGTATAGAACTCCTATTATATAGTAAAGATGTGACATTCGTTTCTGTACCATGTTTCATCATATGTGTAAGACTTGGTCCTAGCACACTTGGTGATTATCTCGCGTCCGGGTTTTGGACCCCTAGAACTCGGGTGTGATAGAAGTGGTATCAAAGGAATGTTGACGGTAGGACGTAACCTAGATAGACCTAGATAAAACCCTTACCTACTTACCTTTGCTACTCTGGTTCTTTCTAAGCTTACCTCGATCTTTCCGCATCTATTGCTGCTTTATTTTGATTATTCTTACCTTTTCTCTCCTAAAGACAAAAGTGGATTTCACACTTTGAAATCCTGTACCTAAAGTGACTTTTAGGAGTAGGAAACCTAATCTTAGGAACCAAATCAAAACTATTTTTGTAAATATTTATATGCTTGAGTGTTTGTTCTTATGATAATTGCTTGATTCGATTCTTTGATTGAGTGTGATGAGATGTGAAGTAGTGTCAACAATTTCATCTGCATATACGTGTAGGCAAAAAAATGTTTATAAAATAACTTGACAACCTAGATTATTGCCCATTAGAATATATCTAGCTTAATAAATTCATCTCACCTTAAGAGAATCTATCTTATCTCAACTTATCCCAACCACTTTGCTTATCTCATCCTAGTATAACAACCATGAGCTAATTCCAAAATTTATTTTACCTAGTCTAAACTAGTCATAACAATTTATTCTAGATCAGATACAATCTAATGGGTTAATCAAACCTAACTAGGTCTAAGCTTAAGTTGAGCTAATCTAAGGTCGGTCACTTAACAAGTAATAGTGGTGAGATAAATTAGACCCTATTTCTATAAACATGTCTTAACCTAAATTGGTGACCTAGACTAACTTGACCATATACAACTACCCGACCATATGCAACTACGCCTTACCCATCAGATGGTTGCATAACCCCTCTATTTTAACCTAACAACAAAATAGAAATTATGAACTACCTACACATAAGATCCATCCTATCTCAAAACATTCTAACATATCCTAAATAATATTTATCCTACCCTAGTAGATCTATCTAACCTAAGCTATTCTAATATGGTCATATCCAATCTAACTTTGTGTGAGTTAATTAATGCTGGTACAAAGGATAGGGCCATACTCCTAATTAACTTAAGCCTAAATTGGTGAATTAGATCGACTCGTCCATACCCAACAACTTGACCTACATAATAGGTTACATAACCTATCCAACCAATCTAGAAGCAAACAACTAAACCAGATTCTGACTAATCTCATTTAACTCACAACCATCTACTAAACTAGCTGCTCTACCTATTTGTTACCTATAGGTCTATCTCAACCTCTTGTCCCAAACTCGGATGGAGACACCAAAGTTCAAGAAGGAAGAGATCAACCTTGTTGAGGAAGAACATGAGTCAAGCTAGATCCCCAATGGAAGCTAGATTATGCCATAGTAGACTCATTCTATGCCACCTACCCACTAACCATCTGTCCTTATCTACAAGTCAACTTAACTGTATGACCTCAAATCAGATGAAGATTCCAAGGCCAGAGATCAAAAATGATTGACCTAATCAAATCAGGGGAAGATAAGACTCAATCAGATCTCCAAATGAGACAGGATCCCTCATCCCACTCAAAGCACTTCTTACCCTAATCTTCCTAATCCTAGGGTATCCTTGCGTTAACCAGGTCCCATCCTACATAATGAGTGGCTAGATACCTATACTCTCCTAATCACCTATTAAGAATTATTATAAAAAATGGACTCCTAATTTTTAACCAATGAGAAACTAAAAGCCAATTTATTTACCAATCTATATATATCCTTTTTAACTAATCTCGAGGATGATATTATTTTTAAGGGGGTAGAATTTGTAAACACCCTAAAATCATATTTTGGGTAATCTATCGAAGTTTGTCCTAAGGTTAAACTAATTATGGTTAAGAACATGAAATTTAAATAAAGGATCCTCATATAAAATTTATAGTTTCATTGAATTATATGCTTAGAAGTATTCTCCATAAGATTTAAATTAAATTATCTCTCCATAAAGATCATACAAAATAAATGATCATAAAACATTAAGTTTGAATAAGATTTTAATTGGACAAACAATGTATCTCTTGAAAATTAAAGTTCTTTGTGTGTGTACAACACATTTGCATCATTTGAAATATGATAGTTAGTATAAAAATATAATAATAATAAGTATATGTCACTATTACATTTTGAATTATCAAAGTCTCAAAATTAGAGATTAAATTTTAAAATATTTTAATAACCATAAAGATTTTCAATTGTTGATATGAGTGAATTATTTTCTTCTTTTTGCTCTCATGAATTAAGCATCAATACCATTCAAAAATAATAAAATAAATAATAAAATATTATTGCATCATGTTGGGAGTATTTTGATTGTTGCATCTAAATGGGAACTTGCATTTCAAAACCTAGACTTCAATTGAAAATGAAAGCTAAAATAGGAAGGGAATTAAAAGAAATAAAAGAAACCTACACTTGGGCCAATTTTTGCTCTCTCAGCCCAGCCCCTCTCTCCAGCGCCGGCCCATGGGCCTAGTTCGTCTCCTCCCCGCGTCGCGCGTGTAACACCCCAGTAATTCCCAGAAGTTCTTCTCAGTGTTAACTAAAGAACCATTATTTCATTTGAATGAAATTGAGCAAAAGACACCCAAAACTTGAGAGCAAAAGTTCAACTAATTCTTTTGTCCAAAGACTCATGCCCAAATCATATCATGTATTCAAAATGGGAAAAATGTTTAAACCCTAGAACAACCCTAATTAGGCCATTTAAGTAGAAAGGGAGCAATTGGTAAATAGACCATGAAAAACATGGAATCATGGCTTAGGCCAATTATAAAAGTTGAAATACAATAATTAAGCTACAACAATTGTTATAAAAGTTTGGCCAAAATAATTGATTAAAATCTCCAAAAAAGGCCATTCAAGTGGAAGCTCTCTAGGGAAAATCTGAAATTCAGATTGCTGAATTTCAGCCTTCACCTAGAACTTGAGCATGTTCACCTTGATCCCTAGCTCAAATCATTAAGTCCCCATTGACAAAATTGTTCTAAACTAACCCCTCTGCAACGTGTGTGAAGATGGCATCGAGATTCATGCCATAGACATGTCAAATCTAGGATTTCCTCTCGAAGTTCTGTAGTGAGACAAACCAAACTTCATCCCTCCATATCTTTTGATCCAGTCAGCAAAACTCATAAGCCTCCACACACAAATGACATAGGAATGTCAGGGGAAGAGATCTCTCAATGGGATCATGACCATAATCGCGAAGATTTGGAGCCAATCCACGCTTGAACTTGACCTCTCTCTGCGTTGCCTTGTGCTCGACGCCGTGCCCAGGCGCCAGAGCACGCACTGGCGCTCGCCCGCGCACACCTTGAGCGCGTGTCAGAGCCACCCCTCGGTCGTGCTCGCCCGCACCTTTAAGACCACCCCAGACGTGCCTTACCACACTCCACACTCACTTTCGCTGGCCAGACACCATCCTTAGCTCCGGCGAGCTCTGCGCCACCCACCCGAACCACCCGAGCACTAGCCACCGTGGCCAGCCATTTCCAGAGACCCTCAGCCTCAACCGTGCCCTTGGATAGCTTTCCCGAGGAGCCGTGAAGCTTCTCCAAGAAAAATCAAAGCCCTGCCTCACCAGAACAGCAAGGTCATCGTCGCCGGACTTCAGTCGTCCGTCGCCGCGCGTAGACCGAGCTATCCGGTGAGCCATTCTTCAATTCCTCGCGCCTATGTCTTCCCTGACCTCAAGTGAAGCTCACTGACCAGTTTAATTGAACTCTATCGCCCTGGATAGGCCGGAGCCCTCGCCGCCGACAAGCTCCCCCGCCTTCGCACGTGGACCGGCCTACTCCGACCATCCCCGGAGATGATGCGCACATCGGCGTGACCGTCACGACCTCCCCTACACCCTCGGCCACCTCACCAGAGCGATCTCACCGCTGGTAAGCCCCTCTGCCCTTTCCTCCGCTACGGGTACTATTTAATTGGGAGAAGGACCTCGGGTTAGGTTTAGCAAAACCCCAGGGGGTTTTCTAAACTGTCAGTGGCATATTTGAATAGTGACCCGAGGACTAGTCTGTAAGGGAACTTAAAAACATTCGCCAAGGACCCCAATGCAAAACCTATTTCCTTTAACCATTTCTGTTTATTCTTCTTTTAATAAGTAGAGAACTTAGGAAATTCATAACTTGAGTATTATTCAACCAAATTTAGTCAAACCAATTTTGCTGGATCCCAAATAATATGAACCATTAAACAAAAATACTGAACCTCATGCTTTCTATAATAATTTTTAGAGTTTTGAATTAAATAGGGAAACTGCCCAAACCTTATTAATATAAATAAAAATATATATGCTTCTGTACTAGGCTTAAGAAAATTTCTAGAGATACATACCCAACTTAGGTACTGTTTAAAAATACTGATCACCCCAGTATACAAGATTAACTCAAGTTTTGCTATTAAAAATTATATCTGTCCAAAACTTAGAAAATTAAGATAGGTAGGGGAAAATAATAAACAGAGAAGGAGCATATTTTTCCTAGTATACATAAGTGATCAGGAACCTAGGAAAAATACAGAGAACCCTAGTCCAGAGCTAGTCCAAGATTAAAAATTTATTAGACTCTAAGAAATCTAGAAAAGCCATAATTAAAATTATAAGGATCAATGCAAAAATGACAAGAAAAATTCAGTAGACTCCTAACTACTAGGACACCACTACAAAAATAATAGACACCCCAACCCATCATAATAAGTGGGTTGAACAATTAAAACTTGATTTTGGCCCATGTTCTAATTAAATCATAAGGAAGCCTAAAATTGTGCAACAGTAGGCAAAAAAATTTTCACCCAACTATTGATGAAGTAGACCACTAGAGAATAATATGAAACCTATCTAAAAATGTAAAGTAACACCCATTACCCCCTAACCATGAAAAAGACCATATATTCTAAGAATTTCTACCATCCTCTCCCCTAAGCAAAAAGTTACCAAATTTCAGAATGATTGCTCTTGCACAAAGAAGAAGATAGGAAAATTTATAAATCTGTTGTTTGACATTTTTTCAAGTATAGTGGTAGTACAAAGCAACCTTTGGCCAAAAATTTTTAAAAAATCACAGTAAAATAATCAATAAGTATTAGTGGCTAAAATTTGGTACAAAGTCATATTATAGCACCTAAATACCAGCAAAAATGAGCCTTAGGGAATAATCCACTGTTAGAAGAGAGTTGTAGTTCAAAGCACCCCCCCTCTGCCCTAAGATTTGATAATTTTGTATAGAGAGAACCCTTAACTTTTTAAGCCACAATTTTTGAGAAAGAAAGTTACACACCAGTTAGAAGCTACTGTAATGTTTGCAGAATTTTTGGAAATTTATAAAGGTAGGTTGTAGTTCAAACCCATCTTAAAGGCATAAAAGAAAAGGAAAAAAAGAGATAAATTGGAAAGAATAATGAACCTCACCCCAATAAATTGAACTAGGAATCTTAATAAACTTTCACTAAAACATCAAAAGGAAATCAGTGGAACATTGAAATAATCAGACCATTTAACCTAACCAAACATGACCCTAAATTGGCTAAGTGTACCACTAGAATCCCCGTAGTAAGATTGAAACTTTACTTCATCAATGTAATCACTCCTATTACTACCACATTGCATATCATGCCATACTTGTATCTTACTCATTGCATTCATTAGATTGAAACCTTGCTGACGGAGAGTACGTGCTCATTCCCGAGCAAGGAGCTATCCACGAGGAAGACCAAGAGCCAGCTCCCAAGCCTGCCACAGAAGATCTCCCTGCAGCCCCAGCATTTGAAGGCAAGCCCCGGTTTTATGCATAACCAGTTTATATATGCACCTTTACTACACTTAATGTTTGTAGGCTTGTAATGTGCACTTAAGTGTAGGAGTTGCTTGAAACCCTTAGCTGTATAAACTCATGATTCCTTTTTGAAATGAATACTAGTATGCTAGGTCGAGTAACTGCTTTGCTAATTAGGATCTCGGTAGAAGTCAAGTGATTTTTTAGCACTCGCGCGAGGTCAGGAATTGATTGTATTCATCTTGATAACGGGATCTATGATGGTCTATGGACTTGGATCCAGGGTGGATGCCTTGTCCATGAGACGGGAAAAAGGAACTAAGGATTAATGTGTGGATACCTGAGTCAAGCGTTTGAACGTACTAAACACATGTCGGAAAATATGGTAACCAGTAAACCTAGTACCTGAGTGAAGCCAGGAGTGGACTTTCCTCCTCACTTGTCCTGAGACTAGGTCTCCCATGCTAGCTATGGTGGGTACAAGTGCGGTCACTGCACGGCGGCAGTCGGGGTCAGTGGAGAATTGTATGCCAAGACGGTGAGCCCTAGCCGCGAACGGGGAATCGATGGGGACGGTTGACGTGTGTGGGGACGGAGTGCCCCTACATGTCGTGTGTTTAGGTTTACCTTGCAAGGTTTAAAAACTCGATTTGAATCGTCTGCTTCTCGCAGCTAATGAGACTGCTTGATCCCTTGTAATACATTGAGTAAGAAGTGAAATGAGGTTTTACTTGAGATAACATGTTGATTGTACTAAGTGATTGTTACCATGTATGCTTAGAAGGAGCAAACTTAGCTAAAATTAATGATACTAGAACTGGAAAAGCTAAAATTGATTTTAGACTCAGCTAGTGCTTTTGACAAACCAAACCCCTCAGCCAAACAACTGCATGGTCTAGAGTTAGAGGAGTAGATTCCTCACACCGGGTAGTTCTAGCTGAGTATTAGTATACTCAGCCTTGCTTGTGGCAAAATTTTTGCAGGTATGCTTCAGGACATGGTTGATGGTGTGACTTGGCCTACCACCCTGCCACTGGGTTGGACGGTCGAGTGGTATGCTGCTCCAGCAGGAGAGAAGCAGGAGGAGTAGTGGGCTAGGCCTTGCCCGATTCCTCATCATTCGACGTTATCGACTATCCGCTGCAATTTAAATTATGAACTATTTCAGTTTACTTGAAAAACTCCGATTTATGTAATAACCCCAGTACTTAATTCGAGGTTTCCTACTTTATTATATTCTCTCTATGACTCACCTTCGAGTGAGGTAGTGGTATTTGATCCTGGATAAGTGGCTTTATCAGACTAGATCTCAGGGACTGACAGGTTATTCCAATTTAAGTGTGTTGCGGCCTCTAAGGCGTGACTTGGGCACTTAAGCTAGAATAATTCGGGTGGTTCTCCATAGCTGGTATCGGAGCAAATACCACCACAGAGAAAGCAATAAATCATGAATACCAACTTTTCAAAAATAAAACTTGCTTAGAAACCAGCATTGGAATCGTCAGGGCTAGAACGCTAGACCTAGGACGAAAGGCCTTAGGAATAGTGGGGAAAACAGGTGGCTAAATAAGTAGGCCCTATGGGCCAGTCTAAGGATTTCAAGGATGCCCCAAAAGCACCCTTCTAATTCGGTGAGGAGACATTCTTTTCAGCATGCATGCATTATAAAACTGAAAGGATTAGAAATTAAAGGAGTAAAAATTTGATCTAACCCACTTGCTTTTAACAACCTAGGCTCTCTCATTTTTCTTTCTTCTACCATAACCTTTACATCTGATCCTCTTCCACATATGACTTCACCCACCCCTGCCAATGGAGGAGACACTCATTTCAGTTTCGATTTCCTTTCTCACGAGGGTTTACCTTCCATCTTGTGGGAGGTGCTCAACTCCGCCGGTTACCCTACGCCCCTTTGTACACGGTACAACTATACGAGGAGCATCGGGTGCCACGTTGCCGAGTCTTGCTGACTCTGGAGGCTCACCCCCTTCATCCGGGTTGGCCTTCCCTTAACTCCGAGACTATTGGATTCAGGACGGACGACACCACCGAGGTGGCAGCTATGAAGACTCTGACGACTTTCTGTAGCTACCATCCACTGGAGATGGTGATGCACCCACTGGGACTCTTCCCTGCTAAGAAGAGGGATGACCCCATGTGGTGCAACCGTGTGATCCATGTGAAGGACGTGTGGGCTATGTATCCCGATATAGTTGGGAGGATCACTGTTCAGTGCACGAGCGCACTGTACCGCATACAGGCCCTGCAGAGCGACGCTATGGCACACCTTGCTAACCTCGCTCAGACCACTAAGCTCACCCCCGACAGTCAAGAGGACTTCATGGTTGACCTATCCTCAGAGTTGGTGGAAAAGGACCTATAGGTGGAACGGTTGAGCCAGCGCATCGCCACCTTGGAGCAGTAGGTGGAGATCTGGGACAACACCATTGATGTCCTAGAAAACTAGCACCACGATGTGCAGCAGGAGCTTGAGGAAGCTAACGAGCACCTGGACATGCACCACCTGGAGATGGAGGCTAACGAGGCTGGAAGAGAGGGAGAGGAGGCTCCTGAGGAGTTAGGACCAGCCCCTGGTACCAATGCGACTGCCTCCGAGATGCCCCCTTCGCCCGTATCCAGTGTCGCTTCCACTACTCAGGGTTGATGGATCATTCTGGCACTTTAGGAGGATAGAAACCCACGCGAGCTTAGTTGATGTAAGATTTTGGACTAGGCTTACAGGTACTTTCCCTAAATTGATGTAACCCATGAGAACTTTTGCGAACAATGAAGTGATTGTAACCATGTTATCCTCGTTCGAATTGATGTTGTGTTATGACATTTTCTTTCCGATATGATATAAAGCATATTGTTTGAAATTATGAATTGGGATAACAATGGCGGCAATCCCTGTTTTTAGATGGCAGCTAGGCACCGTCGCGGGCAGAATGAGCAAGTTCCCCCGCCACCTCCTCTAGCTCCCATGGTACAGGAGCTGATGGCTCAGCAGAACGAAATTCTGCGATAGCTATTGCAGCGCTAGCCCCACCCTCAGCAGCATGGTGGAGGCCAGCCGCAGCGACCTCCAGCCGCGGCAACTTACCAGGAGTTCCTGAGCATGCAGCCGCCTTTGTTCACCAAGGCAGAGGATCCGTTGGACACCGACGTGTGGCTATGCGTCCTAGAGTCCAAGTTTCCCCTCCTAACGAGAGACTGCCCTGATGACACCAAGGCTCGCTTCGCCGCGCAGCAGCTTCGTGAACCCGCTCGGACATGGTGGGACCATTTCCGCCCCATGCTACCTGCTAATCATGAAGTTTCTTGGGAGGAATTCAAGACTGCCTTCAGGGGACACCACATTCCAGCTAGGATTCTTGACCGCAAGTTGAATGAATTCCTGGCACTTAATCAAGGGACCCATACTGTGTTGCAGTATGCCCAGGCCTTCAACGACCTGTGCCAGTACGCGGGGTATCATGCTGACACTGATGAAAAGAAGAGAGACCGCTTCCGCAGGGGTCTCAACACCAAGCTGCATGAGCGTCTCAACACTATCCGGGCTGATAGCTTCAATGAGTTGGTCAACCTGGCCATCTCACAGGAGGACTATATTGTAGCTCACCGGGCAGAGAAGAAGAGAAAGGCACCAATGTCAGGACCCTCCGCTCCACCCCAGAGGTTCCGGATTGTTTCCAACAATCAGAGCAGAGGATTCCAGCATCAGGTAGGCAGATGGGTGATCAGGCCACCTCAGCAGCAGCCAGCACCCAACCGCTTTCCAGCTCCCGCTCCATGGAACAATCAACCCCAGTAGCAGCAGTTCCACCAGGGAAATGGGAACAAGTGCTTCACTTGTGGCAATGTGGGCCATTATGCCAAGAATTGCCCAATGAATCGGCAGAGGCAGATTCCATCACCAAATCAAGATAGAAGAAGAAAGCAGAAGGTGCAAGTCAGGCAAGGGAAGCTCAATTTCACTACTCTAGAGGAGTTACCTGAAGGAGCCCCCATCATGACTGGTATCTTTTAGTTTTTAATCGACCTGCATTAATTCTGTTTGATTCTGGTGCATCTCATAGCTTCATTAGTCAGAAATTCAGTGCTATGTGTCAACTGCCTTTCTATCATACAAAAGGGTCTTTCACGATAGCAACGTCTGGGGGCAAAAATGCAACGAACCAATTAAACCAAAATGTGCCTATCTTACTGGGAAGTAAAATCTTCAAAACCACACTCCTGATTTTGGGATTAGAAGGTATGGACATCATTCTTGGAGCAGACTGCATGACTCAACACCGAGTGGTGTTGGATGAAGTTGCCAGAGCTCTGGAAATCCGTTCTCCTACCTTCGGAGACCTTGCATTATATCTACCCAGCCAAGACTCTACTCGATCATGTGCTTTTTCTATGATAGAGTTACCTTTGAAGAAGATTTCAGTGGTGTGTGAGTATGTAGATGTTCATGCCATACTTGTATCTTACTCGTTGCATTCATTAGATTGCAACCTCGCTGATGGAGAGTACATGCTCATTCCCGAGCAAGGAGCTGTCCACGAGGAAGACCAAGAGCTAGCTCTCGAGCCTGCCACAGAAGATCTCCCCGCAGCCCCAACATTTGAAGGCAAGCCTCGGTTGTATGCATAACCAGTTTATATATGCTACTTTACTACACTTAATGTTTGTAGGCTTGTAATGTGCACATAAGTGTAGGAGTTGCTTGAAACCCTTAGCTGCATAAACTCAGGATTGCTTTTTGAGATGGATACTAGTATGCTAGGTCGAGTAACTGCTTTGCTAATTAAGATCTCGGTAGAAGTCGAGTGATTTTTCTAGCAGTCGCGTGAGGTCAGGAATTGCTTGTATTCATCTTGATAACGGGATCTATGATGGTCTATGGACTTGGATCCAGGGTGGATGCCTTGTCCATGAGACGGGAAAAAGTAACTAAGGATTAATATGTGGATACCTGAGTCAAGCGTTTGAACGTACTAAACACATGTTGGGAAATATGGTAACCGGTAAACCTAGTACCTGAGTGAAGTTGGGCGTGGACTTTCCTCCTCACTTGTTCTGAGACTGGGTCTCCTAAGCTAGCTATGGTGGGTACAAGTGTGGTCACTGCATGGTGGCAGTCAGGTTTAGTGGTACATTGTATGCCAAGGCGG
Source organism: Zea luxurians (assembly GCA_029449295.1). Taxonomy (NCBI): domain Eukaryota; kingdom Viridiplantae; phylum Streptophyta; class Magnoliopsida; order Poales; family Poaceae; genus Zea; species Zea luxurians. The sequence goes on along the minus strand of JAOPSE010000069.1, from coordinate 10,668,145 downwards.
TGAGCCCTGGCCGCGAACGGGGAATCGATGGGGACGGTTGACGTGTGTGGGGACGGAGTGCCCCTACATGTCGTGTGTTTAGGTTTACCTTGCAAGGTTTAAAAACTTAATTCGAATCGTATGCTTCTCGCAGCTAATGAGACTGCTTGACCCCTTGTACTACATGGAGTAAGAAGTGAAATGAGGTTTCACTTGAGATAACATGTTGATTGTACTAAGTGATTGTTACCATGTATGCTTAGAAGGAGCAAACTCAGCTAAAATTAATGATACTAGAACTGGTAAAGCTAAAATTGATTTTAGACTCAAATAGTGCTTTTGGCAAACCAAACCCCTCAGCCAAACAGCTGCGGAGGTAGAGGAGTAGATTCCTCACACCGGGTAAGTCTAGCTCAGTATTAGTATACTCGGCCTTGCTTGTGGCACAATTTTTGCAGGTTCGCTTCAGGACATGGTTGATGGTGTGACTTTGCCTACCACCCTGCCACCGAGTTGGACGGTCGAGTGGGATGCTGCTCCAGCAGGAGAGGAGCAGGAGTAGTGGGCTAGGCCTTGCCCGATTCCTCATCATTCGACGTTATCGACTATCCGCTGCAATTTAAATTATGAACTTATTTCAGTTTACTTGAAAAACTCCGATTTATGTAATAACCCCAGTACTTAATTCGAGGTTTCCTGCTTTATTGTATTCTCTCTGTGACTCACCTTCGAGTGAGCTAGTGGTATTTGATCCTGGATAAGTGGCTTTATCAGACTAGATCTGAGGGACTGACGGGTTATTCTCATTTAAGTGTGTTGCGGCCTCTAAGGAGTGACATGGGCACTTAAGCAGGAATAATTCATGCGGTTCTGCCACAGCACGCTGGCATGTGGCCCTGCCCGTACTAGTGGCCGACTGGTGGACCTGCTCCATCAGTCACTCGGGGGAACCATGCGTGTGCTTGCTAGGTCTATGCCGTGTGGGCCCTTTGGCCTGATGTCCGCCTCACTCGCACTTGCGAGCATGGACCCACCACTAAGCCGCTGCTTGTGGGCACCCTTAGTCAGCGTCGTCCCTAACCTCTCTAACAAAAACGCCGCATGGGATGCCACCACGTTCGCCAAGTCTGCTCGCAGGCCGTCGCAATCACTCGCCCTCACACCTATTTAACCAGCTGAGCCCTCGCGGCCTCCTCCCTCCTCATCCTCGCTGGTGGACACGTCGTTCGCCAGAATCCTCGTGCCACTAGACACTGAAACCCACCGCCGTCGGCAGCACTCCGCCGTGGGCACTATAGAATGCCAACGCCGCTGGTTGTGTTGCTGTCATCCCAATTCGGGTGCATGCGGTCATAGGGGCAAGAAGACCGTGCGCAAGGCGTCTTCGAGATTCGGAGTGGTCGACATACGATGGAGTCTCACCGGTGCAGGTATACGACCGTAGGACCACACCCCGCCATGGACGGGTTTCCCTGCGCCACCATCCATCAGTAAGAACCTCCTATACTAGCTCGTTTCAGCCTCCGCCTCACATAGGGCCGATCAAATTCCATTTTCGGTTGGGGAATTAGGAAGCCAAGTCGGTATACACCGGTGCGGGGCGCCACCGTGGGCACCAATGGGATGGCTAGGTGACGTGGGGAAGAAGATGACTCGAGTAACATTGATCTCCGCGCGGACGATCCTGATCAGATCCCTTGTGCACCCCCTTTCGACCGAGATCTTGACCGTTGATCTGCTAATCGGACGGGTGTGATTGGGGGAGAAGGGTACCGGTTTGAACCAGGGGATCATAGTCGTTGATCTAGTGCTGGGCAATTAATATTAGATCTCGCATCATGAATTTTTATCCGTGGATCCTAGATCCTATGGACCTCACGACATACCGGTTCGGTTAAGCTAGGATTTAATATGGTCCATTGAATTATGATCGGATGGGTGTGGTGGGAGGATACCCCTTCGACCAGGTTTAATTGCTTATGAGTCCTCGGGATTCTAGGAATTTGACCCACCGTCCAAGCACAGTGAAAAGTAATTGTAGATCAGTCCAAAACTTTGCGGATTTGACCTTAGGCTTATAAACAATAGGTGTCGCAGTCCATTAATAAGGGATTATTCATAAATTAAATCAGGAAATTGTTTTAGTGTATAAAGTGATTCAATAAACTTAAAAAATCGATAACTTTTGCGATCTAACTCCCTTTTAGTCCGTTCCAGTTGCGTTGGCTTGGTAATAAAACTATCTACACATTAGTAACCCTACTGTGTCATGGAACATGTTTTTAAATAATTATTTTGTTTACCCTATGTTCATGAGATTAAATTCTCTAATTAAAACTAAAGTAATGTTTCAGTCCCTAGTTATGAATTGACTAAAATATGTTTTCTAGTCAAGTTATAACTTGGATTAAAATTAAATTAATGGTTTCTTAGGAATATCTTTCTCACATGATTTATAATAATCAACATAGAACATAGCTTTCTTGTTTAAACACATAAACCTTTGAAAAGTCATAACTCTTTAATGGTAACTCTGAATTTAGTGATTCTTGACCCTACGATCTAGTTGCGTCGTGTAGATCATTATTATGAAGTATGTTCTTATGTTTGGTGTGATGTTAATTTTGCCTATACCATGTCTGTTTGTATTGCTACGACTAGCAATGAGGTCACGAGAATTTGAAGATTATCTTGGTACCTAGGATCTCAAGTCTAAGGCATGTTGTGCCCTTGACCACTTTTATTTACCTAATAATGTTCCTTATAATCATTTTATTATGCATAGGCTTAATTTTGATGGGACCCAATAGGTCACCCTAGTTTGGTCATCTTTACATCTTGTTTACCCTTGAACTTTTGGGTAGTCTTTGATTTTGCTATATATGGTTTTGGGTGTTGAGATAACTACTACACATGGTCATTCTTGATTATTATTGTTCTATTCTGTTCATGATAAGACTATTATGTTAATTGGGACATCGAGCTTAACTTGAGAAAAACGTGCTGCCACAAGGGTGGAATGGGACGCCCTTGGCTAACTAATTAGGAAAGCTAGTGGAGAACTACCTTACCCGAAAGGGGCAAGGCTAGTAGGGTTGTAGGCGTGTAGGGATGTTCTCGGGTTGATTTTGCTGCGATGGCGGTTAGACGGTGGATTCCTGCATTGCTCTTTCTAGAAACTGTAGTGGGTTTTCTGAAGCTAGTGGAACTTTATAAAGGCCTCATAGTGAATCCCTAGCCATTCGCCTCGGAAGTGTCTAAGGGTCTAGCTAACCCTAGCTAGACGGGATACACAACTTGTGGGTAAAGGGTACAACCTCTGCAAAGTGTACAACTAGTATATCAGCCGTGCTCGCGGTCATGAGCAGCTCAAGACTCTCGCATGATTAATTTATGGAATTAAATTCAATTTGTCATTTGCATCGCATTGTGGTTTATTATCAATTTTGATCTATTATTACTCTAGTTTGGTATCTACTTATACTTAGTAACAGCTAATAAAATTTTGACCAACATTATAAGCATTGCTTAGCTTTAAACATCCACTTTGGTAAGCCTTACACATCACATGAGCTCCCACTTTTGGTGAGTTCATGCACATTATTCCCCACAACTTGTTGAGCGATGAACGTATGTGAGCTCGCATTTGCTGTCTCACACCCCCACAGGTCAAGAATAGGTACCGCAGGATGAGGTGCATGGAGGATGTTGTGATGAGTTCGAGAGAGGTCTAGGCCATCGTCTCCTTGTCAACTTTGGGGTTGCTTGATCGTTGTCTTCGTATGATGTAATTATTTAACTATTTTGTACATAACTCCTATTATATAGTAAAGATGAACATTTGTTTCAGTACCATGTTTCATCAAATGTGTAAGACTTGGTCCTAGCACACTTGGTGATTATCTCGCGCTCGAGTTTTGGACCCCTAGAACCCGGGTGAGACATCATCACCTTCACCGGCCGACCGTAACAGACTCCATGGATCTCACCGAGGGCGTCAGGCTGGGTGTTGTTCGGTGCGCCTCCTCGAGGTATTTAACCATCTCGGGTCGGTGCTTCCTCCGTCCTTGCCTTGTGTCCATCACGATAGCCAGCAAAGAGAGGGAGGGAAGAGAAGAGAGAAATCAAGCCGAGAGCATTGCGGCAACCTCTCATCGCCACTGCTGCTTGGGGTCGATCAACTGTGTGGGGAGGTTCGCTTGAAGGGGAAGATCATGTACGTGGGGGATTTGGTGCTTGGGTGACCGCAGTGGTGTGGTGATTGCTCATCAGAGGTCTTGCACCGCCGCAGCACCCCTGTGTGTCGTGGGCATCGGTCATCCTGACCTAATCGCCGGTAATGTCACCACCATGGAATTCGCCCTCCTCTCCTCGTTGCGTAGCACCTTCCCGACGTCTGGTCAGAATACCTAGGTGCTGGGTTGGTGAACGACGGCGTGCCTCCGGTGCTCGGTTCGAACACACTGCCGCCCTCCGGTGAGGTTAGACACGAATGGATATGCACTGTCGGTTTGTGGATGTGTGGGTGTGATTAAGTCTAGCCATACCGCTTCGACGATTTGATCTCGGTCGTGGGCTGTCCATCGATCAGTCTCCGGGGAGCCCTGTTTTGCACCATCGAAATAGGGATCGATGGCCTCGGTGTAAGCCCTATGGTGATTGGACCGATCTATTCTAAACCATCGATCCAGATCGGACGGTGTAGATCGGCGCGTACCCCTTTGCCATGTCGGTTTCACTAAAGAGCCCCTGCACTCTTGTTAAACTAACCCGCAGTCCAGTAGGTTGTTAGAATCATTGCATAGAGGTCCTGAAATTCACACGTGACCCCCTAGGCTTCTGGAAAATTGTGTCCCCACTCCAGAACCTATAGGAAATTCGGGATTAAATAAGAAAATAGGGTTTTAGTATAAAAATAAATCCAAAAACTTGTTTAATTTATATTTAATTCATTATAACTCCAAATTGATCCATTCTAGTTGCATTAGATTCATAATAATATTGTTTAGCCCCTGGTAGCTTTATTTTGTTATGAAACCTAATTTAAAATTTTGTACTTGATTTCTTTTGCACCCACTCCTAAATCTTTAGGAATTCATAACTTTATAATTGTAGCTCCGAATTTAGTGATTCTCGAGCCCACGATCTCGTTACGACGTGTAGACTATTCTTATGCAGTTTGATCTTATATTTGGTGTGATGTTAATTTTGTATATACCCTGTTTGTTTGTGTTGCTACGACTAGTGCACCGTTACGAGTCATATGAAGAACAACCTGGTATCTAGGAATCTTGAGTCTTAGGCAAGTTGTGCCCTTGATCACTCCTTTTTACCTAATAATGTTCATATTTTAATCACTGTGACATGCTCAGGTTAATTTGATGGGACCTAATCGGTTCCCCTAGCATTGTTTATCCCTCACCTTGCAGACATATGAATTATTGGGTAGATTTGCTATTGCTCTACCTGGTTTTGGGAAGATAATATTTTATTATGATCTTGTTCCAATTATGATGTTGTTTAATTATTGTTCATGATAAGATCATATTGTTAATTGGAACATGGAGCGACCACCCGGGAAAATAGTGCTACCACAAGGGTGGTATGGGATGCCCTTGGCTGACTAATTAGGAAAGCTAGTGGATGACTGCTGTCACGGAACCTCCCAAGGTATTAGGCCCACCTACAGATGTCCTTGTCCTAGGGACCTCAGACAGTCATGCAGGTGTGCATAATGACTCGGCAAGTTCGGTTATCTGTATCTCTATCATATTGCACAAGAGCGCTTAACCTATCACGCAGATATTACACATCATCAGAGTAGAGAGTAAGCGGAAAAGATTACAATAACATAATTTACATTCATACGAAAATATAGAAAGAGTAGTTATTACATATCCGGGTACTTGAGTGTGTAACACATTATTACATCACCGGGAGGCAAAACACACTCCAAAATAAGTTTATTGTTCATCCTCCTGCGTGGGAACCACCTTGGAAAAGAAACAACAGAACTCGGCTGTTTCATCACCTACAGCAACATTGGTTTGAAAACCCTGAGTACGGAGTGTACTTCCGCAAGTCTTACCCATCAAACGACAAGACTTGCAAGGATATACTGGCCTTTTGGGAATCAAGGCAAAGTTTAACAAGATTCAAAGATTCCTTTTGCGGAAAAGCTTACTATGAGTCGATCCTTAAAAATCCATTTTTATTATCAGGTTAAGTAGTTACCTGCATCTAGATTTTTTCTATTCTAGATCAAGCACTTGACCTGTACTAGCCGTCTTTTATCAACCCTTCATTTCACTAGATGCTACGTGTAGGGCTGTGACCAAGTCTTCATGTCTGATAAGTAACGACAATCCGAATCGATTAATACCCAGCTGGGGATCTCTCCAACCACACGACATATGTGTCACAACCGGTTTTAAGGAACAAAGCCAGGTGCATCTTGTAACACCCCATGTGTTTATCTTCCGTAAATAGCGATTATGGATTTAAGCACGTAATATCGGTGGATAAAATGGATGCTAAATTTTAATCATCTTCGTCTATCACGATTTTAATATCGCATCTGTTTCTATCTATTTAGACTCCTCCTGAAGTTTTCGCGAATTTCGGAACGTAATTGTTCTGAAAGTGTGAGTCCTGTGCCTATTTAAAATTCATCAGTTAAGCGAATACAAATTTGGAGCCTCGATCCACTCTTGCGATTTTTGTCCTTAACAAATTAATTAGAACTCAACGACAACGGTTATTGATCCGAAACAAACCCGACCGAGTGCGCTGTCCTCAGCAAAGAAATCAATGGTGTTCGGAGGGCAGATACATTTTCGTCTGATTTCAACTAAATCAAACCCCATCTAAATATCAAAGCCGATGTTCCTTGGTTTGGTCCGTTTGTTTTACACTCTGATCCAACTGCTCGGGTAGCGAGCGGTTTTTTGTTTGGTTTCAGATTAATTAAATACGATCTGAACTATCACGATAACATTTAAATATGACCCATTAAAAATTCATCGAGTTTCGAATCAAATCAACCATGTCGCAAGTACCGTCGACCCTTTAGTTATCGCTAAAAATCTTGACTCAAAATATCTGTGATTCTCTGTTAAAAAAGAGAAGAAATAAAAAAAAATTGGAAAAATCTTCATCCGCTTCCCCATAGATTTTTTTCAGCCGCCCTCTCTATGCCCTTATATTTCTACGCGCAGCTCCGCGCTCAGGGAAAAATCCCGCCGCCCCAGCCCCTGCTCATCTCCCTCGTGCGCGCCGAGCTCCTCCCATCTCTTTCCCTCATGTCTTCATCTCCCTGCTGAGCTCGGCCGTGCTCGCCAGCGCTCCTCTACTCCATCCATGGCTCCGGCGCGAGTCCTTCACTGGTGCTCATCTCCCGGCCGGAGTTCCCTGTCCACTCGGTGCCTCTGCTCCTCAATCCATGGCACGACACTCCCTCTGGTCAGCGCTCCCTCTAGCTCGGTCGTCCATCTCCCTACTAGCCACGCGCAACCGGCTTTCTCCCATCTCCCATGGCGCCCTGTCCTCCCTGCATCAGCTCAGCCAAGCAGGACATCGCTCCCTACTGCGCTCGCCTAGGTCGCCGTCATCGCTTAGCTCGGCGCCCATCTATCTACTCGCCCTCTCCAGCGCCTTCCCCTACCGTGGAGCTCCCGTGCGCGCGCGTCCCTGGCCCCTGCTCGACTCTCTAGTGCTTGGCTTCCTCTCCCTGAATCCCCGGCCGCCGTCGAGCTTCCTGCGCACGTGCTCCTCTACTCCCATGGCATGTTCCTGCGCTTGGCCAGAGCTCCCTAGCTCACCCCTGCGCGCACCCAACTCCCAGCACCGAGGTCCCTCCATGGCACCGCGCCCTCCCCTACTGGCAGCTGAACTCCCTACTTGGCCGTGCGCCTCCCTTGCTCCTGCTGCTCACTGTGGCTGGCTCTGGATCCTGCTAGCGAGTTTCCCCCCAGCGTCGTCTGTTTGCCGGTCATCTTCTGCTCCTCCCCATGTCGGTGATGTTCTCCACCACCGCTCAAATTTCCGTGCTCGACTCATGGATGCCTCGGCTCAGCGGTATTCATTGGGTCACATCCTCGACGTCGGTCGCTCCTGGTGCCGAACCCCCAGCTTTTGGTGTCACGCATCTTCTCATCGTCGCTCCGTACGCCAACGCACATACTCGCCATCAGTTGTGCTATGTTGCTGTGCCTCCTTGTGTAAGTGTCACGGGCGCTTGCCAGCGCTTTCCCTGCTCACCGACGGCTCAACTGTTGTTTCCCCGTGAGCTTTCCCCCGTGCTCGGGCTTTACTAGCAGTCGAGCTCCCTCTACGTCGCGCCCTTCCTGCCCGATCTCGCAGACACTGAGTTCGCCTAGGTCGCAAGCCCATGTGTCCTCGCCGCGTCCTTACTCGGCTTCTCCAGCACGCTTGTCCTCTATGCACACGTGTCATCGCCTCCCTAGCCATTATGTTGGGCCGATGACTCTCTTCATGCCACCGCGTTGGTGTCTACATAGGTCTGCGATGTCTCGTCTTAGCTATCAGTTTCAGCCCTTCTCTGGCCGTGAGGTCATGCTCCTCGTTCAACCTCGCCGTCGACCGCTTACTCCTATCGTCGTGCTAGCTATCAGGTCGTCTGATGCTGCTCTAGTACTCGCCAGTTGGATGCTGAACTGAAGAAGGCGATGTTCCGATGCGTCGCTCATCAAGCGTTTGATCGAAGACTTCAATCGGAGGCTATCGTCGTTCTCGCAAATATTAAGTCGAGTTAATTATGGTGAGCCGATTCACTATTTTTACTATTGATTTTATGATCGGGAAATAAGACGCTTAGTTTGCGTATGAAGTTTAAGTTAGAAATACCAGTGATGCGAGGTGTGCTTCGATGAGTTTAGTAGCCGAGTATATTCGAACTCGTTCTATTTTGCAGAGTGTAGTATTTCGGTAATGCGTAGGTTAAGTTTAGTATTTTAATCAATTATCGATAAGTCTGTCGATGCTAATTGTGTTCAGTGCGCGTAAAATGAAGTCGATGTCCTGGGCTAGTAGTTAGTATCATCTATGTTTGTGATTGATAATGTTGGAGTCGGATATTGATTAGTTAGATTTATAACTATGAATAAATAGTTGTTATCTTGTTTTCGGTTGACCAAATTATTTGAAGGCGAACAACATTATTTGGTCCGCTTCAGTTCAAATCTAAAAAAAGTCTACTCAGTGGACATGGTTCTTTAGTATTTTAAATCTTTAGGATTTAAGTGGTGTACAAAATTCATTAATATGCTTCCTTACTCTAAATTGTCGGTATTCAAAAATAGTGAATGAAAATGTGACGAGTAATTTGATATTGGGTGTTTTGACAAAAGACTTGTGCTTAGCTTATTATTACTTGATGTTTGAAGTAGATGCAATTACACTAGAAAAGTGTGATAATTGGACATAGTCGTATATCAATAACTTGTGTTTCCGTATGAAATGGTACAACGCCTCACCGCTAGGTGTTTAATTCGCTATTGTGTAGCATTATTCAGGTTTGTAATATTCCTATTTATATGCATTCATGTGCATTACACAAATCATTTAGGTACGTTTATTGACTACGAGATATGGAGGACCAAAGTTGACCCGACCACAAGATATTGCTACGTGTAAGCTTCTCCAAAAGATGATGCTGATGAACGAACCTGAAGATGGATAATCTGAGCGAGTGCCAAGACAAAGAATGATCGCCAAGTGGTCGCCACTTAACCAACACTAACCTAGTGTTTTTCTAGGCAAGCCCCGGTGCATTTGCCACCTCCTTGCTATTTTAAAATCTTTATCACCTTGTTTGATGCATTAGGTGATAGGAGTTGTGTGCTAAACAGTTGATGACTTCCCTTCATTGGAAAATTAATTACCCTTCCTTGACACCCTTTTATAAAAATGATTTTTATGATGCTTAGCCTTGCTTTAGAAAAACAAAGTTTTTTGTTTTAAAACAAAAGATGATGCTTCACAGTGGATGGGAATTTTTACAAAAAAAGACTGATGATGGTGGATCCATCACGGCCGTGATGGGTTCAACATCTGGAAAGATGTACCTCTGCCAGGTACCAAACTTTGGGTTTTAAATGATTAAAACAAGACCGGGCGAGTGACTTGCATGAGAAGGAAGTCTCAGTGTAGTGTCTCCGTCTGAGTCACTTAAGGACCGTATCGATGTGGGCCTGCTGACCGAGGACCCTTTAACTGGTCACATGCCTCGTCATGGGTAAGCTTTGCCTCGGGCAGACCAATACCAGAAATGCCAACACACAATGGGAGTGGATAGATGGCGAGAGTAGCGTGTACCCTCCATGGCAAGAGGCTGGACGATGGTGCATCTTTGCTCTCGGTTGGCGTGAACCCAGTCTGGTCTTGAGAATCCCGGTGGCGAGTTGACATATGCAAGGGTTAAGTGCTACATATGTCGTGTGATTAGAGATCCTCAGCTGAGTATTAATCGATTCAGATCGCCATTACTTCTCGGATATGAAGACTTGGTCACTGACTTACACGTAGCAATCTAGTGAACTAAAGGGTTGATAAAAATATGGCTAGTGTAGGCTAAGTGCTTGAACTAGGATAGAAAGAACTCTAGATGCAGGTAACTTTACTTAACTTCACAAGTAAAAATGGATTTTTAATGATCGACTCATAGTAAGCTTTTCTGCAAACATAGTCTATGATTCTTGTTGAACCACACCTTGATTCCCAAAAGGCTAGCATATCCTTGAGAGTCTTTTTCTTTAGACGGGTAAGACTTGCGAAAGTACACTTCATACTCAGGGTTTTCGAACCCATGTTGTTGTAGGTACTAGATTTGTGCTGCTGTGGATGGTGTTAAGCGCCTGTGGGCACAACCTTCTTATAAGTCTAAGTAACTCTTCTATACTTCTTATTGAGGATGGTCACTTAAGCTAGCATATATTTCAAGTTATAAATAATTTATAACATTTCAAAGTTTGTCACTTTGAGCCACTTTTGTAACCACTCCGATAAACATAATGTAAATTTGTTGTAACTTGTAACCTTTTGTAATAGAGAAATTCTGCTGCAAAATGTTGGTGTGTGATTTGTGTTTACTTAATTTTGTGATCCTGGTTATAAGTGGTTTATCCAGGGTCCTTGGGGCACTCGGACGGATCTTGTTAAGTTGTCTAGTGCACATGCATAGCCATCTGAGGTCTATGAGACAAGGACAGGTGCATGTCGGCCCAATAACTTGGGAGGTTCTGCCACAACTTGGTATCGGAGCAAGATTAAGTATAATACGGTCACATACATATTTTCAAAATAAAGTTTTGGTTTCGAAAAACTTATTTTCAACTAAACACATTGTTTGGTTTTGAAAAACAGTTTTGAAATACTATAATGCTAGCGACATCCTCTATTAAGCCCTAAATTAAGGACTATCAGGTGGCCTAGTTCAAAACACTAAACCACAACCGAGGGAATATTGCATACATGTGTATTGTTATTTTTAAGGCCATTCAGTCTTAATTGATCGACACTCAAGGTAAGGTGAGATGTGAGAGCATGACCGAACAAACGTCGGTCTAGGGAAGAGTATAGAAAGCGCTTGATTATATACATGTTACACATATGTATATATGAAGGCTGCGATGTGGAGTATTTACTATTCTGGGATTCAGTACCCCTTGAATGTGTATGGGTTTACAAGCATGGGAATACTGAGAAGTGTAATGTACTTGTAACGACGCACCTACGCTCAGGTAAGAAGGTGAGTTACCATAATGAGCTGCCCTATGGTTGAAGTGTGGCAGCGGCGCCTATGCGTGGCTCGGCACTTAAGGCATGTTTGGTTTGAGGACTAACTTGCCATACTTTGTCTAACTTTTTTGCCTAAAGTTAATTCTTCAATTTGGACGACTAACCTTAGGCAAAGTGTGGCACAGTTAGCCACGAACCAAAAATGTATGTGTAGCTGACGACTAGCAAATTACCAAGAGAGACATAAGTATGCCACCGAGATAGAACGTTATTGCCACATTATGTTGGCAAAACTTGTGAGGACAAACAGGACGAGCATGCATCCTGATTGTTGCATCTTGTTTGTCACATGTGCACGAAAATGCTGTTCTCACTTTTATTCTAGTAGCTGGTGATTGTAGAAAATGTGGTGTAATGTTGTATTATGAACTTCTATGAAATAGTTGTTCTCCATTCCTTAGGAAATCTGTTTAGGTGTTATATGTGTTTGCTCTTGTACTTGATGTGCCGATAGAAGGTTGGTGACTTGTTTGCCTAAACCCAAAACTAGGCTATGTTCTCGTTTAGTGAACCATAACCTTTATCAGTCCTTCGAAATCCTTCCAAGTTTCCAAACATGGATGAGTTCGAGTTTCTCGTTACTACTCCATGACCGCTTAGACAAGCTTTTTGTTGGATGTAAAATACACGCAGACTTAAAGCGAGGATCTCGAGTCCGTGTTCTAGACAATAATCCGTGACTCTTTTGTAGTCATCTTTCCATCCTAAATTATGCCTTTGCTCGATTGATGCAAGCTGTTGTCCCTATTCTATTTTGCCTCTCCTGGAGGATTGCATTGTCGCTTTATCAATCTGACCTAGGAAAGACATGACCGATCAATTTCTTTAATTTGATGCCTTTGGTTTCCCCATCTCTATTGAAGGCATACCAACTTAATCTTATGATTGTTTTCCCTCCGTATCTAATTAGATACTAATCCTGACCTTGTAATCTCTATGATGGGCATATAAATATGCTTGTGGCTGAATTAACAGTCTCTCATCGTACTCCCTTCATCAATCAATTTAGGTTTTAGCCATGTTGGGTTCATTTCATCGGTTCATGATCTACTTGGCTCTCTACTTATAACCATTCTTATGTGGCAGAACCGCCCGAATTATTCCAACTTAAGTGCCCATGTCCCGCCTTAGAGGCTAGACCACACTTAAATAGGAATAAACCATCAGTCCCTCGGATCTAGTCCGACTAGGCCACTAACAGGATCAAGCACCACATACTCACTCGAAGGTGAGGCACAAAGCAAATACAATAAAGCATAAAACCATAATTTAAAGAAGTGCTTAAGGTTATTACAACATTGTTCGAGATGCAGCGGAAATCAACTAACGATAGATAAAAGGGAGGATGGGGAAGCCTGGCCCATCACTCCTCCTGCTCCGCTCCTGCTGAGGTAGGGTCCCACTCAACTGTCCAACCCAGTGGCAAGGTAGATGGCCAAGTCACTCCAGCAACCATCTCCTCCAGAGAACCTGTAAAAATTATGCCACAAGAAAGGCTGAGTATACTAATACTCAGCTAGACTTACCCGGTGTGAGGAGTCTAATCCTCTACCTCTAGACATGCAGTTGTTTGGTTGAGGGGTTTGGTTTGCCAAAAGCACTAGCTGACTCTAAAATCAAGTTTTAGTTTTTCAAGTTTTAGTATGATCTTTTTTTAAACTAGATGAGTACCTAGCTATTCATACATGGTATCAAACATTTTATCAATCAATGTCTTTTGCCAATCACTTCATTTCCACTTATTACTCAATGTAGTAGCATGGATCAAGCAGTCTCATTAGATACGAGAAGCAGACGATTCGAATCGAGTTTTAACCTTGCAAGGTAAACCTAAACACACGACGTGGCGAGGCACTCCGTCCCCACACATATCAACCGTTCCCATCGATTCCCTGGCAACAGAAAGAGGCCCACTGCCTTGGCGTATAATGCCTCACTGACCCCGACTGCCATCGTGCAGTGACCGCACTTGTACCCACCATAACCGGAATGGGAGACCACGTCTCAGGTCGCATGAGGAGATCAATCCGCGGGCAGGTTCACTCAGGTACTAGGCTTACCTTTTACCATAGTTCTCGGCATGTGCTTAGTACGTTCAAACGCCTGACACACGGTACCACACCTTAATCCTTATTTCAATTTCCGTCTCGTAGACAACGCATCCCCATGGATCGTTGTCCACGGACTCTCATCATTACGATATAAAAATGGATACAACCAATTCCTAACCTCGCGCGAGTGCTAGAAAAATCACTCGACTTCTACCGAGATCCCTAATTAGTAAAGCAGCTACTCGACCTAGCATACTAGTATCCATCTCAAAAGGAATCCTAGGTTCATGCAACTATGGTTTCAGTTAACTCCTACACTTAAGTGCACAGTACAAACCTACAAACATTAAGTGCAGTAAAATAGCATATATAACGGTTATGCATAAAACCGGGGCTTGCCTGGAATTCGACACTTAGATAGTGTTTGCTGGGGGGGTACTCGCTTGGCGAGCATCCACTGGTTAAGTCCATCCTTCCTTTGCTCATCCATCAACTGTGTCTTGTGGTTGGCACCACTTCACTTGCACGATTATCATCTCTCGGTCTTAAATAAGATGCAAGATGCATATGTATGAATATAATGAAAACACCACAAGATATACAAAGACACAGTAGCGAACTAACATTAAATTGGAAAACGCCGTAAACCACCACACGTTAGCATTAGTTATCTACACGTCATCGAGCACACAACATTAACACCACTAGAAGGACGACGATTACTACCTATAAATAATGCAACACAACACGATATCACAAGTACAAGCACTTATTTAATTGTATACGGCTTTTCATTAGTCCTTCCTTTGATCGCACAAAATCATCCCAAACACAAGTTTAATAGAGGATCTATGCATCAACGTCTATGGAAATTTTATATCACAATCAACTAGAGGAAGAAACATATAAAACATGACACACAGGCAATATTAAGCTTAGTCATGGCAACTCTACATTAATTAAGTGCTAACCAAACAATTTTAGCAAAAAGGGTGAACTAAACAATCAAATGTGCACTTGCAGATTTTTGGGACAGCAACACAACAGTCACTCATTTTAATCATAACTCTTTAAATATTAATTCAAAAATATCAAACTTGAACTTTCTGGAAATCTTAAAAAGTGAACTACAACTTTGGTATTTTTACCTCAACATCATTCAGCACTTAGCAAGGTCAAAAAGTGCTAACACAACAGCTCTATCCAGATTTGGACAGATTCAGACTTGCGACTTCAAAAAATCATAACTAGAGATTCATGCATCCAAAATAGGTGATCCTAGACTTTCTGGAAAGCTAATGAAATTTTCTACAAATCATTTATCAACATCTCAAGGTGATTCCATATGCACTTTAGGATAAAAGACATTACAAGGCTTTGCTGTCCAGAACTAGACAGATTCAGACTTCACACTTCAAACGCATGTAACATAATCTTCATGCCACCAAAAAGAGTGATCCAAGACTTTTTGGAAATCTTAGCAAAAGTACTACACAACCTTTATAATCACCAAGAAGTGATTCTGTTGGGGACTTGTTCTCAAATGCTTCGGATTAAGAACAAGGCAACATAAAAAGTGTTAAATGATAAGGTCCTTCGTCCTTTGAAACATTATTTCCCTTCGGGATATAATGTGCTCCGGACGAAGGTCACAAACAATATATCTTCGCAAGCACAATAAACTATGACGAAGGACTTACGTGCAACATAAAAAGTAATATAAACATTTAAATTTCATCACAACGTCATTTCTATTTTATTATCATACAATAATAGAAACGACTTTAAATTACAAGTGTACCTTTGGATTGCAAGAAGACAAAAGTACAAGGATGACGCAAAAGCAAATGCCAGATCAGCGTGTCCCGTACGGGAGTACTGTTCATCTATTTATAGGCGTGGGACGCAGCCCATGTAAAATTACATTCATGCCCATTACATTTGCTTAATGACCTATGGGAATCTGTCAAGGCCTAAGTAGTCTTTTCGTCTTTAAGTTGGTTCTCCGTTCTGCTATCGCGACGAAGCTTTCCTGCGCATAGCTTCGGCTGCGCACCATCCTTCGTACAACATGGTAACCAGCTAGTCCTTCATCTCAACCCTCGTCTGGCTTAAGCTTCGTCCTGTCCGTACTCCATGTTCATAATCTGAGTCCGAAAATACCTGTTCATATAATTCACTTGGAAAACATTGTCATATCTTGTTTTTGAGGACCTTCGGAGGACGAACGCCCCCAACAGTAGCCCCTCGCAATATTAATTTGTTAATGATAAATTCAGATTGCGATATGGACGAAGGCCTTGAGCCAAAGGTCCGAAAAAACACCTTCCCTTTGCTAGAATAGCAACATTCACTGACAAGCGGGGTCTTTCAATTTTCAACGCACTGGGCGTATAAATAAGATCATACCGCAAACTCAATTGGAACGCTCACTTGCCATCTGCTTCCGCTCACTAAATTTTTAGCTCTTGCGCCCTAAGATTTACTGATCTTTTGGTTTTGAAGCTTCGGCTTTGAAAACAATTTTTTAGTGTTTCCGAAGATGTCTGAAGATAAGAAGGTCGCTGCTGAGATGAAGCTGAGCCTCGACGAAGAGAAGAACTTGGGGTTTCTTATAGCGATGGCGAAGACCAATACGGAAAAAATCACTAAGGAGATTCTGGAGGGTTTGTCTGAAGATACTGGTGACAGCGACAGTTATGATGTGGACAGTGGTGGTGAAGACTCCGAAGATCGTCCCTGGCGACCGAGCCATTCAGTTTTTGGCAAGTCAGGTATCAAAGAAAATCATCTTGTCAACATGAGGGGAAGATACTTCCGGGATTTATCCATTGTGAGGGTCGACGAAGGAGAGAAAACTTGCCCGACCCCTGAAGAAAATGAAGTTGTAGTGTTCCGAAGCTTTTTGAAAGCTGGACTGCGATTTCCCCTAAGCAGCTTCGTTGTAGAAGTGCTGAAAATGTTTGAAATCTATCTTCATCAACTTACCCCCGAAGCAATTATAAGGCTGAATATCTTCGTGTGGGCCGCAAGAAGCCAAGGTCTGGAACCTGATGCAAAAAGTTTCTGCAACATACACGAGTTATCATACGAGACAAAACCCTGGGGTAAGGAATAGTATCACAATAATTTTGGCTGCTATAGTTTCGTTTCTCGGTCTGGGTCAAGCTGTCCCGTGCCAACATTTCGGAAAAGATGGCCCGGCGACTGGATGACAGAATGGTTCTATGTGAAAAATGACCTGAAAGCACGGGAAGATATTAAAGGTATAATTATGCGCCCTATTTGGCAAAGTTTCGGCCTGCGAAAGCCGAAGGTCGAGATGAGTGAAGCTGCCGAAGAGTGCCAGAGACCTTCGGAGTTATTTGTTCTTTTATTGGAATGAGAGATTTGGTACAAGAACATATTGCCTTCAGAGTATGGCCGCTCGCGGAGAAATGGGAAATGCCGCAAGAAACCATGAAGGAGGCCGACGAAGGTGGACTTATCAGGCTGAAGTATACTTTCAAATTCGGAGATAGATTCGTTGAGCCAGATGATGACTGGTTAAAGAGTATTGAAAATTTAAGTGATGAACTGCTTGGGGCTTATTCGAAGGCCGAAGATACTGCACTGTCAGCAGCCTTCGGAGGCCGAAAAAAGAAAAGGCTGAACCAGGTGTTTGATGCAATCGGGTTTGTCTACCCTGACTACCATTATCCGGTGCTGGTCCGCAAAAGAAAAAATACTTCTCCTGCAACAGAAGTTGCCACAAATGCTTCTAGTGAGCCAGCGCCGCAAAGAAAAAAGATGAAGGTGCTCACCCACCGGGCACGTTTTATTGAGCCGGCCACAGTGCCTGAATTTATCGGTGAAGTCTCTTTGGCCACTGAAACTACAGAGCCAGCTCCAGTGCCGAAGATCGAAGAGAAAACTGAAGCACCTTCAGCAGAGAAGACAGAAAAACCGAGAATTGAAGGACCAAAAATATTGGAAATCTTAAGTCCTTCAGCAAGTGCTGAACCAATAAAAAATCAAAAGGGCCCATCTGTGACCCCAAAAAGAAAAAGAATGGCGAACGTTTTAGACGTTTTGGAGACAATTAAGTCTTCAAGCATAACTCCAAAGAAGACTGTTGAACTTTCTGGAGTGTCTACTGAAGCCTTAGTTGCTGAAGCTTCGAAGCAACAACCTGAGGCTGAAGCTGGGCCTTCAGAGCCCAGCAAGGAACAACCTCTGGAAGCCGAAGAAAAAATAAAAGTGCCAGAGCCAGTTTTGGTTGAAGAATTTGACACTACTGCCCCCGAAGCCCCTTCCACCATATGCGATTACATTGTGCGACATGCTTCGGGGAAGAAATTATCTGAAGAAGAGATTTATGAAGCCAAACACTATGCGAAAGAATTAAAATATCCGAAGGGGGCACTAGTGTTCAATGGGACAAACGAAGATGACTTCCTATACTGTCTCCCTGACAACAAAGAATTATCTGTCTGCTGGGAGATGGCTAGGAGTATGGGGTTCCCGAAGCTCGAAGCTGGCTTATGTGCTATGACGAAAGAAGATCTCGCAGATAGTCTTGCGTATAATAGCCTGAAGGTATGGGAATTAGACGTTTGAAAAATTTTATAATTCGTAACTCATTCTTTTATTCTTATATGGATTCTTTTTCGTATAGGGTTTAATTCTAAGCAACGCATTAAGAGCACAAAAGAGTGCCGAAGACGAGAGCTACGAAATTGCGTTCAACAATTTACGATCAGAAGTTATTAAACTGAGAAACGAAGCTCTAGAAAAAGATAAAATTCTGCTCACATTGGTAGACAAGGTAAAAAAGGACGAAGCTGCCTCAAAGGTCCAGGCCGAAGCCCAAAAACATGAGATTAAAGATCTTCAGAAACAGCTAGCTAGAGCTAAAGAGGAACGTATGCTTGAAGAAACAAAACGAGAGCTTAGCGACCAACTAGCCAATCATTTAGAGATAAGTGTTAAGGAGCTTCGTGCATCCCAGAGAAAATGCTACGTTAAATCTATAGAATGCGTCAAAAAGATAAAATCCAGCTTCGCCGGCGTTGGCGCATTCTCTAGTGAAGAGAATTTCTCAAGAGGCAATCCCGAAGGTCCACTGGAATGGATCAGTCACGAAGCAGAGGCCTTCGAGGAAATCCTGAGTAGCCGCGGTGACATCTGCGCTTTTTCGGGCGCTAGAGGAGTTGCTACTGTTTTGGAGAGGAAAGGTTGTGAGCATGTAAAATCCTTAGCTCAGTCCGAAGCTGCCTTGTCCTCCGAAGACATCAAAGACCCCTCGGCCGAAGCAAGCATGGTTGGCGGAAAATTCTTTACTGATATCTGGGACAACGGCGGCCGAGAAATGGCGCAAGAAATTATTCAAAAAAGTGAAAAAGGCATCCATGATGCTAGGAAAGTGACAGAAGTTGCAGAAAAAAGTACAGAGCCCGAAGGGCAAATAGGTATTAATTAGTCGTCCTTTTTGTGTTGTAATTTTTAATTTCAAACTTTGTTCGCGGTCTGTGATAGTAATGTAGACATATTCTCTTCCCTCAGAACCTGCTGGATCGTCTGCTGACCCTCACACGAAAGGGGATGACAAAATTAAACAAATGGCCGAAGCTATCATGGATAAAGTTGTTGAACAACTTCTAAATGAGGCTGCCGAAGTAGTACTAAAAGAAGACTAGATGTTATTAGAAAAAAACATTTGAAATGTGGTCTATGTAATATTTTGTACATTTGCATGTAATATACAAGTTTCTTTTCATTATTCAATTCTTTACGATGCATGAAACTTTACATACGTACCGTTTTTGAGCCTTCGGCGAAAAAAACACCTTCCCTTCTTTTCATGCTTCGTGAAGATAGAAAAACTTTTATGCATCACAAAATCCATAGCGCTCTGATGAAAAATATCCAAACTTCGTGAAAACATTCTCCGAAGCGATATTCCGAAGATTCTTACTTTCTCAAAGCATCCTTCCGAAGGTTGATACTGTGTTCCCTTCTTTTGCCATATGCAATATGATGTATGATGCTTATGCTATGCAAAATGATGTGATGATGTTATGTTATGTAGATGAGATTGATTCCGAAGATACACACATATCCCCGTAAAACACACAATCTTTTTGTATCAGCGCTGACTTTTCGCTGTAAGCTCTGCATCCCCTTAGGAACGTCTTTGGAGCTTCTTCGCCTTTTACTTAGGCGGTATCAGCGTTGACTTTTCGCTGTAAGCTCTGCATTCCCTTAGGAACGTCTTTGGAGCTTCTTCGCCTTTTACTTTCGGCGGAATCAGCGTTGACTTTTCGCTGTATGCTCTGCATTCCCTTAGGAACGACTTTGGAGCAGAAAACTTACACTGCGCTCCCTTTGGAACGGCTTTTTGTGACTTCAGCAACTTACTCTGCGTTCCTTAGAACGACTTTTGTTGCTTCGAAGGATTTTTAATAATTCGAAGGTCCTCCTTGTTATCACGAATTTTTAAGCTTCAGCAACTTAAGCCTGTGAAGAAAATAGGTTTTCCTCGTGGCCAACAACGAAACTATTACATGAAAACTGAAAAATGTTCTTTATTACACAGAAAATAAAACTAAATGGAAAAGACTGCTATCAAGGTAGGATATTTGTCAATAAATGTGCTTCGACTCTGGCACAGTGCTATTGACTGTGCGAGCTTCAGATTGTTCTCTGAGATCCCTTTGGTGTGGAACATATTGGCTCCCTTCCGGCTGTTGGCCTTGTTGCAGCGGTGGTGGAGGCGGAGGTTGTTGCCATGAAGCTTGAGGTTGACTCACCGAAGCTACAGAAACTGCAGGGTGGTTGCCCACGTATTCTGGGATGTAAGGCGGATGGTATGAAGCAGTATGCATGACCTGCTTCGGCTGAACTTGTTGTGCTGCAGCTTCGGCTATCTCCTTTTGCTTCTGGATCGTGACATGGCACATCCTAGTGGTATGGCCCTTGTTTTCTCCACAGAACAAGCAAAACATTTTCCTTGGTTGATCTCCAAATCTTCCGCCGAAGCCCCTGGCGCCTCTGCCTCTTGGAGCTGGTGGCCGGAAGAAACTTTGCTGTTGCCCCGAAGCCTGTGAGGAGCACTGCGGCCTGTGCTGCTGACTGCCCTTATCATCACTTTGAGTATTGTGGATAGACCTGACATGCCTCGGATAAAATCTTCCTCCGAAGCCCCTGGTCATTTCAGAAAACCTGAAAGCCTCCTCCCTTCTTTGGCGAAAATCGTTGTCGGCACGAATGTACTCGTCCATCTTCTGGAGCAGCTTCTCCAAAGTTTGAGGAGGCTTCCTAGCAAAGTATTGAGCTGAAGGTCCAGGCCGAAGTCCCTTGATCATGGCTTCAATGACAATTTCGTTGGGCACCGTTGGTGCCTGCGCCCTCAAACGCAAGAACCTTCTGACATACGCCTGAAGGTATTCTTCATGATCCTGAGTGCACTGGAACAAGGCTTGAGCAGTGACCGGCTTCGTCTGAAACCCTTGAAAGCTGGTTAACAACATGTCCTTCAGCTTTTGCCATGAAGTGATCGTTCCTGGTCGAAGGGAGGAATACCAGGTCTGAGCAACATTCCTGACAGCCATAACAAAAGACTTTGCCATGACTGCAGCATTGCCACCATACGAAGATACTGTTGCTTCGTAGCTCATCAAAAACTGCTTCGGGTCTGAATGGCCATCGAACATGGGAAGCTGGGGTGGCTTGTAGGACGGAGGCCAAGGTGTAGCCTGCAGCTCAGCGGACAGGGGAGAAGCATCATCGAAAACAAAATTTCCATGATGGAAATTGTCATACCAGTCATCTTCGTTGAAGAAGCCCTCCTGATGAAGGTCTTTTTGTTGAGGCCTTCTGTTCTGCTCATCGTGAGTAAGATGGCGAACTTCTTCAGAAGCTTCGTCTATCTGCCTTTGCAGCTCAGCTAGCCTGGCCATCTTTTCCTTCTTCCTCTTGATGAAGCATCTCCATATTTCTGATCTCTTGATCTAGCTCATCCTCTTGAGGCGTTGGGCTGACAGCCTTCCTCTTCTGGTTTCGGGCTTCCCGAAGAGAGAGAGTCTCCTGGTTGGGGTCCAGCGGTTGCAGGGCTGCAGCCCCAGTCGTTGAAGCTTTCTTCGGCGCCATAGCGAGGGTCTATGGCTTCCGAAGATGTTCAAAAAACTCAAAGTGGAAGTGAGTTCACCGGAGGTGGGCGCTAATGTTGGGGACTTGTTCTCAAATGCTTCGGATTAAGAACAAGGCAACATAAAAAGTGTTAAATGATAAGGTCCTTCGTCCTTTGAAACATTATTTCCCTTCGGGATATAATGTGCTCCGGACGAAGGACACAAACAATATATCTTCACAAGCACAATAAACTATGACGAAGGACTTACGCGCAACATAAAAAGTAATATAAACATTTAAATTTCATCACAACGTCATTTCTATTTTATTATCATACAATAATAGAAACGTCTTTAAATTACAAGTGTACCTTCGGATTGCAGGAAGACAAAAGTACAAGGATGACGCAAAAGCAAATGCCAGATCAGCGTGTCCCGTACGGGAGTACTGTTCATCTATTTATAGGCGTGGGACGCAGCCCATGTAAAATTACATTCATGCCCATTACATTTGCTTAATGACCTATGGGAATCTGTCAAGGCCTAAGTAGTCTTTTCGTCTTTAAGTTGGTTCCCCGTTCTGCTATCGCGACGAAGCTTTCCTGCGCATAGCTTCGGCTGCGCACCATCCTTCGTACAGCATGGTAACCAGCCAGTCCTTCATCTCAACCCCCTTTCGTCTGGCTTAAGCTTCGTCCTGTCCGTACTCCATGTTCATAATCTGAGTCCGAAAATACCTGTTCATATAATTCACTTGGAAAACATTGTCATATCTTGTTTTTGAGGACCTTCGGAGGACGAACGCCCCCAACAGATTCCATGTTTAATCAAATCAAACATTACAGTTTTCGAAATCTATTCTGACAGTGGACAGAACACAGCAACCCGTTTGTAAAATCCATAACTCTTAGACTATCAGGCCTATGGTTATGAAATTTTAACACAAGAAAGATAAGAAAAGCATCTACAACTTTCTTATAATTACCATGAACAGATTGTAACATTAACTTAAGCAACCAATTCGATCACTGAAATCTGTACAGAAATTGGACAGGTTCAGTGACTGAATTTGCAAAAAGCATTAATCCTACACGATCAGACTTATGGCTGTCAAATTTTAACACAAGTAAGATAATAAAGTTATCTACAACTTTTCTATATGACATTTCTACAGAAAATATAATTTAGTTCATCAAACATACAACACGACAAAAACAGTGTGTGCAGCCTAAAACAGCAACTAGTAAATTTCAGCTCCTACTTACTTCCAGAATTTGCCATGTTCTGGAGATTTGGACTACTCTAACACTTTACCATTCGTTAGAGTTAAAACAACCAAATGAGGAACAACAAGTCAACTTACAAATTTTTATTTAAGTCATTTCGTGCCTAGAATTACCATACACAATTAACCACACATTCACCACAATAATCAAATTCGGTATATATGTATATCGAAGCGCTTTTCACCCAATAATTTGCATTTCAACTTAGGCATCACATGAGCACTACTACTTTTTTACCCGAGACCATAACCATGCGCATTTAAGCCATAACAAGCAAATTATCGTGATTACGGGCTTTAACCAAAGGCATCTAACAATTCGGCTAACTAGCGCAACAACATAGGCTGCTATACATCCTACACATCGGCTTGCCTATTATTATCGCAATCCGAGACAACATATATATAACAATCAATTAACGCAACTAACTCTTACTTAACAGGAGTTGGACAACATAGTATAAAACTTAGCAAACTATTTTTGACATCGCAACTCAAAAACATAGGTTGGAGCAGATTAATCAGCGTTTCTTAACCATTGCTCAACTTAAATTATTTAACACACAAGTCACCTAAAATATCACATTTTAGGGGGTCTAAAATAGAGGCATTAACAAATGGCATAAACTCTATAAGACTACATTTGCTACTAAAGGACCTAAAGCACTTATGTGCATATCTTATCAGATTGTTCTTCAATTTTAACAAGGATCGACTTATGAACGCTACTTGCCTCCAATAATTATTGGGCTGCGATAACGCTCATATAAAACCTTTAATCAATCAACAAGACATTTATTTTGTCCACTGGGCATGGAATGTAATGATGGATAAAGTGAAGCATCACATTGCCATACAACAAAAATCATGACAACACCGATAGATACTATCCACTAATTGTTTGAAAAACTCAACTTACTTCTCGCTTGCCACTACATACCTCCTCAATCACACGACCATCATGAGCATCCTTCACACGATTATACGACAACAACCTAAACGTTGGTATAACCATATTACGGCATATACATGCATCTTTCTTAGTTGCGAGTATAACCATATTACAGCATATACCCGCACATCTCAATCAAATATCTTACGCCACCACCACTACAATACACCATGGCACACACGCACATACGTGTCCCAACACTACGCACAAGACATCAACCACACCAGTGACTCCAACACGATTAATCATACTCCGCATTCGCCTCGACTATCTCAATCGCTAATCACATGCATAAAACAAATACACTTTTCACGTAGACACCTATCGATGCATTCCCCAACACATAATCCGCATTTTAAAAATTATCCTCATAGCAAACCACACATCAAATACATTCTTACCGAAACATAAAAACATCCGAGCCCTCTTTCTAACTCATTTTCTTTCGCCACAAACTTCAATCCATACCAATACATTTTCTTACACATATACACACATGCACATCATCGACCAATTTATACGAATCGTAAACCACCAATCTCTAACTCGAAATCATGAACACCACCATACTACGATCTACCACCGAAACATTTCAACATCGTCTATACAATTTATTAATCGAGTCAAATCAAGAGTGACATGCATCAGCTCACCATAAACAAACCCAATCGGTGTTTACAAGAACGATGGTGATTCCGATTTGCGCATTGCTCCGAACATCCGACGAGCGTTGAGCGGCTTGCCTTCTCCTCCACGAAAAACACAGGGTTCCTCTCCTCCACAAAACAAAAACAAAACAGCACACATACACAATTAATCATAGGAAAACAACGTCGATGCAGAATCAGACAAGTATTGTCGCGGTCTCACCGGGGGTGAACGACGACGTCGTGAGCGGGGCTGCGCACAACACAATATTTCCCACGGGCATTCCGTCGACCAGCCAAGGGGAAAGATTGCAGGGGGGCGCCATGGACGATGGCGAACTCGCTGCGGCTGCTGTTTTGTGGAGAAGAGAGGAGGAGCAGGGAAGGGTGTCGGTGATCTGCTGCTGTGTGCACGCTGGGGCTTGGGGGAGGGAGACGCTGCACAGGGTGCCGAGAGAAGCAATGCACGGCCATGGGGAGAGCAGGGTTGAGGGGAGGTGGAGCTGCTACCGGGCACCGGCCAGAGGTAGAAGAAAAGGGGGCATCAGCATGGAGTAGGGGAACAGGGGCGCCCTGCGCAGAGGAGGGGAAGTCGGCTTGCTGGTTTGAGGAAGAAGAAGGGAACAAGGTGTGCGCGCCCATCGGGAAGCTTGCGCAGCGTCCATTGCAGGGGGTGGAGCTCGCGCCCATGGAGCAGGGAAGGGAGCAGGCCTGGGCGCTCGGATGGGGGAAAGGAAGAAGGCCTGCTGGAGATGCGGCGCCCTAGAGGAGAGGAGGAGCTGCTGCTCGCCTACACCACTAGAGCCGAGGAGAGGAAGGGCACCATGGGAGGAAGGGAGCTTCCTGCGCACTGAACAGAGGAGAAGAGAGCTATGCGTGAGAGGAAAAAGGAGAAGAGAGAGTGGCGGCTAGGGGGGTAGATGCAAATTTTCCAATTTGCAAGGGGAGGCACTTCTATTTATAGAGGAGTCATAGGGTTAGGGTTCCAAATGGGCTGGGTTGGGCTGGCCCAAAACACTAAATCAGGCCGCACTAAATTATTTTCTAGAATAAAAATGCTCCTGTGGATTTCGTCTGTACGCAAAACAGAGTGAACTAGAGTTCGGACGAACAGACGATTGCGCGATTAACTCGGCCAAGAGTTTGATTTGATTTCGCTCGAAAATAATTCCCTACGCATGATTCAAAATAAATCATCTTTAGATATGACTGGATTTCGGATTTATGATTGAAAGAGACAAATCGCGACATTTAAAACAATCGCCGATGTTGATTTTTCACTCCGGATCGAACACAGAGGTATGAAGTCGAGTCGGATAAGAATTTATTTGAGGACGACACATTGGACATTCCGCTTTGAAATTTTCTCGCGCACTCGTTTTGAAACAAATGTTTCTCTCAAACTTTTGATCGGCTTTGGATTTTTAGTCGGAGAAGGCGAATCGTGATATTTTAAAATCGCTGCCGGAGTGGGTTTTGAATTCAGTTTAGACACAAAGATACTAGGCTAAGTCGAGTAAGAATTTATTAGAGGACGACATACTGAGTATTCCATTTGCGAGTACGGATCCAGATAAAATAGTCGAACATAGATCAAAGTTTGAGGAATTAGACTCGGGCTCAAATCAAATAACAGCCGTCGAGAGTTTGATTTAATGAGCTTCAGATGAGATTTATAATTCGAGAATGATTTTCGAGTTTGCATTCGTTCTGAGAAATAAAAGTTTTAACATGCTCCAAAATTGGCTGTTTCTCGCAATCGAATAACTTCGACTTCCGTGAGCTTCCATGATTAATCCTGATAAACAGAGATAGACATGATCGAGAAATAGGAATTTTCACTAAGCATTCAAGTTAGGGACAAATCTCGCAACATAACATGAAACTGACACCTGTGGTGTCACAACCTTCCCCCTTTAAAAGAATCTCGTCCCAAGATTCGAATGAGGATCTTTAAGGGTGGAGAAGCATGTAACTCCTAGACTGAAGATAGATGCAAATTCATGAGAGGGTATCTAACAAGATACTGGAGACAGATTTGGATAGAATATCGTGACATATCGAGACAAAATGCAACGATCATTCTGAGAGAGTGTCCACAAAAGATAGCACATCGGTATAGTCTCGTAACGGATCACGACTATTAACCGTGATACCAGCGCGTGCCGAGCAGCTCAACCTTGTGTGCACCATAGTAGGCTCTCGGTTTCGTCGTGGCACCATCAGTCGTTTAGTCATAACATCATTACTAGATGCAACCAACGAGAATGCACGAGGCATAGATATATGGAGCCCTTGAGAGTATGGCTCAGAAAATAAGAATGTGACTGGAGTTGAAGCAGAGGTTGCTGGCAAAAAGAGCATCACATAAGAACTCTTTAACTCTGCGAACTTGTCATGATCACCACATGGATTATCAAGTCAAAGATTGATATGATATTTGATATGAGGAGGAACCAACCATGAGATCAAGGTTGATGAGCTTTTAGAGACATGAGAGAACTAAAGACAACAGCATAATCCATTGAACCAAATGGATACACTGCTTAGAGATAAAATTGACAAAATCGATAAAACAACGTCATGATCCTCCGAGAAGGGGGTATGAGAATGACCAGAAATGAGAGATTTAGGCAAATCAACATCTGATACTTGAGAACGGGTTATAGCAGATAACCAGATAATAGGGAAGAATCATTGAAGGACCCGAAGATTTGGATGATAAGGCTACAACATGATTCATAAAAGTAAAGGTTTACTAGATCCAGGTGAAAAGAGAGGTCATCAAACCAGATCAGCTAGGATGATCAACAAAAATGCTATGAAGTTTTTGGGGCAAGGATTTATGGAAGGAAACATGGCTTGGTCATGGTTTGCGCAACTAGACAACAAACGATGTTTTTTTTACATAACCACGTGCACAAGGAAGTTTCGGTTTGGCTAGTGGTTAAGCTATGGGGGTCTACAAGTTGTGTAGGTGCAACGTCAGGGTAAAACACACAAGGATTAGAAAATACCCACACAAGCATGAAAATATTTTTTAAGAGGTTTCACTTGCTAAGCTCAAGGTTGTTTGGAGGGTGGTCTTTTTGTGGGCAAAACAGGCAACAACTTATTTTGGTTGGAGGCAAAATGGACTGAACAACTATCGTACCTTCTAGATAGCAAGGCAAGAGAAACACATAACACAACCTAGTCAAGACTATCATGACACACATGATAAGACATTTTTTTGCAGTTCATAGCAATACAACACATTATTCACAATTTCTTATTATTGGAATAAAGGTGAGAGAAGCATGTTGGTGCACAAGAGACAATATGCGACAACCATGATGCATGCTCATTCTAGACATCTTCTCAGACCAAACTAATTTTTTGGATGCTAGACCACACTTAAATAGGAATAACCCGTCAACCCCTCGGATCTAGTCCGACTAGGCCACTAACAGGATCAAGTACCACATACTCACTCGAAGGTGAGGCACAGAGCAAATACAATAAAGCATAAAATCATAATTTAAAGAAGTGCTTAAGGTTATTACAACATCATCGGAGTTTCGCAAAAGTAGTAGTCATTGTTCGAGATGCAGCGGAAATCAACTAACGATAGATAAAAGGGAGGATGGGGAAGCCAAGCCCATCACTCCTCCTGCTCCTATCCTGCTGAGGTAGGGTCCCACTCGACTGTCCAACCCGGTGGCAAGGTAGACGGCCAAGTCACTCCAGCAACCATCTCCTCCAGAGAACCTGTAAAAATTATGCCACAAGCAAGGCTGAGTAGACTAATACTCAACTAGACTTACCCGACGTGAGGAGTCTAATACTCTACCTCTAGACATGCAACTGTTTGGCTGAGGGGTTTGGTTTACCAAAAGCACTAGCTGAGTCTAAAATCTAGTTTTAGCTTTTCAAGTTTTAGTATGATCTTTTTTTAAACTAGATGAGTACCTAGCTATTCATACATGGTATCAAACATTTTATCAATCAATGTCTTTTGCCAGTCACCTCATTTCCACTTATTACTCAATGTAGTAGCATGGATCAAGCAGTCTCATTAGCTACGAGAAGCAGACGATTTAAATCGAATTTTAACCTTGCAAGGTAAACCTAAACACACGACATGGCGAGGCACTCCATCCCCACACATATCAACCGTCCCCATCGATTCCCTGGCAACAGAAAGAGGCCCACCGCCTTGGCGTACAATGCCTCACTGACCCCGACTGCCGTCGTGCAGTGACCGCACTTGTACACACCATAACCGGAATGGGAGACCACGTCTTAGGTCGCGTGAGGAGATCAATCCACTGGTAGGTTCACTTAGGTACTAGGCTTACCGATTTACCATATTTCTCGGCATGTGCTTAGTACGTTCAAACGATTGACACACGGTACCACACCTTAATCCTTATTCTAATTTCCGTCTCGTAGACAACGCATCCCCATGGATCGTTGTCCACTGACCATCATCATTACGATATAAAAATGGATACAACCAATTCCTGACCTCGCACGAGTGCTAGAAAAATCACTCGACTTCTACCGAGATCCCTAATTAGTAAAGCAGCTACTCGACCTAGCATACTAGTATCCATCTCAAAAGGAATCCTGAGTTCATGCAACTATGGTTTCAGTCAACTCATACACTTAAGTGCACAGTACAAACCTACAAACATTAAGTGCAGTAAAATAGCATATATAACAGTTATGCATAAAACTGGGACTTTCCTGGAATTCGACACTTAGATAGTGTTTGCTGGGGGGACTCGCTTGGCGAGCATCCACTGGTTAAGTCCATCCTTCCTTAGGTCATCCATCAACTACGTCTTGTGGTTGGCACCACTTCACTTGCACGATCATCATCTCTCAGTCCTAAATGAGATACAAGATGTATATGTATGAATATAATGAAACTACCACAAGATATACAAAGACACAGTAGCGAACTAACATTAAATTGGAAAACACTGTAAACCACCACACGTTAGCATTAGTTATCTACACGTCATCGAGCGCACAACATTAACACAACTAGAAGGACGACAATTACTACCTATAAACAATCCAACACAACACGACATCACGAGTACAAGCACTTATTTAATTGTATACGGTTTTTCATTAGTCCTTCCTTTGATCGCACAAAAGCATCCTAAACACAAGTTTAACAGAGGACCTATGCATCAACGTCTATAGAAATTTTATGTCACAATCAACTAGAGGAAGAAACATATAAAACATGACACACATGCAATATTAAGCTTAGTCATGGCAACTCTACATTAATTAAGTGCTAACCAAACAATTTTAGCAAAAAGGGTGAACTAAACAATCAAATGCGCACTTGCAGATTTTTGGGACAGCAACACAGCTGTCACTCGTTTTAATCATAACTCTTCAAATATTAATCCAAAAATAGCAAACTAGGACTTTCTGGAAATCTTAAAAAGTGAACTACAACTTTGGTATTTTTACCTCAACATGATTCAACACTTAGCAAGGTCAAAAAGTGCTAACACAACAGCTCTGTCCAGATTTAGACAGATTTAGACTTGCGACTTCAAAAATTCATAACTAGAGATTCATGCATCCAAAACAGGTGATCCTAGACTTTCTAGAAAGCTAATGAAATTTTCTACAAATTATTTATAAACATCTCAAGGTGATCCCATATGCAATTTAGGATAAAAGACATTAGAAGGCTTTGCTGTCCAGAACTAGACAGATTCAGACTTCACACTTCAAACGCATATAACTTAATCTTCAGACCACCAAAAAGAGTGATCCAAGACTTTTTTGGAAAGCTTAGCGGAAGTACTACACAACCTTTATAATTACCAAGAAGTGATTCCATGTTTAATCAAATAAAACATTATAGTTTTCGAAATCTGTTCTGACAGTGGACAGAACACAGCAACCCGTTTGTAAAATTTATAACTCTTACACTATCACGCCTATGGTTATGAAATTTTAACACAAGCAAGATAAGAAAAGCATCTACAACTTTATTAACGACCATGAACAGATTGTAACATTAACTTAAGCAACCAATTCGATTACTGAATTCTGTACAGAAATTGGACAGATTTAGTGACTGAATTTGCAAAAGCATAACTCCTACACGATCAGACTTATGGCTGTCAAATTTTAACACAAGTAAGATAATGAAGTTATTGTTGGGGACTTGTTCTCAAATGCTAAGAGTCAAGAACAAGGCAACATAAAAAGTGTTAAATATTAAAGTCCTTCGTCCTTCAAGACATTATGTCCCTTCGGATATAATGAATTCCGGACGAAGGTTATGAAGGAAAAAACCTTCGTAAGCTCGATAGATAATGAAGAAGAATTCATATACCAAATACGAAGAATAATTTAGATATTATTATCAACTTATATTTATTTTCATTATCATATTCAAAATAACAAATTATAAATGTACCTTCAGATTGACGGAAAGTAAAGGTACAGGCGTGATGCGAAAAGCGAATGCTAAGTCAACCTGAACAGTACGGGAGTACTGTTCATCTATTTATAGGCAAGGGACGCAGCCCGTGTAGAATTACATTTGCGCCCTTTACATTTATCAATAACTCTATAGTAATTCTTCGGGGTCTAATTTGCCTTTTAATCTTTAAGTCGGTTCCCCTTCTCTGCTATCATGCCGAAGCTTTTCTGCGTACAACTTCGTGATCATCTTATCCTTCGTCATAATCGCTTTCCGTCTCGCTCAGGCTTCGTCCTGACCATACTCTTGTATACTCATGACCCGCTTCCGAAGATACCTGTTCACATATTTCACTTGGAAAACATTGTTAAATCATGTTTTTGAGGACCTTCGAAAGCCGAAGGCCCCCAACAATAGCCCCTCGCAATATTAATTTGCTAGAATGATAAATTCATATTGCGACATGGACGAAGGCCTTAAGCCGAAGGTCCGAAAAAACACCTTCCCTTTGCTAGAATAGCAACAGTCATTGACAAGCGGGACCCTCCAGTTTTCAACGCACTAGGTGTATAAATAAGAGCTTACCACGAGTTTATTTGGCACGCTTTCTTGCCATCTACTCTTGCTCACTCGACTTTTAGCCTGTGCGCAATAACACTTGCTTGGCTTTTTAAATTTTTAAGCTTCGGATTTGACAGCACTTTCTCAGCGTTTGCGAAGATGTCTGAAGATAAGAAAGCTATTGCTGAATCGAAGCTGAGCCTTTCTGAGGAGATGCATCTCGGGTTTCTTCAATCAATAGCAAAGACCAATACAGAGAAGATCACCAGGGAGATTTTGGAGGGTTTATCTGAAGACACTGGTGATAGTGACAGCTATGATGTAGAAAGTGGGGGTGAAGACTCCGAAGATCGACCGTGGCGACCAAGTCACACAGTCTTCAGAAAATTGAGCATTAAACAGAGTCATCTTGATAACATGAGGGGAAGATATTTTCGAGACATGTCTACTGTGAGGGCAGATGACGGGGAGAAGACTGTGCCTACTCCCGAAGAGAATGAAGTCGTAATCTTCCGAAGCTTCTTAAAGGCTGGACTGCGGTTTCCCTTGAGTAGTTTTGTCGTGGAAGTACTGAAGATATTTGAAATCTACCTTCATCAACTTACTCCCGAAGCAATCATAAGAATGGGCATCTTCGTCTGGGCCGTGAGGAGCCAAGGTTTAGAACCAGATGCAAAAAGTTTCTGCAACATACATGAGCTATTGTATGAGACAAAACCCTGGGGTAAAGAGCAGTATCACAACAATTTTGGCTGCTACAGCTTCGGCGCCCGGTCTGGGTCAAGCTGTCCCATGCCAACCTTTCGAAAGAGGTGGCCCGGCGACTGATGACGGAATGGTTTTATGTGAAGAATGACTTGAAAACACGGGAAGATATTAAAGATATCATTATGCGCCCTATCTGGCAACGCTTCGGCCTTCGGAGGCCGAAGGTGGAAATGAATGAGGCAGCCGAAGAATGCCAGAGAGCCTTCGGTGTGGTTTGCTCTTTTATTGGGACAAGGGATTTGGTCCAAGAACACATTGCCTTCAGAATATGGCCACTTGTAGAAAAGTGGGAAATGCCGAAGGAGACCGTTAGAGAAACTGACGAAGGTGGATTAGTTAGGCTAAAATACACATTCCAATATGGAGATAAATTCGTCGAGCCAGATGATGACTGGCTAAAAAGTATTGAGGCCATAAGTGATGAATTGCTTGGATTATACTCGAAGGCCGAAGACACTGCACTATCAGCGGCCTTCGGAGGCCGAAAGAAGAAGAGACTCAACCGAGTATTTGATGCAATTGGATTTGTCTACCCCGACTACCGTTATCCAACACGGGGTCAAAAAAGAAAGAATACATCTTCTGTGAAGGAAGCTACTTCAGCCGCTCCTAGCGAGCCGGCGCCGAAGAGGAAAAGGGTAAAGGTTCTCACACACCGGCCACGTTATATTGAACCGACCATAGTGCCTGAGTTTGCCGGTGAGACCTCTTCGGCCACCGAAGCTAAAGAACCATCGCCCCTGCCAAATATTAAAGGGCTGGCCGAAGTGCCGGCGACGGAAAAAATAGAAGAACCGAGGGCTGAAGAAACAAAGACATCAGAAGTTCTAAGTCCTTCAGCAAAAATTGAGGCAGCAAAAAGCCAAAAGGGGCCATCAGTGACCCCCAAAAGAAAAAGGATGGTTAACGTGCTGGATGTTTTGGAGACAATTAAGTATTCAAGCACAACTTCGAAGAAAATTGTTGAATCTTCCGAAGTGCATATTGAAGCATTTGATGGCGAAACTTCAAAACATCAGTCTGAGACTGAAGCTGGGCCTTCAGAGCCCACCAAGGTGAAATCCTTGGAAGTCGAAGAAACAGAAACAATAGAACAAATTTCAGCTGAAGAAAATGGTACTGCCGCCCCCGAAGCATCTTCCGAAGCCTTCGACTATATTCTACATCATGCTTCGGGGAAAAAATTGACTGAAAAAGAACAGCAAGAGGCCCAGTTTTACGCCAAAAAATTGAAATATCCAAAGGGGGCGTTGATATTCAACGGCAGTGGAGAAGAAGACTTTTTGTATTGTCTCCCTGACAGCAAGGAGATTTCTGTCTGTCGGGAGATGAGCAAGAGCTTCGGATTCCCAACACTAGAAGACGGGCTCTCGGTGCTGTCGAAAAACGAGCTAGCCGACAGCCTGGCATATAATAGCTTAAAGGTGCAGAGAATGAGGTTTTCGTATTTTTTCTTGAAACCAAAATTTTTTGTTTGCTTAAATTTATTGACGCACACACATTTTTCTTTGCAGGGCCTTATACTTAGCAATGCCCTCAGGGCCCAAAAAGATGCCGAAGACGAAGGGTGTGTTATGGCCCTGAGGAACCTTCGTTCCGAAGTAATTGAACTAAGGAACGAAGGTCTCAAAAAAGATAAAATATTGCATTCATTGATAGATAGAATAAAAGAAGACGAAGCTACTTTTAAAGTTCAAGCTGAGGCTCAGAGGCGTGAAATTGAAGATCTCCGAAAACAACTAGCCAGAGCTAAAGAGGAACGCACACTTGAAGAAACGAAACGAGAAATCAGTGAACAATGGGCAAACCATTTGGAAAAAAGCGTTGAAGAGCTTCGTGCATCTAAGAAAAGATGCTATGAGAAATCTATAGAATGTGTTAAAAAGTAAAAACCAGCTTCGCCAGCGTTGGCGCTTTTTCAAGTGAAGAGAACTTCATAAAGGGTGACCCCGAGGGCCCAATCGAATGGATCAGTCACGAAGCTGAGGCCTTTGAAGAAATTTTGAATAGCCGCGGAGACATATGTGCCTTTTCGGGTGCCAGGGAGATTGCTACCATTTTGGAGAGGAAAGGCTGTGAGCATGTGAAAATTTTGGCACAATCCAAAGCCGCCTTATCCTTCGAAGATATAAAAGACCCCTCGGCCGAAGCAAGCCTGGTCGGTGGAAAATTTTTTACCGACATCTGGGACAATGGTGGCCGGGAAATGGCCCAAGAAATTATACGAAAAAGCGAAAAAGGCATTCATGACGCTAGAAAAGTAGTAGAGGACACTGAGAAAAGTGTAGAGCCCGAAGGGCAAATAGGTATTGACTAGTGGTTTTTGACTCTTTGTTGTAATTTTTGTTTTGATTTCGAACTTGTTCACGGTTTGTAATAGTAATATAGCCGTATCTTCTCCTCCCTCAGAACCTTTTGAGCCATCTGCGGGCCCCCACGCGAAAGGGGATGACGAAATTAGGAAAATGGCCGAAGCCATCATGGATAAAGTTGTTGATCAGCTACTAAACTAAGCTGCAGAAGTAGTTCTAAGGGAAGATTAGATGTTGCTGTAAAAACATTTAGAATATAATGTTTGTTGAGAAACATATGTAATATTTTGTAACTTTGAATGTAATATATTAACTATTTATGGTTCTATTCTTTACGATGCATGAAACTTCATATACATACCGTTTTTGAGCCTTCTGCGAAAAAACACCTTCCCTTCTTTTCATGCTTCGTAAATAATATCCATGTTCTCATATGATCAGTAACCAATCCTCGTAAAATTAATAACCAATAGATGTTTCCATTTGACGAAGGTATAACTCTTCAATAGCTATTTTTTGTGCCTTGTCACTATTTCTTCGAAACAATTTTCGAATGTCGATACTGGGACCCCTTCTTTGCGTTGTTGATGCAATATGATGTATGATATTATGCTATGCGAATGATGTAATGATGTGATGTTATGCAAAGTGATATTTGCCGAAGGTCGACGTTTTTTTTACTGCAAGCCTCCCTTAGGAGCTTCTTCGCCTTTTACTTTCAGCGGAATCAGCGTTTATTTTTCGTTGTAAGCCTCCCTTAGGAGCTTCTTCGCCTTTTACTTTCAGCGGAATCAGCATTTATTTTTCGCTGTAAGCCTCCCTTAGGAGCTTCTTCGCCTTTTACTTTCAGCGGAATCAGCGTTTATTTTTCGCTGTAAGCACTGCATTCCCTTCGAAACGACTCTTAAGCAAAAAACTTACACTGCGCTCCCTTAGGAACGACTTTTTGCTGCTTCGACGAAATTACACTGCGTTCCTTAGAACAAAATTTTTGACAATTCGAAGGTCCTCCTTGCCACCATAAATTCTTATGCTTCGGCAACTTAAGCCTGTGGTGAAGATATATTTTCATTATGGTAAAAAGCGAAACTGTTACAAGAGATTAAAAACGACAAAAAAGCACTTAAGCCTCCCATAAGTGTTCCTTATTAAAAAGAAAATAATACTGAATGCGAAAAACTGCTGTCGGGGTAGGATATTTGTCAGTAAATATGCTTCGACTCTAGCACAGTGCTATTGACTGTGCGAGCTTCGGACTCTTCTCTGAAGTCCCGTTGGAGGTGAGTGTGCTGACTCCCTTCTGGCTGCTGGCCGCGTTGCGTTGGTGGTGGAGGTGGAGGCTGTTGCCAAGATGCTTGGGGTTGGCTTGCCGAAGCAACAGAAGCTGCAGGGTGGTTGCCTACATATTCTGGAATGTAAGGCGAAGGTGAGAAGCAGTATGCATGACTTGCTTCGGCTGACTCTGTTGTGCTGCAGCTTCTGCTATCTCCTTTCGCTTCTGGATGGTAACATGGCACATCCTGGTGGTATGACCCTTGTCCTCACCACAGAATAGACAATAAATTTTCCTTGGCTGATCCCCAAATCTTCCTCTGAAGCCCCTGGCGCCTCTGGCCCTTGGAGCTGGCGACCGGAAAGAGCTTTGCTGCTGCCCCGAAGCTTGCGAGGAGTACTGTGGCCTTTGCTGTTGACTCCCTCTATCATCACTCTGAGTAGAGTTGTGAATTGACCTGACTTGCCTTGGATGGAATCTTCCTCCGAAGCCCCTGGTCATTTCAGAGAACCTGTATGCTTCCTCCCTTCTTTGGCGGAAGTCATTGTCAGCTCTAATATACTCGTCCATCTTCTGGAGCAGCTTCTCCAAAGTTTGAGGAGGCTTCCTGGCAAAGTATTGGGCTGAAGGTCCCGACCGAAGCCCCTTAATCATGGCCTCAATGACAATTTCATTGGGCACTATTGGTGACTGTGCCCTCAGACGCAGGAACCTTTGGACATACGCCTGAAGGTATTCTTCGTGGTCCTGGGTGCACTGGAATAAAGCTTGAGCAGTGACCGGCTTCGTTTGAAACCCTTGGAAGCTGGTTATCAGCATGTCCTTCAGCTTTTGCCATGAGGTGATTGTTCCTGGCCGAAGAGAGGAGTACCAGGTTTGTGCAACACTCTTGACAGCCATGACGAAAGATTTTGCCATGACTGCAGTATTGCCACCATACGAAGATATGGTTGCTTCATAACTCATCAAAAATTGCTTCGGATCTGAATGACCATCCTACATGGGGAGCTGGGGTGGCTTGTAAGACTGGGGCCAAGGTGTAGCCTGCAGTTCTGTTGATAGAGGAGAAGTATCATCAAAAGCAAAATTTCCATGATGGAAATTTTCATACCAGTAGTCCTCGTTGTAGAAGCCCTCCTAATGAAGCTCTCTGTGCGGAGGCCTTCGGTTCTGGTCATCTTGAGGAAGATGACGCACTTCTTCAGAGGCTTCGTCTATCTGCCTTTGCAGGTCAGCTAGACGAGCCATCTTTTCCTTCTTCCGTTGAACCTGTTGATGGAGCATCTCCAAATTTTGGATTTGTTGATCCAAATCGTCCTCCGGAGGCGTTGGACTGGTGGCCTTCCTCTTCTGGCTTCGGGCCTCCCTAAGAGAAAGGACATCCTGATTGGGATCTAGCGGATGCAGAGTGGTAGCCCCTGCTGCTGAAGTTTTCTTTGGCGGCATGACGAAGGTGATGCTTGCCGAAGGTGTCCAAAACTCAAAAAATGGAAGTGAGTTCACC
This sequence comes from Zea luxurians, assembly GCA_029449295.1. Taxonomy (NCBI): domain Eukaryota; kingdom Viridiplantae; phylum Streptophyta; class Magnoliopsida; order Poales; family Poaceae; genus Zea; species Zea luxurians. The sequence goes on along the minus strand of JAOPSE010000069.1, from coordinate 10,630,437 downwards.
GGAGGTGGGCGCCAATGTTGGGGACTTGTTCTCAAATGCTAAGAGTTAAGAACAAGGCAATATAAAAAGTGTTAAATATTAAAGTCCTTCGTCCTTCAAGACATTATGTCCCTTCGGATATAATGAATTCCGGACGAAGGTTATGAAGGAAAAAACCTTCGTAAGCTCGATAGATAATGAAGAAGAATTCATATACCAAATACGAAGAATAATTTAGATATTATTATCAACTTATATTTATTTTCATTATCATATTCAAAATAACAAATTATAAATGTACCTTCTAAATGTACCTTCGGATTGACGGAAAGTAAAGGTACAGGCGTGATGCGAAAAGCGAATGCTAAGTCAACCTGAACAGTACGGGAGTACTATTCATCTATTTATAGGCAAGGGACGCAGCCCGTGTAGAATTACATTTGTGCCCTTTACATTTATCAATAACTCTATAGTAATTCTTCGGGGTCTAATTTGCCTTTTCATCTTTAAGTCGGTTCCCCTTCTCTGCTATCATGCCGAAGCTTTTCTACGCACAGTTTCGTGATCATCTTATCCTTTGTCATAATCGCTTTCCGTCTCGCTCAGGCTTCGTCCTGACCATACTCTTGTATACTCATGACCCGCTTCCGAAAATACCTGTTCACATATTTCACTTGGAAAACATTGTTAAATCATGTTTTTGAGGACCTTCGGATGCCGAAGGCCCCCAACAGTTATCTACAACTTTTCTATATGACTTTTCTACATAAAACATAATTTAGTTCATCAAACATACAACACGCCGAAAACAGTGTGTGCAGCCTAAAACAGCAACTAGTAAATTTTAGCTCCTACTTACTTCCAGAATTTGCCATGTTCTAGAGATTGGGACTACTCTAACACTTCACCATTCGTTAGAGTTAAAACAACCAAATGGGGAACAACAAGTCTACTTACAAATTTTTATTCAAGTCATTTCCTGCCTAGAATTACCAAACACAATTAACCACGCATTCACCACAATAATCAAATTCGATATATATGTATATCGAAGCGCTTTTCACCCAATAATTTGCATTTCAACTTAGGCATCACATGAGCACTACTACTTTTTACCCGCGACCATAACCATGCGCATTTAGGCCATAACAAGCAAATTATCGTGATTACGAGCTTTAACCAAAGGCATCTAACAATTCGGCTAACTAGCGCAACAACATAGGCCGCTATACATCCTACACGTCGGCTTGCCTATTATTATCGCAATCTGAGACAACATATATATAACAATCACTTAACACAACTAACTCTTACTTAACAAGAGTTGGCCAACACAGTATAAAACTTAGCAAACTATTTTTGACAGCGCAACTCAAAAACATGGGTTGGAGCAGATTAATCAATGTTTCTTAACCATTGCTCAACTTAAATTAGTTAACACACAAGTCAACTAAAATATCATATTTTAGGGGGTCTAACATAGAGGCATTAACACATGGCATAAAACTCCATAAGACTACATTTGCTACTGAAGGACCTAAAGCACTTATGTGCATATCTTATCGGATTGTTCTTCAATTTTAACAAGGATCGACTTATGAACGCTACTCGCCTCCAATAATTATTGGGCTGCGATAATGCCCATAGATACTATCCACAAGACATTTATTTATCCACTGGGCATGGAATGTAATGATGGATAAAGCGAAGCATCACATTGCCATACAACAAAATCATGACAACACCGATAGATACTATCCACTAACTGTTTGAAAAACTCAACTTACTTCTCGCTTGCCACTACATACCTCCTCAATCACACCACCATCATGAGCATCCTTCGCACGATTATACGACAACAACCTAAACATTGGGTTACACAATACATGCATCTTTCTTCGTCGCGAGTATAACCATATTACGGCATATACCCGCACACCTCAATCAAATATCTTACGCCACCACCACTACAATACACCACGGCACACATGCACATACGTGTCCCGATACTACGTACAAGACATCAACCGCACCAGTGACTCCAACAGGATTAATCATACTCAGCATTCGCCTCGACTATCCCAATCACTGATCACATGCATAAAACAAATACACTTTTCACGTAGACACCTATAAATACATTCCCCAACACATAATCCGCATTTTAAAAATTATCCTCACAACAAACCACACATCAAATACATTCTTACCAAAACTTAAAAACATCCGAGCCCTCTTTCTAACTCATTTTCTTTCACCACAAACTTCAATCCATACCAATACATTTTCTTACACATATACACACATGCACATCATCGACCAATTTATACGAATCGTAAACCACCAATCTCTAACTCGAAATCATGAACACCACCATACTATGACCTACCACCGAAACATTTCAACCTCGTCTATATAATTTATTATTAATCAAGTCAAATCAAGAGTGACATGCATCGGCTCACCATAAACAAACCCAATCGGTGGTTGAAAGAACGATGGTGATTCCGATTTGCGCATTGCTCCAAACATCCGACGAGCGTTGAGCGGCTTGCCTTCTCCTCCACAAAAAACACGGGGTTCCTCTCCTCCACAAAACAAAAACAAAACAGCACACATACACAATTAATCATAGGAAAACAACGTCGATGCGGAATCAGACAAGTATTATCGCGGTCTCACCAGGGGTGAACGACGACATCGCGAGCGGGGCTGCGCATAACACAATATTTCCCACGGGCATTCCGTCGACCAGCCAAGGGGAAAGATTGCAGGGGGGCGCCATGGATGACGGTGAGCTCGCAGCGGCTGCTGTTTTGTGGGGAAGAGAGGAGGAGCAGGGAAGGGCGCCGGTGATCTGCTGCTGTGTGCGCGCTGGGGCTTGGGGGAGGGAGACGCTACGCAGGGTGCTGGGAGAAGCAGGCCACAACCATGGGGAGAGCAGGGGCGAGGGGAGGTTGAGCTGTTGTCGGGTGCCGACCAAAGGTAGAAGAAAAGGGGGCGTCAGCATGGAGCAGGGGAACAGGGGCGCCCTGCGCAGAGGAGGGGTGCGCGCCCATGGGGAAGCTCACGCAGCATCCATTGTAGGGGGTGGAGCTCGTGCCCATGGAGCAGGGAAGGGAGCAGGCCTGGGCGCTCGGGATAGGGGAAAGGAAGAAGGCCTGCTGGAGATGCGGCACCCTGGAGGAGAGGAGGAGTTGCTGCTCACCTACACCATTGGAGCCAAGGAGAGGAAGGGCACCATGGGAGGAAGGGAGCTTCCTGCGCGCTGAACAAAGGAGAAGAGAGCTGTGCGTGAGAGGAAAAAGGAGAAGAGATAGTGGCGGGTAGGGGGGTAGATGCAAATTTTCCAATTTGCAAGGGGAGGCACTTCTATTTATAGAGGAGTCCTAGGGTTAGGGTTCCTAATGGGCTAGGTTGGGCTGGCCCAAAAGACTAAATTAGGTCGCGCTAAATTATTTTCCGGAATAAAAATGCTCCTGCGGATTTCGTCTGTACGCAAAACAGAGTGAACTAGAGTTCGAACGAACGGACGATTGCACGATTAACTCGGCCAAGAGATTGATTTGATTTCGCTCGAAAATAATTCCCTACGCATGATTCGAAAATAAATCATCTTGAGATATGACCGGCTTTCGGATTTATGATTGAAAGAGACAAATCACGACATTTAAAATAATCGCCGATGTTGATTTTTGAATCCGGATCGAACACAGAGGTATGAAGTCGAGTCGGATAAGAATTTATTTGAGGACGACGCATTGGAGATTCCGCTTTGAAATTTTCTCGCACACTATTTTTGAAACAAATGTTTCTCTCAATCTTTTATCGGCTTTGGATTTTTAGTCGGAGATGGCGAATCGTGATATTTTAAAATCGCTGTCGGAGTGGGTTTTGAATTCGGTTTAGACACAAAGATACTAGGCTGAGCCGAGTAAGAATTTATTAGAGGACGATATACTGAGTATTCCGTTTGCGAGTACGAATCCGGATAAAATAGTCGAACATAGATCAAAGTTCGAGGAATTAGACTTGGGCTCAGATCAAATAATAGCCATCGAGAGTTTGATTTAATGAGCTTCAGATGAGATTTATAATTCGAGAATGATTTTCGAGTTTGCATTCGTTCCGAGAAATAAAAGTTTTAACATGCTCCAAAATTGGTTATTTCTCGCGATCGAATAACTCCGACTTCGGTGAGCTTCCATGATTAATCCTGATAAACAGAGATAGACACGATCGAGAAACAGGAATTTTCACTGAGCATTCATGTTAGGGACAAATCTCCCAACATAACACGAAACTGACACCTAGGGTGTCACATCTTACAGGTGGAGTATCTCTTTATATATTGTCACCTTGCTCAATCTATTTGTGCCATGTGAGATTTCTTATTGGTTACGTCTGGTAATGGTGTTATGACTAAAATCGATGGCACCGCGCTGAAACCGAGGGCCTCCTGTGGGTGCACACACATGGTTGCGCTACTTGGCACGCGCTGGTATCACAGTTAGTAGTCATAATCCATTATAAGACTATATCGATATGTTTTTTCTGCACAAATTGTTCTTACCATGTGAGATTCATTATTGGTGCCAGTTCGATAATGGTGTCTCGATTAATGACTTATGGTCGCCGCGAAACTGAGAGCCCCTTGTGAATGTACACACAAGGTTATGCTGCTTGGCGCATGCTGGTATCAAGGTCTCTATTCATGATCCGTTATGGAATTACACTGATGTGTTATCTTCCGTGGACCTTCTCTTGAAATAATTTCTATGTTGTTTGTCAAATGATCAAGCAACATCTATCATCTCTGTTGGATCAAAAGGGCATACCACTTTTATGTGTGGTCTCTTTTCTTTTGACTTTGGTAGTGACTACTCATACAAGTTCCCTTTGCATCCTTTTTGCGAAAGGGGATGTCTTGGAGCTTTCTAGTGTTGAGAGACAACTGATTAGCTCTCAAAATGGAGATCTGTTTTCCTTGCTGTTGAGATGCAGGAGTTTGTTCATTCGCTCCCTTATTTAATCCATGTATTCCCTAACCAAGTCAGTTCATCTTGCAAGAAGAAATGGATGAACAATCTGACCAAATGGATTTCTACCCAAATGCATGACCTTTTGCTAGCAAATGTGAACTCTCAACCCTTGGCTTACCGATGGTACTGAGAGGGCTTACTCAATGTCAAAGGTAGTTCAACAAGTTGGTTTTACTAACTTGCTACATTGTGAACAAAGGTTGAGTTTAGAGATCGTTTTGTCGAGTTGTCTAAACTCACTTTTGTACAACCCCTCTCTTAAGGAAGTGTTTATAAGAATCGAGATTAAGTCGGCCAATAACTACCTAATTATCGCTTTAGTCATGCCTCGATCGCCTCACGTGTGCTTTTCCAGCATGTGTGATCAAGTCGAGCCATGCCTAGTGCTTGATAAAATGGATTAGACACGAAGTCAGCATTTACAGATCCCTCGTTGGTGATTTTCACGAATCTATATCACCTTCCATGGGCTTGGATTCTCTGGCTAACACGAGTCAACTGTGATATTATTCGACATCCACACTCGTCTTATGTGTTATGAATTTCCAATGACCACTTGTTGGTAAACCTATTTTTATGTGTTTTACCCAAGAGGTTGCATCTGGTTCTGTTTGGGTAAAGTCGCATATCTACCGCTCGCCCAACAGACTCAGATAGTACAGTGTCATCAGAAAAAGCAAACTGCACACATGGAACCTTATGTGTTCTTCTGGTAGACATCGTCTCTATTGTTGGACACCTCTAAGTTAGCTTAAGGCGATACATGTTATGTACACTAGAGAAACCCCATCCTGGGATAGTCCCCTTTGCTTGGAACTGTCTTATGCTATCGCTGATATGGACAGGAGTTACATGTTGCTCGACTCTTAAAAGTCTTTCGCTCTGAATCTCGGGACAAGATTCTTTTAACATGGGAGGGCATAACACCCTAGGTGTTTATCTTCCATAAACAGCGATTATGGATTTAAGCACGTAATATCGGTGGATAAGACGGATGCTAAATTTTAATCATCTTGGTCTATCACGATTTTAATATCGCATCTGTTTCTATCGATTTAGACTCGTCCTGAAGTTTTCATGAATTTCGGAACGCAATTGTTCTGAAAGTTTGCGAGTCCTGTGCCTATTTAAAATTCATCAGTTAAGCGAATACAAATTTGGAGCCTCAATCCACTCTTGTGATTTTTGTCCTTAACAAATTAATTAGAACTCAACGCTTACGGTTATTGGTCCGAAACAAACCTGACCGAGTGCGCTGTCCTCAGCAAAGAAATCAATGGTGTTCGGAGGGCAGATACATTTTCGTCTGATTTCAACTAAATCAAACCCCATCTAAATATCAAAGCCGATGTTCCTTGGTTTGGTCTGTTTGTTTTACACACGGATCCAACTGCTCGGGTAGCGAGCGGATTTTTGTTTGGTTTCAGATTAATTAAATACGATCTGAACTATCACGATAACGTTTAAATCTGACCCATTAAAAATTTATTAGGTTTCGAATCAAATCAACCATGTCACAAGTACCGTCGACCCTTTAGTTCCACTAAAAATCTTGACTCAAAATATCTGTGATTCTCTGTTAAAAGAAGAGAAGAAATAAAAAAATTGAAAAAATCTTTAGCCCCGTAGATTTTTTTTCAGTCGCTCTCTCTCTGCCATGATATTTCCACGCGTAGCTCCTGCCACTATATTTTGTCCGCTCAGGGAAAAATCCCGCCGCCCTAGCCCCTGCTCATCTCCCACGCGCGCGCCGAGCTCCTCCCATCTCTCTCCCTCGCGTCTTCATCTCGCTTCTGAGCTCGGCCCTACTCGCCAGCGCTCCTCTACTCCATCCATGGCGCCGGCGCGAGTCCTTCTCTGGTGCTCATCTCCCGGCCGGAGTTCCCTGTCCACTCAGCACCTCTGCTCCTCAATCCATGGCGCAACACTCCCTCTGGTCAGCACTCCCTCTAGCTCGGTTGTCCATCTCCCTGCTATCCGCGTGCAGCCAACTTTCTCCTATCTCCCATGGCGCCCGGTCCTCCCTGCGTCAGCTCGGCCAGGCAGGACATCGCTCCCTGCTGCGCTCACCCAGGTCGCCGCCGTCGCTCAGCTCGGGGCCCATCTATCTGCTCGCCCTCTTCAGCACCTTCCCCTGCTGTGGAGCTCCCGTGCGCGCGCGTCCCCGGCCTCTGCTCGACTCTCTGGTGCTCGGCTTCCTCTCCCTGAATCCTCGGCCGCCGTCTAGCTTCCTACGCGCGCGCTCCTCTACTCCCATGGCATGTTCCTGCGCCCGGCCAGAGCTCCCTGGCTTGCCCCTATGCACGCCCAACTCCCTGCGCCGAGGTCCCTCCATGGCCATCGCGCCCTCCCCTGCTGGCAGCCGAACTCCCTACTTCGTCGCGCGCCTCCCTTGCTCCTACTGCTTGCCGTGGCCGGCTCTGGATCCTGATAGCGAGTTTTTCCCCCAGCACCGTCTGTTTGCCGGTCATCTTCTGCTCCTGCCCATGTCGGTGATGTTCTCCACCACCTCTCAAATTTCCGTGCTCGACTCGTGGATGCCTCGGCTCCGCGGTATTCATTGGGTCTCATCCTCGATGTCGGTCGCTCCTGGTGCCGAACCCCCAGCTTCTGGTGTCACGCATCTTCTCATCATCGCTCCCTGCACAAGCGCTCATACTCGCCATCATTTGCGCTATGTCACTGTGCCTCCTTGCTTAAGTGTCGTCGGGCGCTTGCCAGCACTTTCCCTGCTCGTCGACGGCTCAACCGTTGTTTCCCCATGAGCTCGCCCCCGTGCTCGGGCTTTACTAGCAGTCGAGCTCCCTCTACATCATGCCCTTCCTGCCTGGCCTTGCAGACACCGAGTTTGCCTAGGTCGCAAGCCTATGTGTCCTCGCCGCATCCTAGCTCAGCTTCTCCAGCACACTTGTTCTCTATGCGCACGCGTCATCGCCTCCCCTAGCCATTATGCTAGGCCGACAACTAGCTTCGTGCCACTGTGTTGGTGTTTGCACAGGCCTGCGACGTCCCGTCTTAGCTGTCAGTTTCAGCCCTTCTCTGGCCGTGAGGCTGTGCTCCTCGTTCGACCTCGCTGTCGGCCGCTTACTCCTATCGTCGTGCAAGCTATCAGGTCGTCTGATGCTGCTCTAGTACTCGCCAGTTGGATGCTGAACTGAACAAGGCGACGTTCCGATGTGTCGCTCATCAAGCGTTCGATCGAAGACTTCAATCGGAGACTGTCGTCGTTCTCACAAATATTGAGTCGAGTTAATTATGGTGAGCCGATTCACAATTTTTTACTATTGATTTTATGATCGGGAAATAAGACGCTTAGTTTGCGTATGAAGTTTAAGTTAGAAATACCAGTGATGCGAGGTGTGCTTCGATGAGTTTAGTTGCCGAGTATATTTGAACTAGTTCTATTTTGCAGAGTGTAGTATTTCGGTGACGCGTAGGTTAAGTTTAGTATTTTAAGCAATTATCGATAAGTCTGTCGATGCTAATTGTGTTCAGTGCGCGTAAGATGAAGTCGATGTCCTGTGCTAGCAGTTAGTATCATCTATGTTTGTGATCGATAATGTTGGAGTCGAATATTGATTAGTTAGATTGATAGCTATGAATAAATAATTGTTATCTTGTTTTCGGTTGTCCAAATTATTTGAAGGCGAACAACATTTTTTGGTCCGCTTTAGGGCTTGTTTGGTTATTTTCAATCCATATGGATCGGAGGGGATTAATACGGATTGAAGGGGATTTTGACTTACTAGGGATTGAAACCCCCTCAACCCCCCCCAATCCATATGGATTGGGGTAGAACCGAACAAGCCCTTAGTTGAAATCTAAAAAAAGACTACTCAGTGAACATGGTTCTTTAGTATTTTAAATCTTTAGGATTTAAGTGGTGTACAAAATTCATTAATATGATTCCTTACTCTAAATTGTCGGTATTCAAAAATAGTAAATGAAAATGTGACGAGTAATTTGATATTGGGTGTTTTGACAAAAGACTTGTGCTTATCTTATTGTTACTTGATGTTTGAAGTAGATGTGATTACTCTAGAAAAGTGTGATAATTGGGCGTAATCGTATATCGATAACTAGTGTTTCCATATGAAATGGTACAACGCCTCGCCGCTAGCTGTTTAATTCGCTATTGTGTAGCATTATTCAGGTTTGTGATATTCCTGTTTATATGCATTCATGTGCATTATGCAAATCATTTAGGTACGTTTATTGACTACGTGATATGGAGGACCAAAGTTGAGTCGACCACAAGATATCGCTACGCGTGAGCTTCTCCAAAAGATGATGCTGATGAACGAACCTAAAGATGGATAATCTGAGTGAGTGCCAAGACAAAGAATGATTGCCAAGTGGTCGCCACTTAACCAACACTAACCTAGTGTTCTTCTAGGCAAGCCCCGGTGCATTTGCCACCTCCTTGCTCTTTTATAAAAAGGATTTTTATGATGCTTAGCCTTGCTTTAGAAAAACAAAATGTTTTGTTTTAAAACAAAAGATGATGCTTCACAGTGGATGGTAATTTTTACAAAAAAGACTGATTATGGTGGATCCATCACGACCGTGATGGGATCAACATCTAAAAAGATATACCTCTGCCATGTACCAAACTTTGGGTTTTAAATGATTAAAACGAGACCGTGTGGGTGACTTGCACGAGAAGGAAGTCTCGGTTAAGTGTCTCCGTCTGATTCGCTTAAGGACCATACCAATGTGGGCCTGCTGACTGAGGACCCTTTAACTGGTCATATGGCTCGTCATGGGTAAGCTTTGCCTCGGGCAAACCAATACTAGAAAGGCCAACACGCAATGGGAGTGGAGAGATGGCGAGAGTAGCGTGTACCCTCTGTGGCAAGAGGCTGGACGGTGGTGTATATGTGCTCTCGGTTGGCGTGAACCCGGTCTGGTCTTGAGAACCCCGGTGGCGAGTTGACATATGCTAGGGTTAAGTGCTACATATGTCGTGTGATTGGAGATCCTCAGCTAAGTATTAATTGATTCGGATCGCCGTTACTTCTCGGATATGAAGACTTGGTCACTGACTTACACGTAGCAATCTAGTGAACTGAAGGGTTGATAAAAAGACGGCTAGTGTAGACCAAGTGCTGAACTAGGATAGAAAGAACTCTAGATGCAGGTAACTTTACTTATCTTGACAAGTAAAAATGGATTTTTAAGGATCCACTGATAGTAAGCTTTTCTGCAAACAGAGTCTTTGATTCTTGTTGAACCATACCTTGATTCCCAAAAGGCCAGCATATCCTTGAGAGTCTTTTTCTTTAGACGGGTAAGACTTGCGGAAGTACACTTCGTACTCAGGGTTTTCGAACCCATGTTGTTGTAGGTACTAGATTTGTGTTGCTGCGGATGGTGTTAAGCGCCGATGGGCACGGCCTTCTTATAAGTCTAAGTAACTCTTCTATACTTCTTATTGAGGATGGTCACTTAAGCTAGCATATATTTCAAACTTATAAATAATTTATAACATTTCAAAGTTTATCACTTTGAACCACTTTTGTAACCACTCCGAAAAACATAATGTAAATTTGTTGTAACTTATAACCTTTTGTAATAGAGAAATTCCGCTGCAAAATGTTGGTGTGTGATTTGTGTTTACTTAATTTTGCGATCCTGGTTGTAAGTGGTTTATCTGGGGTCCTTGGGGCACTCGGACGAATCCTGTTAAGTTATTTGGTGCACATGCATAGCCGTCTGAGGTCTGTGAGACAAGGACAGGTGCATGTGGGCCCAATAACTTGGGAGGTTCTGCCACACATCTCATACATGCGCCAAAGAAGACAACATATATAATAATAGAGTGTATAGATATAAATGTCACAATATCATCAGAGTACTTATTACATAGCGGAAGTCTTACAAAATAAATGATAAATATAAAATGAACTAAAGTCCATCCTTGGCGCCAGTAAGTCAACTAGGAGACGCCACCTAGATCAAATCGAACTCCTCGTTGTGTGGCTCCTCTTGTGATGAGGACATCCTCCACTATTACCCGTTGGCAAAGACGCAATTGGCCCAGTTGGCCCAATTGTAGTCGGACGGTGACCGTGTGAGCCTCAGAATTATCCCACCTCGCTTAACTTGGGAGGAGGAAGCCACTTTAAAAGAGAGAGTCACCCTTCCCCCATTGGACTAGTCTTTTGGGGCGATTGGGCCTTTCCCTAAGTTGGGTGTGCATAATGAACTGTTGGACTCTAAGCAACCCTAATTTGTTGGGCCTCGGGCAACCCCATCTGGGCTGGGTGTATCATCTGGTATCAGAGCTAGTGCCCATTTTAAGAAGGTGAGAATGATGAGGACATCCTCCACTATTACCCATTGGCAAAGGCGCAATTGGCCCAGTTGGCCCAATTGTAGTCGGACGGTGACCGTGTGAGCCTCAGAATTATCCCACCTCGCTTAACTTGGGAGGAGGAAGCCACTTTAAAAGATAGAGTCACCCTTCCCCCATTGGACTAGTCTTTTAGGGCGATTGGGCCTTTCCCTATGTTGGGTATGCTTAATGAACTGTTGGGCTCCGGGCAACCCTAATTTGTGGGGCCTCGGCCAACCCCATCTGGGCTGGGTGTATCATCTTGAACGACCTGTTCTTCTCCTGTGGGGGGTGTGAGACAGCGCAAGGGTGGGCTCGCACATGTTCATCACTCAACAAGTTGTAGGGAATAATGTGCATGAACTCACCAAAGGTGGGAGTTCATGTGAAGTGTAAGGCTGATCAACAAAATAAAGGTTGAAGCTGGGCATTGCTTTTAAAATTTGGTCAAAATTTAATTAGCAGTTACTAAGTGTAAGTAAATACCAAACCATAATAAATAATAGAACAAAATTAATAAAAAATCCCATGCAATGCAAATCTATACTATACTTAAAGCATCAGTTTCAACGGTCGTCATGCGTAATTTTTTTTCCCTCACAGCTATTTTAAATTAATTCGCTGCACGTCTATAGATGTCAAACGACGCCCGACACGGGCTAGATGCACGCGGGCCAGAACTATGGCACAGGCACGTCATGCCAGTCTGCTAACTGTGTCGGGCCAGCCCGTTAACCCGTCGATCCGTTTAATTAAATCAGCGTAACGACGTCCGACATGGGCTAGATGCACGCGGGCCACAACTATGGCACAGGCACGTCATGCCGGCCTGCTAATTGTGTCAGGCCAGCCCGTTAGCCCGTCGATCCATTTAATTAAATCAGCATAAAATGTTAAAAAACGGTGCAGGAGGTGGGGTTCGAACCCATGCCCTGATGGAAGAAGGGCGGAAGACACTGGGTGAAACTGTCTAACCAGTAGAACATCACGCTAAGATGTTTTTAATATTGAATATAAATTGTATATAGGTATATACGTTTTTTTTGTAAAATAAAAAAATAATCGTGTCGGGCCGGGCCAGCACTACGGGCCGAGGCTATAGCTCAAGCACGGCACGACGTTCTTGGCTCTTGCAAGCATTAGGTCGTTTCTGAGACCACATTGGCGCAATGGACTACATGGTGTTTGAGGTTGCTGAATTAGATGGAGCAGCAATGATTTGTCACACTAACAGTAAAATGAAATGTTATTTGTTGATTTTAAACGTTAGTAATTGCTATAAAGTAGCATAATTTATATGGAGCGCATCCAGTTTTTATTGATGCCTAACTTTAGCAATCACTCCATAATTTAATTTATCTTTTTAATAACTTTGACTTCATAGGACTTATTTTAGAAACTTGATCTCACAAACTCTCTTATTTGGTCTCTGTATGATTGAATTATGTCATTTTATAATCTCTATTCATTCAGTCAATCGTTGTGAACTCTTCATTGGTCGTGTTGTACCAAGACATATTTGAATGGATTAAACAATAACATCAGTGAGTCAAATCAAAAAATATATTATACAGAGAGTGGAGATAATCAATAAAAAATCTTGAAATTTTTTTGATGGGTAGTTTACGTGGGTATTGTTGTAAGCAGTCGCAACGCACGGGCAACCGACTAGTGAAAAATTGAATTTAAGTTCCATAAATTAATCATGTGAGTGTCTGAGTCGCTCATAACCGTGAGCACGGCTAGTATACCAGTTTTACACTTTGCAGAGATTGTACCCTGTACCCACAACTCGTGTATCCCATGTCGCCAAGGTTTGCAAGGCCCTTAGACACTACCGAGGTGATGGCTAGGGATCCACTATGAGGCCTTTACAAAGTTCCACTAGCTTCCGAAAACCCACTACAGTTTATGGGCAGAGCACTTGCAAGAATCCCTCGTCTGACCGCCATCGCAGCAAAATCAACCCGAGAACCTCCCTGCATGCAACTCCCCTACTGCCCTTGCCCCTTTCAGGTAAGGTAGTCTTCCACTAGCTTTCCTAATTAGTCAGCCAAGGGCGTCCCATACCATCCTTGTGGTGGCACTGTTTTCCCGGGTGGTTCTCCATATTCCCATTACATAATGATCTTATCATGAACAGTAAATAAGAAACTGATAACAAAAGTGTGAACATGAGTAATGTATATCTCTATACCCAAAACCACATAAAGCAATAGCATATACTACCCAAAAAATCAGTGGTAACACAAGGTATAAAGATAGCCAAAACTAGGGTAACCTATTGGATCCCATCAAATTAACCTATGCAGATCATTATGATTAATAATAACATGACTGGGTAAAAAGGAAGTGATCAAGGGCACAACTTGCCTTCAATGAGCTCCTGCTCAGCAGTCTCCACCTGCTGAACCCCTGGATCCTCTGTGGCTTGCTCGTCTACTCGCATCAATACAAACATACATAGTATAGCAAAAATTAACATCACACCAAACAATAGAACAGAATGCATGATAATATTATATGCCGTGTAACGAGATCGTAGGATCAAAAATCACTGAAAGGGAAATAGGGTTAACATTTTCCTACAATTAATTTTAGTGGTTGAATGTCCAACACAAACATATGGACTAACTATTTTGCTCTAGAATTCATGTATTACAGGTGCATAAGGTCCAACACAAACCAATAAAAGATTCAAGTTAGGGACTAAATTGGATCGGAGCAAAGAACTGAGTGTGCTGTGATCTGGCGCACCAGACTGTCTGGTGTGCCACCGGACAGTGTTCAGTGCACGAGACCCGTACAGGGTTAAACCAGCCACTCTCGAGAAAACATAGGCGCGCTCCGCTATAATTCACCAAACAATCTAGTGTGCCACCGGACTGTCCAGTGAGCTAGCGGGAAACGGCTATCCAGCGCGCAACGGTCGACTCTGATAGCGGAAACAGTGTAGCACAGTGCGTGGCAGAAGTCAGAGCAGCGAGTCACAGGTGCACCAGACTATCTGGTGCACCACCAGACTATACGGTGTTGCAAGAGGACAAAGCTCCAACGGTCGCCCGAGCTCCGAACCCTAATGGTTGGGTGACGTGGCGGCGCACCGGACAGCGCACCGGACTGTCCGGTGCGCCCATCACCAGCAGCCTCCCCAACAACTACTTTGGTGGTTGGGGGCTATAAATACCCCCAACCACCACAACTTCAGGCATCCAAGTTTTTTGAACATCACATTCAATACAAGAGCTCTAGCATTCACTCCAAGACACAATACTAAAGATCAAATCCTCTTCGAGTCCCAAATTCACTCCAAACACTGAGTGCTTGTGAGAGAGAGATTTTTGTGTTCATTTGAGTTATTGTTGCTTGGATTGGCTTTCTTCTTTTCCCATTCTTATTCTCAAGTGCTTTGTAAGCGAGGCAGGAGACACCAAGTGTGTGGTGGTCCTTGCGGGGTCTCACTGACCCGTGAGATTAAGGAAGAAGGCTCACTCGGTCTAAATGACCGTTTGAGAGAGGGAAAGGGTTGAAATAGACCCGGTCTTTGTGACCTCCTCAATGGGGACTAGGTTCTTTGGAACCAAACCTCGGTAAAACAAATCACCGTGTTCACTCACCTTATTTCTTGGTTGATTTGTTTTCCCTCTCTTTCCGACTTGAATCTAATTCTAACGCTAACCCCAGACCTTAGTGCGTGTTTAAAGTTTCACCTATTCACCTCCCTCTAGGCGACTTCCAATTGGTATTAGATCCCGGTGCTTCATTAGAGTCTTACAACTCGAAGTGATGTCGGGAGATCACACCATGAGGGAGATTATGACCAGCGACAAGTCCGCAAGCTCGGGGAGGAATCTCTCAAGGGAGTCCGGCAACAAACACAAGGATGAATCCTCTTCCTCCATCAAGTCACATCGGAAAGGTGACAAGAAGAAGAAGATGAAAAAGATCGTCTACTACGAGACTGACTCTTCGTCACCCTCCACATCAGGCTTCGAGTCGTCCGTCGCTTCTAAGTGCCATGAGCGCAAAAAGTATAGTAAGATGCCTCTTCTCTATCCCCATATTTCTAAGCGCGCTCCATTACTTTCCATTCCCCTAGGCAAACCACCATATTTTGATGGTGAACATTATTGTATGTGGAGTGATAAAATGAGGCATCACCTAACCTCACTCCACGAAACCATATGGGACATAGTTGAATTTGGAGCGCAGGTACCACAAGTGGGGGACAAGGATTACGACTCAGATGAGACCGCCCAAATTAGGCACTTTAACTCCCAAGCCACGTCTATACTCCTCGCCTCCTTGTGTCGAGAGGAGTATAATAAGGTGCAAGGGTTAAAGAGCGCCAAAGAAATTTGGGACGTCCTCAAAACCGCGCACGAAGGGGACGAGGTGACCAAGATCACCAAGAGCGAGGCGATCGAGGGGGAGCTCGGTCGTTTCGTCCTCAACAAAGGAGAAGAGCCGCAAGCAATGTACAACCGGCTAAAAACCATGGTGAACCAAGTGCGCAACCTCGGGAGCACCAAATAGGATGACCATGAGATGGTCAAGGTTATTCTTAGATCCCTCGTATTTCGTATTCCTACTCAAGTTCAATTAATACGTGGGGATCCGAGATATAAACTAATGTCTCCCGAGGAAGTGGTAGGCAAGTTTGTGAGCTTTAAACTAATGATCTGTAATACTCAATTTGTATGAGAGAATATAAAAGGAGAAGAAAATTTTATTTTCTTTACTTATATGTGTGGGATTGAACCTTTATGCATCATCACATGTGAACACCCTATGTAAGGACAAATAATCAATAAGATAAAAGCTACTGAATTGTGCATCATGCTGGGATTTTCCTTTGTGTGCATTTGGTGACAATAAAAAAAAATAGTGTGCCAAGAAATATATTAAAGTCCAAAAAGGGAATTTAGAACCTAAAAGAAATTCTTGAATCTAGAAAAGAGAAGAAAATAAATATAATATGGAGAAAAATAAGTAAATAAAGATATGTGATCCCTATACTAGGGTTTGAATTTGTATAATTGACTCAAAGGTGAAACCTATATTCAAATTCAAATTTTGATTCAAAAGAATTAAGAATAAAAAGGAAAGTTTAATTCCTTTCTTTTATAATTAAACAATAGGGAGAAGAATTAATAATAAAAATAATAATAAATAATGTCAATGCAGGCTGTAGGAGTATGATTCATATCATAATTTGTGGATCATTGAAATCTGAAATTTAAAATAAAAACTTAGACATAGTTTGAATCCTTGAATTTGGAACATAAAAATAAAAAGAATGGAAAAGGAAAAGAATATAACAGTGAACGTTGGTGGGCCAAAATCCCATGCACTGGCCCAAAACCTATTTTCTTCTCCGCGCTGCTCTTTTTCCGCCTGGGCCGAAACCTCCACGGTCCACTCCTTATGCAGCCTTTCTTTTTTTTTGTTGTTGTTGTTTGATCACACTTACGAGTGGGCCCCTTGCGCCAGTAGTGCTTCGTTCTTCCTCAACGACACATGAGCGCCGCCGCAACCCGGAAATCGGGCTGCTAGCTCAACCGGCCCCTGGCCAGTACCCTGCGAACCTGCTAGTTGCGCTACGGATGGGTGGTGGGGTCCACTGCTTGGCTTCACGGATGCTCCTCCTGCCTGACGCGCGCACAGGGGACGGATCACAGGGAACGGAGAAATCCGTGGGAGTCTGGAGCTCGCTGCGCCATTAACGCCTGGATTTCCGCTCGGTCGTTGCTCACCGCCTCTAATCCTCATCTCTTTGGAATATATAAACCGGTGCTGTCGCGATCCCTTTCCCCGTTCATCCAGTCGACGTGCACTGCCCAGCCCTGTCATTGTGTATGAGAGAGAGAGAGAGAGAGAGATTTCGCCGCCGCCTTCAGGGGTCTCCAGCTCGTCGATGTCGATCCCTCGGGGTCGAGCCATGGAAATGGCTGGGTTCACCATGGGGTCTGTCACTGCCTCGCCTGGTGGGATTAGACCGGTGGCCGGATCACCAGCGCGGGAGCTCCATTGTTGAAGTTTCCTGTTCGCGTGGACAGCCTATTTGGCCCCCTCATCTCCGGTAAAAAAACCACACATGATTCGCCTTATCCTCCTCCGCGCGTTGATCGATTTAGTCTATGGGTTAGATCATCTGGCGCTGGCTTGGGTATCGCTTTCTCCATGGATTTTGGACCGCGCCGTTACCTGGTGACCGAAGGTTGGAGAAGCATTCCTAACCGTTCATCGTAGACCAAGGACCAAGATTTGATCTAGGGTTGATGATGTTGCGGCCGCCAGATTTAGATTGAACGGTCAAGATTAGAACCGTGTATCCCTTCATCTGGATTGAACTCAGGCCGTTAGATTTGGATCCGGTGATCCAGAGTAGATCGCATCATTTTAAAAGCATAACCATTGATCGCGGATCGTGGGGTTCATATAACGCGCGGGTCCTTTAACCGCGACAATCTAATTCGAGCCGTAAGATCCAGATCCTACGGTTGATAATAGAGGATACCCCTTCGCGGGTGCGCATTTTCATATGAGCCCCTGACTAAACCAGAAATAAACCCGCAGTCCTGTGGCACTGTCGTCTGTGTCTCGGAAAACTTCTAAATAAGCCCCTGCACTTCTCTGTTAATGAGGCCTAGTCCAGAGCTGTTTTAATTTGAGTAAATAAAGAGAAAATGGATTTTTAATAGGAAAATAATTACTAAAACTTTATAAATTCATAGAAAATTCATACTAACTCCAAATTAATCCATTCCAGTTTCTAAATTTTTATAATTTTATTCTTTATCACCTAGAGCCTCTGTTATGTCATGAAAACAGTAAGAAATTTATTTATCACTTAATCCTATTTAAAGCACATAAAACCTTTGAAAATGCATAACTTGAAATCTATAACTCAGAAAATTATGATTCCAGTTCCTAGGTTTTTATTTTAATATGTAGAATATCTCTGTGTATTTTATTTATATGTTTGGTGTAATGTTAATTTCTCTATATACACTGTGCTTGTTTGTATTGTGGCGAGTAGAAGAGCCCGTTGCTGTGGATCCTGGTGAGCAGCAGGAAGTAGCTGAGCAGGAGCTCATTGAAGGCAAGTTGTGCCCTTGACCACATTTTACCCAATAATGTTCTTTAATATCACATACTCATGCATAGGTTAATTTTGATGGGACCCAATAGGTCACCCTAGATTTGTTTATCTCATTACCTTGTTTACCCCTGAATCACTTGGGTAGTTTGCTATTGCTTTATATGGTTTTGGGATAATCATTTATTACCTCTATGTTCCAATTCTTGTTGTTATTCTGTTTATGTTCATGTTGATATCATTAATGTTAATTGGAACATAGAGCTTAACTTGAGAACCACGTGCCACCACAAGGGAGGAATGGGACCCCTTGGCTGACTAATTAGGAAAGCTAGTGGAAGACTACCTTACCCGAAAGGGGCAAGGGCAGTAGGGGAGAGGTCAGTGTAGGGAGGTCCCTGGTTGATTTTGCTGCGATGGCGGTCAGCCAGGAACCCTGTACTGGATCTTCCTATAAACTGTAGCGGGTTTTCGGAAGCTAGTGGAACTTTGTAAAGGCCTCGTAGTGTTGCCCTGCCGCGCTTCCTAGGTAGAGGTGTATGGGATTCGCGACCCCTTGGCAAATGGGTAACATGACTTGTGGGTAAAGGGTACAACCTCTGCAGAGTGTAAAACTGGTATACTAGCCGAGCTCACGGTCATGAGCGGCTCAGGACTCTCTGATGTTTAAATTATGGAACTTAAATTCAATTTTGTCATTTGCATTGCATGGGTTTGTTATTAATTTTGTTCTATTACTTTACTTATGGTTTGGTATTTACTTACACTTAGTAATTGCTAATAAAATTTTGACCAACTACTTAAAAGCAATGCTCAGCTTTAACCCCTGTCATTGAATAGCCTTACACATCACATGAACTCACACCTTTGTGAGCTCATGTCCACTGGTTCCCCACAACTTGTTGAGCTATGATCATGTGTGAGCTCACCCTTGCTGTCTCACACCCCCCCCCCACAGGAGAAGATCTGGTGGTTCAGGAGGAGCCGCCTAACACTGAGGAGTTCGATCTGATCTAGGTGGCGTTTCCCAGTCGACATTGGCGCCGACGATCCTTAGTTCATTTTACCTTTATTATTTCATTTTGTAATAAGTCTTCCGCTATGTAATAAATACTCTGATGTTTTATGACATTTATCTCTATACACTCTGTTATTATATATGTTGTCTTCTTGGCGCATGTATGAGATGCACCCGGCTTTGTCCTTTAAAACCGGGTGTTACAGAAGTGGTATCAGAGGAAATGTTGACTGTAGGACGAGACCTAGATAGAAATGGACAACCCTCACCTACTTACCTTATTCTGACTCATTCTATGCTTACCTTACTCTAGTTCTGTCTATACTTATCTTGATCCTGTCTCACCTTCTACTGTTCTACTCTGATCATTCTTACCTTTTCTACTCTAAGACAAGATGGATTTCACACCTTGGAATCCTACTACTATGATCTTTTTAAGATATAGGGAACCTAAGGCAAAATTTAAAACTATTTTCTTTAAAAAAATGTTGGTTGATTGTGCTGATGCTAAATGCCTGATTTGCTTCTTTGATTGATTGAAACATTATAGTTGGGCATCTTAGCATGTACCACTATAAGGTAATGTATTAGCTTTAGTGGGTGACACACTAATCTACTTAGCTAATAAATCCCCCGCAGTAATATGCCTCGTAATTATATTCCTTGTCTATAATTCTTCCTTTCTTACCCTATATTTCTAACCCAGATAAGCTACCCCTATAGTGTTAGAAGAGAGCACTATAGACGTGATCCTTGGTATGTCATGGTTAAGAAAGGCAAAGGCAGTATATACACCGTGCTAAGGGAATCGTAGAACTCACCAGTTCCAAAGGAAAAAGATTTGAAGTTGGAATTGCAGTAACTACCACCATCAGACTGGCGATATTCTTAATAGATGAGAAGTTTGTTGGTGACAACATCCGAGTGGTTAAGGATTTTTCGGAATGTCTTTCTAGAAGAGTTACCAGGGATGCCACCTGATAGAGAAGTTGAGTTTGTCATAGATCTCTTACATGGAACTGCTCCTATTTCTAAACAGCCATATAGGATGTCCGTAGAGGAGTTGAAGGAACTTAAGAAGCAGTTAACTGAGTTACAAGAGGCGGGGTACATTCGTTTGGATTCTTCACCTTGGGGAGCACCGGTACTATTTGTACAGAAGAAGGATGGATCACAAAGGATGTGTGTGGATTATAGGACCCTTAATGATGTTACTATGAAGAACAAGTATCTGTTACCCCGCATTGAGGATTTATTTGATCAGGTGAGAGGTGCAAGGGTATTCTCGAAGATTGACCTCCGACCCGGTTACCATCAAATGAAGATTAGGCCATCGGATATTCTCAAGACAATTTTATCGACCTGAGATGGATTATAAGAGTTCACCGTTATGTCATTTGGACCAACTAATGCACCAACCTATTTTATGGATCTGAAGAATAAGGTGCATGATCTGGACAGATTCGTCGTGGTTTTCATGGACGGTATTTTTATTTATTCCAAGAGTGATAGTGATCATGAGGAACATATGTGATTGGTACTACAGAAGCTTTAAGATAATCAACTCTACGCCAAGTACGGTAAATGCGAGTTTTGGATTGGCGAGGTGCCATTTCTTGGACATATCATTTCTAATGGAGGGATATCAGTGGATCCTGCTAAAGTCAAGGAGATAGTGGTGTGGAGCATACCCACTACGGTTACGGAGGACCGAAGTTTCTTGGGACTTGCAGGATATTATTGGAGATTTATTGAAGGATTTTCTAAGATTGCTAAGCTTATGACCTCGCTTTTGATGAAGGAAAGAGAATTCAAGTGGGACGAGAAGTGCTAAGACAGCTTTGATCAATTGAAGAAGAGATTGATGTCACCACCAATGTTGGTTATACTAGATCTACAGAAGGGATTTGACATCTATTGCGATGCATGTGGCCAAGGCTTAAGATGTGTGCTCATGCAAGAAGGATATGTGACCGACTACGCGTCTCGACAGTTGCAGAAACAAGAGTTGAACTACCCCACTCATGACTTAGAACTGGCAGCCATTGTGCATGCGCTTAAGATTTGACCATAAGAGTTTGAAGTATATATTCACTCAGAAGGATCTCAACCTTAGGCAACGCCGTTGGTTGGAGCTTATTAAGGATTATGATTCAGAGATTCACTATCACCCGGGCAAGGCAAATTTGGTTGCAGATGCCTTGAGTCGAAAGGAGCATGTTCATTCAGCTATTGTTGCCCAGCTACCCGATGAGATTGTTGAGGATTTCAGGAGGCTTAACCTGGGGATAGTTGCTCATACTGAGGGAGTTACTATTGATGTGGAACCTACTTTGGAGCAAGAGATCCGCAAAGGACAAATTGGTGATGCTAAAATAAAAGAGATTAAGGATCTGATTACTGAAGGTCGAGTTCCGGAATTCACGGAAGATGAGCAGGGCACCATATGGTTCAAGGACAGGATATGTATTCCTAAGATTGATAGCCTTCATGAGACTATTTTAAAGGAGGCCCATGACTTGGATTATTCTATTCATCCTGGTAGTACCAAGATGTATCAGGATTCGAAGCAGAAATACTAGTGGTATGGATTGAAGAGAGATATGACTACACATGTGGCTATGTGCGATGTGTGTCAAAGAGTTAAGGTCGAACGCCAAAGACTAGCTGGACTACTGCATCCACTAAAGATACCCGAATGGAAGTGGGAAGAGATTGGTATGGACTTCATTACTGGATTGCCTCGCACCTCGAAAGGATACGATTCTATATGGGTTATTGTGGATAGACTGACCCAAGTGGCTCATTTTATTCCGGTCAAGACCATCTATAAGGGATCACAATTGGCTAAGTTATACATGTCTTGGATTGAGTCTCTACACGGTGTACTGAAGAAGATCGATTCAGATAGAGGATCACAGTTTACCTCCAGATTTTGGAAAAGTTTTCACGAGAATATGGATGTGAAGTTGAATTTTAGTTCGGCCATCCTCAGACCGAAAGGACTAATCAAGTATTGGAAGATATGTTGAGAGTTTGTGTCCTTCAGCATGGTAGTAGTTGGGACAAGAGTCTACCTTATGCTGTGTTCTCATAATAGTTACCAGGCCAGTCTGAAGATGTCACCGTTCGAGACTCTATATGGCAGGAAATGCAGGACTCCCCTGTTTTGGACCAGACTAGAGGAAGACAGTTCTTTGGACCTGAACTTATTCAAGAGGCAGAAGAACAAGTCTGTATAATCAAGGAGAATTTGAGGGTAGCTCGAACCAGGCAAAAGAACTATGCGGATAATAGAAGAAGACCACTGGAGTTTGAGGAAGGTGATTATGTGTACCTCAAGGTTTCATCACTTCGTGGAATGAGGAGATTTAAAGTAAATGGCAAATTGTCCCCTCGTTATATTGGACCATTCTGAGTTTTTAGGCGAGTTGGAGAGATGGCCTATCAACTCAAGCTACCTGATAATCTATCTGATGTGCATAATGTATTTCATGTGTCTCAACTTAAGAAGTGTCTCCGTGTCCCTGAGGAACAGTTACCAACAGAAGAGCTCAGTGTTCAGGGTGATTTGACTTATACGGAGTACCCGATCAAGATTCTTGACACATTGACTCGAGTTACAAGGAATAAGGTGATAAGGATGTGTAAAGTGCAATGGAGTCACCATGGAGAATATGAAGCAACATGGGAAAGAGAAAAAGAGCTTCGCATAGATTTTCCCCATCGTTTCCCTAGTCTTTCCTAAATCTCGAGGACGAGATTATTTTTAAGGGGGGTAGGATTTGTAATACTCAATTTGTATGAGAGAATATAAAAGGAGAAGAAAATTTTATTTTCTTTACTTATATGTGTGGGATTGAACCTTTATGCATCATCACATGTGAACACCCTATGTAAGGACAAATAATCAATAAGATAAAAGCTACTGAATTGTGCATCATGCTGGGATTTTCTTTTGTGTGCATTTGGTGACAATAAAAAAAAATAGTGTGCCAAGAAATATATTAAAGTCCAAAAAGGGAATTTAGAACCTAAAAGAAATTCTTGAATCTAGAAAAGAGAAGAAAATAAATATAATATGGAGAAAAATAAGTAAATAAAGATATGTGATCCCTATACTAGGGTTTGAATTTGTATAATTGACTCAAAGGTGAAACCTATATTCAAATTCAAATTTTGATTCAAAAGAATTAAGAATAAAAAGGAAAGTTTAATTCCTTTCTTTTATAATTAAACAATAGGGAGAAGAATTAATAATAAAAATAATAATAAATAATGTCAATGCAGGCTGTAGGAGTATGATTCATATCATAATTTGTGGATCATTGAAATCTGAAATTTAAAATAAAAACTTAGACATAGTTTGAATCCTTGAATTTGGAACATAAAAATAAAAAGAATGGAAAAGGAAAAGAATATAACAGTGAACGTTGGTGGGCCAAAATCCCATGCACCGGCCCAAAACCTATTTTCTTCTCCGCGCTGCTCTTTTTCCGCCTGGGCCGAAACCTCCACGGTCCACTCCTTATGCAGCCTTTCTTTTTTTTGTTGTTGTTGTTTGATCACACTTACGAGTGGGCCCCTTGCGCCAGTAGTGCTTCGTTCTTCCTCAACGACACATGAGCGCCGCCGCAACCCGGAAATCGGGCTGCTAGCTCAACCGGCCCCTGGCCAGTACCCTGCGAACCTGCTAGTTGCGCTACAGATGGGTGGTGGGGTCCACTGCTTGGCTTCACGGATGCTCCTCCTGCCTGACGCGCGCACAGGGGACGGATCACAGGGAACGGAGAAATCCGTGGGAGTCTGGAGCTCGCTGCGCCATTAACGCCTGGATTTCCGCTCGGTCGTTGCTCACCGCCTCTAATCCTCATCTCTTTGGAATATATAAACCGGTGCTGTCGCGATCCCTTTCCCCGTTCATCCAGTCGACGTGCACTGCCCAGCCCTGTCATTGTGTATGAGAGAGAGAGAGAGAGATTTCGCCGCCGCCTTCAGGGGTCTCCAGCTCGTCGATGTCGATCCCTCGGGGTCGAGCCATGGAAATGGCTGGGTTCACCATGGGGTCTGTCACTGCCTCGCCTGGTGGGATTAGACCGGTGGCCGGATCACCAGCGCGGGAGCTCCATTGTTGAAGTTTCCTGTTCGCGTGGACAGCCTATTCGGCCCCCTCATCTCCGGTAAAAAAACCACACATGATTCGCCTTATCCTCCTCCGCGCGTTGATCGATTTAGTCTATGGGTTAGATCATCTGGCGCTGGCTTGGGTATCGCTTTCTCCATGGATTTTGGACCGCGCCGTTACCTGGTGACCGAAGGTTGGAGAAGCATTCCTAACCGTTCATCGTAGACCAAGGACCAAGATTTGATCTAGGGTTGATGATGTTGCGGCCGCCAGATTTAGATTGAACGGTCAAGATTAGAACCGTGTATCCCTTCATCTGGATTGAACTCAGGCCGTTAGATTTGGATCCGGTGATCCAGAGTAGATCGCATCATTTTAAAAGCATAACCATTGATCGCGGATCGTGGGGTTCATATAACGCGCGGGTCCTTTAACCGCGACAATCTAATTCGAGCCGTAAGATCCAGATCCTACGGTTGATAATAGAGGATACCCCTTCGCGGGTGCGCATTTTCATATGAGCCCCTGACTAAACCAGAAATAAACCCGCAGTCCTGTGGCACTGTCGTCTGTGTCTCGGAAAACTTCTAAATAAGCCCCTGCACTTCTCTGTTAATGAGGCCTAGTCCAGAGCTGTTTTAATTTGAGTAAATAAAGAGAAAATGGATTTTTAATAGGAAAATAATTACTAAAACTTTATAAATTCATAGAAAATTCATACTAACTCCAAATTAATCCATTCCAGTTTCTAAATTTTTATAATTTTATTCTTTATCACCTAGAGCCTCTGTTATGTCATGAAAACAGTAAGAAATTTATTTATCACTTAATCCTATTTAAAGCACATAAAACCTTTGAAAATGCATAACTTGAAATCTATAACTCAGAAAATTATGATTCCAGTTCCTAGGTTTTTATTTTAATATGTAGAATATCTCTGTGTATTTTATTTATATGTTTGGTGTAATGTTAATTTCTCTATATACACTGTGCTTGTTTGTATTGTGGCGAGTAGAAGAGCCCGTTGCTGTGGATCCTGGTGAGCAGCAGGAAGTAGCTGAGCAGGAGCTCATTGAAGGCAAGTTGTGCCCTTGACCACATTTTACCCAATAATGTTCTTTAATATCACATACTCATGCATAGGTTAATTTTGATGGGACCCAATAGGTCACCCTAGATTTGTTTATCTCATTACCTTGTTTACCCCTGAATCACTTGGGTAGTTTGCTATTGCTTTATATGGTTTTGGGATAATCATTTATTACCTCTATGTTCCAATTCTTGTTGTTATTCTGTTTATGTTCATGTTGATATCATTAATGTTAATTGGAACATAGAGCTTAACTTGAGAACCACGTGCCACCACAAGGGAGGAATGGGACCCCTTGGCTGACTAATTAGGAAAGCTAGTGGAAGACTACCTTACCCGAAAGGGGCAAGGGCAGTAGGGGAGAGGTCAGTGCAGGGAGGTCCCTGGTTGATTTTGCTGCGATGGCGATCAGCCAGGAACCCTGTACTGGATCTTCCTATAAACTGTAGCGGGTTTTCGGAAGCTAGTGGAACTTTGTAAAGGCCTCGTAGTGTTGCCCTGCCGCGCTTCCTAGGTAGAGGTGTATGGGATTCGCGACCCCTTGGCAAATGGGTAACATGACTTGTGGGTAAAGGGTACAACCTCTGCAGAGTGTAAAACTGGTATACTAGCCGAGCTCACGGTCATGAGCGGCTCAGGACTCTCTGATGTTTAAATTATGGAACTTAAATTCAATTTTGTCATTTGCATTGCATGGGTTTGTTATTAATTTTGTTCTATTACTTTACTTATGGTTTGGTATTTACTTACACTTAGTAATTGCTAATAAAATTTTGACCAACTACTTAAAAGCAATGCTCAGCTTTAACCCCTGTCATTGAATAGCCTTACACATCACATGAACTCACACCTTTGTGAGCTCATGTCCACTGGTTCCCCACAACTTGTTGAGCTATGATCATGTGTGAGCTCACCCTTGCTGTCTCACACCCCCCCCCCACAGGAGAAGATCTGGTGGTTCAGGAGGAGCCGCCTAACACTGAGGAGTTCGATCTGATCTAGGTGGCGTTTCCCAGTCGACATTGGCGCCGACGATCCTTAGTTCATTTTACCTTTATTATTTCATTTTGTAATAAGTCTTCCGCTATGTAATAAATACTCTGATGTTTTATGACATTTATCTCTATACACTCTGTTATTATATATGTTGTCTTCTTGGCGCATGTATGAGATGCACCCGACTTTGTCCTTTAAAACCGGGTGTTACATGATCAAAGACTCCAAACATATTGTCAACTTGGAGCAAGGTGCCACCTCCACACCCGAGGTGCAACCCGTCGCATTCAAAGCCACGAAAGAGAAGAAGGAGGAGTCTACACCAAGTAGGCTTCCAATCGACGCCTCCAAGCTCGACAACGAGGAAATGGCGCTCATCATCAAGAGCTTTCGCCAAATCCTCAAGCAAAGGAGAGGGAAAAACTACAAGTCCTACTCCAAGAAAGTTTGCTACCGGTGTGGTAGGTCCAGTCACTTCATAGCTAAATGTCCTATTTCTAGTGAAAGTGACAGGGACGACGACAAGAAGGGGAAGAAGAAGGAGAAGAAGAGGGACTACAAGAAGAAGGGCAGCGATGCCCACATATGTGGGGAATGGGACTCCGATGAGAGCTCCACCGACTCCTCCTCCGACGAGGACGCCGCCAACATCACCGTCAACAAGGGCCTCCTCTTCCCCAACGTCAGCTACAAATGTCTCATGGCTAAGGACGACAAAAAGAAGAAGGTACAATCTAGAGCCACCCCTAAATACACAACATCTAGTGATGAGGGTAGCTCTAGTGATAGTGAAGATAATATAATGTCTCTCTTTGCCAACCTTAGCATGGACCAAAAGAAAAAATGAAATGAATTAATTGAAGCAATCAATGAGAAGGACAAACTCTTGGATAGCCAAGAGAACTTCCTAATTAAAGAAAATTTGTTAAATTGAATATTTCTTATGCTCAGGAAGTAGAAAAATGTGAAAACCTGTCTAAAGAGCTTAGCATTTGCCATGATTCTATTTCTAGCCATAGGAATGAAAATGCTAGTTTAAATTTTAAGGTTAAAGAATTAAATGTTTGCAATGATTCTATTTCGTATCTTAGAGATGAGAATGCTTGATTAAGTGCTAAGATAGAGGAATTAAATGATTGCAAACCCTCTACATCTACTGTTGATCATGTTTCCATTTGCACTAGATGTAGAGATATTAATGTTGAGGCTATAGATGATCACCTTGCCATGATTAAGAAACAAAATGATCACATAGCTAAATTAGATGCTAAAATTGCCGAGCATGAGCTCGAAAATGAAAAATTTAAATTTGCTCGTAGCATGCTCTATAATGGGAGACACCCTGGCATTAAGGATGGCTTTGGTTTCCAACAGGGAAGCAATGTCAAGCTTAATGCCCCTAAAAGATTGTCTAACTTTGTAAAGGGTAAAGCTCCCATGGTTTAGGATAGTGAGGGTTACATTTTATATCCTGCTAACTATCCTAAGCACAAAATTAGGAGAATTCATGTTAGAAAACCTCACACTATTTCTTATCATGCATTTATATATATAAATAAGGCTTCTAGCTCTAGGCAATCAACTCATGTTAAATTGCCTAAAAGGAAAACTCCCACTGCATCAAATGAGCATAACATTTCATTTAAGACCTTTGATGCATCATATGTTTTAACTAACAAATCAGGCAAAGTAGTTGCCAAATATGTTGGGGGCAAACACAAGAGCTCCAAAACTTGTGTTTGGGTACCTAAGGTGCTTGTTTCTAACGTCAAAGGACCCAAGACTGTTTGGGTACCTAAGAACAAGGCCTAAAATTGTTTTGTAGGTTTATGCATCCGGTGGTTGAAGTTGGATAATCGATAGCGGGTGCACAAACCACATGACAGGGGAGAAAAGGATGTTCTCCTCCTATGAGAAAAACGAAGATCCCCAAAGAGCTATCACATTCGGGGATGGAAATCAAGGTTTGGTCAAAGGATTGGGTAAAATTGCTATATCAACTGACCATTCTATTTCCAATGTTTTTCTTGTAGATTCTTTATATTACAATTTGCTTTCTATTTCTCAATTATGCAAAATGGGCTACAACTGTCTATTTACTGATATAGGTGTTACTGTCTTTAGAAGAAGTGATGATTCAATAGATTTTAAGGGAGTGCTAGAGGGTCAGCTATACTTAGTTGATTTTAATCAAGCTGAACTAGGCACTTGGTTAATTGCTAAGACTAACATGGGTTGGCTCTAGCATCGCCGACTAGCCCATGTTGGGATGAAGAATCTCCACAAACTTTTAAAAGGAGAGCACATTTTAGGACTAACAAATGTTCATTTTGAGAAAGACAGGGTTTGTAGCGTATGCCAAGCTGGAAAGCATGTTGGCACTCATCATCCACACAAGAACATAATGACGACGGACAAGCCACTAGAGTTGCTCCACATGGATGTATTCGACCCGATAGCTTACATAAGCATCGGCGGGAGTAAGTACTGTCTAGTTATTGTGGATGACTATTCTCGCTTCACTTGGGTATTCTTTTTGCAGGAAAAATCTCAAACCCAAGATACCTTAAAAGGATTCTTAAGACGGGCTCAAAATGAGTTCAGATTGAGGATAAAAAAGATAAGAAGCGATAATGGGATGAAGTTCAAGAATTCTTAAATTGAAGGATTTCTTGAGGATGAGGGCATCAAGCATGAGTTCTCTTCTCCCTACACACCTCAACAAAATGTTGTTGTGGAGAGGAAGAATAGAACTCTATTGGATATGGTAAGGACCATGCTTGATGAGTACAAGACACCAGACCGGTTTTGGGTAGAAGCAATCAACACTGCTTGCTACTCCATCAACCGGTTATATCTTCACTGAATCCTCAAGAAGACATCATATGAACTCCTCACCGGTAAAAAGCCCAATGTTTCATATTTTAGTGTCTTTGGAAGCAAATGTTTTATTCCTGTTAAAAGAGGTAGAAAATCTAAATTTGCTCCTAAGGCTGTAGAAGGCTTTTTACTTGGTTATTACTCAAACACAAGGGCATATAGAGTCTTCAACAAATCCACTAGGTTTGTTCAAGTTTCTTGTGACATTGTGTTTGATGAGACTAATGGCTCCCAAGTGGAGCAAGTTGATCTTGATGAATTAGATGATGAAGAGGCTCCATGCATCACGCTAAGGAACATGTCCATTGGGGATGTGTGTCCTAAGGAATCCGAAGAGCCCACACAGGTACAAGATCAACCATCATCTTCCAACCAAGCATCTCCACCAACTCAAGATGAGGAACAGGCTCAAGATGATGAAAATGAAGATCAAGAAGATGAGCCACCTCAAGAGGAGGATAATGATCAAGGGGGAGATGAAGAGAATGAAGACAAGGAAGATGATAAGGAAATTCAGGGTCAAATACTGCCACACCCAAGAGATCACCAAGCAATTCAACGAGATCACCCTGTCAACTCCATCCTTGGTGAAATTCATAAGGGGGTAACCACTAGATCTCGAGTTGCACATTTTTGTGAGCATTACTCTTTTGTTTCCTCTATTGAGCCATACAGAATAGAGGATGCACTACGAGATCCGGATTGGGTGCTGGCAATGCAAGAGGAACTCAACAACTTCACGAGGAATGAGGTATGGCATTTGGTTCCACATCCTAATCAAAATGTTGTAGGTACCAAATGGGTATTCCGCAACAAGCAAGATGAGCATGGTGTGGTGACAAGGAACAAAGCCCGACTTGTGGCCAAAGGTTATTCACAAGTTGAAGGTTTGGACTTTGATGAAACTTATGCACCCGTAGCTAGGCTTGAGCCAATTCGTATATTACTTTCCTATGCTACTTACCATGGCTTCAAGCTCTATCAAATGGACGTGAAAAGTGCCTTCCTCAATGGACCTATCAAGGAAGAGGTCTATGTTGAGCAACCTGCTGGCTTTGAAGATAGTGAGTACCCTAACCATGTGTATAAACTCTCAAAGGCGCTTTATGGGCTCAAGCAAGCCCCAAGAGCATGGTATGAATGCATGCGAGATTTTCTTATCACTAATGGCTTCAAAGTCGGTTAAGCCGATCCTACTCTCTTTCCTAAAACTGTTGCAAAAGATTTTTTTGTATGCCAAATTTATGTTGATGATATTATATTTGGGTCTACTAACAAGTCAGCTTGTGAAGAGTTTAGTAGGATCATGATTCAGAAATTCGAGATGTCAATGATGGGGGAGTTGAAGTATTTTCTAGGATTTCAAATCAAGCAACTCCAAGATGGTACCTTCATCAGCCAAACAAAGTACATTCAAGACATAGTTAAGAAGTTGGGGATGAAGGATGGCGAACCCATCAAGACACTCAAGGGAACCAATGGGCATCTCGACCTCGACATGGGAGGTAAATCCATAGATCAAAAGGTATACCAGTCGATGATAGGATCTTTACTCTATTTATGTGCATCTCGACCGGATATTATGCTTTCTGTATGCATGTGTGCAAGATTTTAGGCCAATCCTAAGGAGGTTCACCTTAGGGCCGTAAAGAGAATCATGAGGTATTTAGTTTGCACTCCTAAGTTTGGGCTTTGGTACCCCAAGGGATCCACTTTAGATTTAATAGGATATTCTGATGCCAATTGGGCAGGGTGCAAAATTGATAGGAAGAGCACATCAGGGACTTGTCAGTTTCTGGGAAGATCCCTTGTGTCATGGGCTTCAAAGAAACAAAACTCAGAGGCTCTTTCCACCTCCGAAGCCGAGTACATTGCCACAGGCCATTGTTGTGCGCAATTACTTTGGATGAAGCAAACCCTTAGGGACTATGGCTACAAATTGAGCAAAGTCCCCCTCCTATGTGATAATGAGAGTGCAATCCGCATGGTGGATAATCCCATTGAACACAGCCACATTAAGCACATAGACATTCGGTATCACTTTCTGAGAAATCACCAACAAAGGGGGGATATCGAAATAGCTTATGTAAACACCAAGAATCAATTAGCCAATATCTTTACCAAGCCATTAGATGAGAAAACCTTTAGCAAACATATGAATGAGCTAAATATACTTGATTCTCGGAATTTTGATTGAAACATTGCACACATAGCTCATTTATACCTTTGATCATATCTCTTTCATTTTTATACAAATCCATATTTTTTATTATTTATGTACCAAGGCTACGACTAATGTGTTTTCAAGTGTATTTCTATACTAAGTCGTAGATTGAACGGGAAATGGAGTATTAGGCGAAGACAAGGCTTCCACTCCAACTCAGACGGTATCATTTACCCTTTGTCGTTACTCCCACACATCTCTCAAATTGGTACAATCCTTCACTCATATTTCCTTTACCAATGGGGGAGAAAATATTTTGAGGGCTCTCAAAGTCTCTGTTTTTGGCGATTAATGCCAAAGGGGGAGAGAATATTAAGCCCAAAGCAAAACGACCGCACCACCACCATTTCAAAAATTTTCGAAATCAAGTTGTATTTGGTATTTCTTAATTAGTATTTATGCTTCACTTAAGTTGTGAAAATAAATTTACAATTAATCCTTCAATTGGTATCTTTTCAATATTCAAAATTGGAATCTATTTAAAAAACCTTCTTGAAAGCTAAGAGGAGAATTTCATTCAGGGGAGTCTTATTTAGTCAAAGGAAAAAGCTTTTGAAACAGGGGGAGAAATTTCAAATCTTGAAAATGCTTCTCGCAATCTTATTCATATACCTTTGACTATTTGCAAAAGGCTTTGAAAAGATTTTCCAAAATTTATTTGCAAAAACAAGTGGTGCAAATGTGGTCCAAAATATTAAATAAAAGAAAAGCAATCCATTCATATCTGGTGAGATTATCAATTGGTCTAATTCCAAGTAACCTATGCACTTACCATATGCAAACTAGTTCATTTATGCACTTTATATATTTGCTTTGGTTTGTGTTGGCATCAATCACCAAAAAGGGGGAGATTGAAAGGGAAATAGTGTTAACCTTTTCCTACAATTAATTTTAGTGGTTGAATGTCCAACACAAACATATGGACTAACTAGTTTGCTCTAGAATTCATGTATTACAGGTGCATAAGGTTCAACATAAACCAATAAAAGATTCAAGTTAGGGACTAAATTGAACCGGAGCAAAGAAATGAGTGTGCTGTGGTCTGGCGCACCGGAGTGTTTGGTGTGCCACCGGACAGTGTCCGGTGCACCAGGCCCATACAGGGTTAAACCAGCCACTCTCAGGAAAATGCAAGCACGCTCCGCTATAATTCACCGGACTGTCCGGTGAGTCAGCAGGCAACGACTATCCAGCGCGCAACAGTCGACTCTTACAACGGGAACAGTGCAGCACAGTGCGCGACAGAAGTCAGAGCAGTGAGTCAGAGGTGCACCGGACTGTCCGGTGCACCACCAGACTGTCCGGTGTCGCAAGAGGACAAAGCTCCAACGGTCGCCCGAGCTCCTAACCCTAACGGTTGGGTGACGTGGTGGCGCACCGGACAGCGCATAGTGCCTGTCCGGTCGTGCACCGGTCTGTCCGGTGTGCCCATCGCCAGCATCCTCCCCAACGACTACTTTGGTGGTTGGGGGCTATAAATACCCCCAACCACCACAACTTTAGGAATCCAAGTTTTCTGAACATCACATTCAATACAAGAGCTCTAGCATTCACTCCAAGACACAATGCTAAAGGTCAAATCCTCTCTGAGTCCCAAATTCACTCCAAACACTTAGTGGCTTGTGAGAGAGATATTTTTGTGTTCATTTGAGTTCTTGTCGCTTGGATTGGCTTTCTTCTTTTCCCATTCTTATTCTCAAGTGCTTTGTAAGTGAGGCAAGAGAAACCAAGTGTGTGGTGGTCCTTGCGGGGTCTTAGTGACCCGTGAGATTAAGGAAGATGGCTCACTCGGTCTAAGTGACCGTTTGAGAGAGGGAAAGGGTTGAAATAGACCCGGTCTTTGTGACCTCCTCAACGGAGACTAGGTTCTTTGGAACCGAACCTCGGTAAAACAAATTACCGTGTTCACTCGCCTTATTTCTTGGTTGATTTGTTTTCCCTCTCTTTCCGACTTGAATCTAATTCTAACGCTAACCCCGAGCTTAGTGCGTGTTTGAAGTTATAAATTTCAGGTTTCGCCTATTCACCCCCCTCTAGGCGACTTTCAATTACTAAATTCGGAGTTATGGTTATTTAGTTATGAATTTCTGAAGTTATTTAGTACCTAGAATAGATTAATTGAAATGAACATTTTAATTCAAGTTTCATAGTTAAACAGAGGTACTAGGTGATGAATAATATTAAAACAAAATTAATGCCACTGGAATGAATCAATTTGGACTTATAATGAATTTAATATGAATTATATAAGTTTCTAAAATTATTTTTGTATTAAAAACCAATTTTCCTTAACTATTTCTCTAATTTCTCTGATCTCAGGATTGGGCGCCAAATTCTGGAAAAGCCAGGGGCTGGCACGCAAGTTTCCCCCAGACTCAGAATCTACCAGGACAGACCGCGGGTTGGTTCCCCAAAAATAGAGGGGCTTTTCTGCAAAACATGCACGGCGAAGGGGTACCATGATCCCTCGGCCGTTGGATCCGGGTTTAGCGTGTAGGATTAGATTTACATCTACTCTAGTTAATTAACCGCAGTCACTCTTGGTCGTCGGATCCGAGATCCACGGTCCATACCTGATTGGAACCAATGGCTCGGATTTAACTATCCTAAACGGCTGTGCACCACGATCCAAGCCGTCTGCTTCAAGATCTGCGGGCAGGGAGCCGTCTTCCTCGACCCATCAGCCACAAGCCACCGGCGGCATCTAAGCCCCACGGCGGCACCCAGAACAGAGACGCCATACTGGCCGCGCTTAGTGCACCAAACTCACACACAACCCCTGCTATGCGTAGAGACGGTTACCGTGATCATGTGGGAGTAAAAACTTACCAGGATATGGCAGCGCAGGATTCGGTCCATGAGACGAGGCGGCACCGTGACGGTCAAGGAAGTCTGGCGAGCAATTCGTCGACACCCCGGACACAACACCCACAACTAACGGATTCCAGGGATGACGACGGATCACCCGCAACGGCCCTTGCTGGCACGGGGGCGCTACCGGCGTCAATTGCCTGCGGCGGCAATGCAACTGACTTGGCGGCGGTGCACAGCTACAGGGGCACTAACCTAAGGTTACGGAAGGTCAGGGCAGCCGCGCTAGGGTGGAGCTTTATGCAGGGTCAACCCCATCACTCCACCCTAGCAAGCCGAACTCTGCGGATGGTGGTTGGGAAACATTCTTGCCGAGATTCACGGGAGGAAGAGGAACAGTGGAAGTCGTTGGGTCCCGCACTCCAGAGAAAACGGAAGCCGCAATTGACCCGCGGTGTCTGGTTGAACGGGCCTGCATGATAGCCAAAAGCACAAACAAACGCGCGCGGTTGTGCACAGTCGGGCCCACGGGTCGGCCACACACACGCGATAGTGCACAGAAACGGACGAGTGGGGGGTAATGGGCTGCCTTGGTAACCAAGTTGAACCAAGACAGGGAATTCAGCCCAGCGTCCGTTTTCCATTTTTTTCTCTTTATTATTTTCTTTTCTATTTTTCAAATCCAAGTGCTCAAATGAATTTGAATCCCTAGTTTGATTTTCAGACTTTCAAATTTCAAATAAGATTCTGATGTGAATGGTACTACATTCTTTTTGAGAAAATTATTTATGTACCGTTATATTTATTATTTATCACACATTTTAACTCTATTGCTCCCAATTTATTTAGTGCTTTTAATTTGAACTTGTGTCTAGTCTTATTTCATTTATAATTTTGTATTTGATGCACAAACAAAAGGAAATCCAACATGATGCATCGAGTATTTTACGAGTTATTTGTTCATTTAAATCAGGATGTTCCCATGTTGAAATGAATAGATGGCAAGATATTTACGGTGATTAACTCACTTCGTATTGTTTATATTTTGGGCATTACAACCTGTAGCACTTAACCCTTGCATAAGTCAACTTGCCACCGGGTTTCTCAAGACTAGAATGGGTTCACGCCAACTGAGGACATGGATACTCCATCGTCCAGACTCTTGCCACGGAGGGTACACGCTACTCTTGCCATCTCTCCACTCCCATTGCGTGGTGGCCTTTCTGGTATTGGTCTGACTGAGGCAAAGCTTACCCATGACGAGGCATGTGGTCAGTTAAAAGGTCCTCGATCATCAAGCCTACATCGGCTCGATCCTTAATCAACTCAGACGGAGACACTACACCGCGACTCGTTTCTCGTGCAAGTCACCCGCTCTGTCTCGTCTTTAATACTTAAAAACCCAAAGTTTGGTACCTGATAGAGGTACTTCTTTTTAGATGTTGAACCCATCACGGCCATGATGGATTCACCATCATAAGTCTTTTCTTTTTAAAAATCCCCATCCAGTGTGGAGCATCACCTTTTATTTAAAACAAAACATTTTGTTTTCTAAAGCAAGACTAAGCATCAGAAAACTTTTTTGAATAAATCAGGTAACAAGGAATGGTAATCAATTTTCCAAGGAAGGGAATGCATCAATTGTTGGGCACACAACTCCTATCACCTAATGCATCAAACAAGGTGATAAAGTTTTTAAAACAACAAGGAAAAGGATAATGCATCGGGGCTTGCCTTGTGTTGCAGGAGATTAAGGGTCCACTCCGCAGATGTCGAAGTAAAAGTTGTTCTCCGCTGGGGGATTTTCAGCTTGGGAGACAACCTCTTCTTCTATCACGGTTTCTTCCTCGTGTTCTATACATGACAATACATGTACATGAATGCTTATGTGATGTTATGAATATGCAGTTACACAATAGAAACATACTAAGTTGTATCTTGAATACAACTTTCCTTCACGGTACAAACTAGTAACTAGGGTTTCCTAAGTAGATATTCTGTTAGGTTAGTATTAAATAATTAATCCAAGGAGGCTAGTTATTGGGTTTCTGATCAAACAGTGCCCGAATCATTTCAAACTTCACTTAGGAGCTTTAATTATCATATTAGCCTTACCTAAAAAGTTTTATGATTTTTGGAATTACTAAACTATTTCTAAAATTCTGAAATGCTTGGTTTAAGCACCTTTAAATGCTATATAATTCTAGGGTTGGGATGAAAATATAGAAACTATTTTTATTACATACTATGTGATTTTAGGAGTCTAGCAAAATTGGTCTCATGATTTTAGCTATTTTCTACTATTTTTCTACAAATTTCCTAAGCTGACAGTAAAAAGAAAAGGAGAAATGATGAATAGTGTCGGGCCGGATCTAGCCCAAGTCAGCCCACGAATAGAGAAAATGCACGCGTGCCCACGCCCGTGTTTCGGATTTGCGTGAAGGCCCCTATGTATTTGAATATCCAGTAAGGAGCCCTAGGTACTATTTACGTGTCTCACTGACAGTTGCACAAAGGCACATGTGCTTTTGTTTCTTCACGGCTCTAGGTCCTCAACGACGGCGCGCTCGCCCGCCAGCCACCCCTTACTGGGACTCGCTTCAAACGACGATGACCATCATATCCGAGTATCAGATTATCATCCTCGATCCAAGACGATCCTAGTCCATGTATTATACTAATTGAGCTAATCTGACCAGGAATCCCCCCCCGTCCACAACGATGACGAACACCAAGGATCGGCATAGCTGTTCCCTTAGACCTAGCGTGGTAGGGTTCAATTGGTTGGGTTTACAATCAATAGGAGACCCTAAGGTACTAGAACACAAACCAGAGAAGTATGAACCGACCTAGAATTCTCTAGCCACGACGAGATGTCTCACGGCAGCGTTCCGGCCGATTTGGGGGAAACATGAAATTCGTGAGCTATGGTGGATGATCAGGAGTGAGGAGTGGTGCTCTGGGTGTGTAACAAGAAGGCGGAGCAGGGAGGGCCTTCAATTTATAGTGACCACTTGAGTGCTTCGCGGATTTGGGATAAGATGATCTTGCGGCCGGAAAGAAGGTGAGTCACTGGAGTATATCTACAGTGGCGCTCGGCTTGGCAAGGACTCTGGTGGTAAATTGGCTGTCCACTGTGACATCTTGCGACGTGGTAACGACCTTAAGTATGTGGCATGGCTACAAGGAGCAGCGAAATCCGGTGATGGCACCTCGGCCGATCGCGTGGCAAGTGGCATAGTGAATAGTCCGACGATAAGGCTCAAGCTCCCCTCTACGTTGAGATCTTTTACCCCGCTTGCGTTGTACGTGATATCACAGCGTAAATCTCCCAGGCGAGCATGAATCATAGCGAAGGATCGCCGGCGTTGGATTCACTGAATGGGAGATCTTTTCAGCTACTGTACCATTGTGATCTTCTTCAGTGCGCCTGCAAGAGCGGTTTGAGGAGCTTTGTTCTGTAATTTTCATGTGACAAACTGCTAATCTGACTACATCAAAATTATTGCCCAATATACCAGCTTCAACTTTGTTATAGAGTTCTTGATCGAATACTCAATGACTCATGCGTAATTCGGCCTCAAAGTTAACTAGAGTTCAAAGACAGTCTCTGTTCAGGGTAAAGCCCGACTGACAACCCGATTTATAGGGCAATTTGCTCCAAATTCTGTATAGTTCTAGGGCTTAATCACTTAATCAAACTTGGACTACTATAGTAGCTCTACCAATGTGTTGTAGTGACACATGGCAAAATCTCCACACATCAGGAGATATTAGGGCTTGAATTTGGCTAGTTAACACTGCATTTCAGGGTCAAGTATAGGGGTGCTTTTGGGATCTTTTTGCAATTTACTCCAATTTGTTCCACAAAACTTGGAAATCTCCAAATTTAAAAGTTGCTTAATTTTTATTACTATACCACTTTGATATATGCACTTTGGTCCAAAAGTGCATAGAAATAGGAGTCATCTTATGGAGCACTAATTAGGGTTTCTAGGCTCTCTATTAGGGTTTTAAGTGTTCTAGGGTTTATGTGGTACTCAAACTCTCCACGTTGAATCTTTCTTGAACATCTCCAATAACCCTTGAGATCATACTCTAATTCTCATCTCATACCCCTACATGCTTCTATTCCTTGGGTAAGTGCCCTATCCTAGGGTTAAAGATCAAGTCATGTCATCACATCACAAGCTTGTTTTGAAATTTGAACCTAGTGGATGCACTCTAGGTGTAACATACATAATGAAATGCTAATGCATATGATGCCATGCCAAAGTTTTAGTTATTGTAACACCAGAGGTGTTACATCCTTCGCCCCCATAAAAGAATCGCGTCGCGAGATTTAAGGCTCTAGGGTAAGTAATGGAAAAGGAAACTCGTCACAACTTTATTTCCTATTTTCTCTTACAGAGCAGGAGGTGGGTGTGGGGGTTCATTCTAACTTTACAATAAAGTACATAAACTTTAAAGATTACAGGAGGCTAAAAACTTAGGAAAATGTTTCTTTGAGAAGTGTCGAGTCTCCCAGGTAGCTTCTTCTTCGGTGTGTTGGTTCCACTGTACCTTATAAAACTTGAGAGTCCTTTTTCGAGTAATTATGTCCTTCTGATCCAAAACTCGAATGGGATGTTCTGAATAGCATAAGTCTAGTTCCAATTTAACATCAGCCACATCCATAGTTTGATCAGGAATCCGGAGACACCTCTTTAACTGAGATACATGGAACACATTATGCACAGAAGACAGTGATTCTGGCAACCGAAGTCTATATGTGACTTGCCCATATCGCTGAAGAATGGGGAACAGGCCAATGAATCGGGGTGCTAACTTTCCTTAAACCCGGAATAGACTAAAACCCTTCATTGGGATACTTTCAGGTATACATGATCGCCGACTTGAAAAACCAATGGTCGACGCCGTTTATCCGCATAATTTTTCTGTCGAGCATGAGCTTCTCTCAAGTTATGTCTTATGCGTTGGACCTTTTCTTCTATTTCTTTAACCAAATCAGGCCTAAAAAACCACCGTTCTCCTGGTTCTGACCAATTTAAGGGTGTTCTGCATTGCTATCTGTATAGAGCTTCAAACGGTGCCATTTTAATGCTCTCTTGGTAACTGTTATTATAAGAAAATTCTACCAGTGGCAGACAATCATCCCATTTTTTGTGGGAACTCCAAGACACAGGCTCGTAGCATATCTTCCAATATTTGGTTTACTCTTTCGATTTATCTACTTGTTTGTGGATGATAGGCTGAACTGTGGAGCAATTTAGTGCCCAAAGATTTGTGCAGCTCTTCCCAAAACATGGATACTAATTGCGGTCCTCGGTCCGACACTATTGTCTTTGGAACTCCATGTAAACTGAGAATATGAGCGATATAAAGGTCTGCATATGTAACCACTGGATATTTCACCTTAACGGGGAGAAAATGAGCAGTTTTTGTAAGCCGGTCCACTATGACCCAAATAGAGTCATATCCTTTTGATATCTTGGGTAATCCCACAACAAAATCCATACTGATGTCTTCCCATTTCTAGGTTGGGATCGGCAATGATTGTAAAGGTCCAACATTTTTCATATGCACTGTCTTAACTCATCTACAAGTGTCACATTTTGCAACATAGTGAGCGATCTCAATCTTTATCTTAGTCCACCAATAATGATGTTTCAAGTCTTGGTACATCTTAGTACTTCCAGGGTGAATTGAATACCGACTAAGATGAGCTTCATCCAAGATTTGTTGATGGACTTCAGCATCCTTAAGCACCACTATGCGGTCTTTAAACCATATCACTCCTTGATCATCTTTCCTAAAACAATTAGCTTTGCTGGCCTCCATTTTCTCATTACTATATTTTGTTCCCTTATCAATCCTTTGAGCATCAATAATCTTTTGTAGAATAACTGACTCAAGATTCAAATGTGTTAAGGTTCCTTGTTGCACTATCCCTAGATTTAATCTTTTCATTTCTTGACATAAGGTGGTGTCAGGAAATCCCAAAGTGAGATAATGACAAAAGGCTTTATGACTTAAAGCATCCGCCACCACATTAGCCTTTCCTAGGAGATAATGAATTTCTAGGTCATAATCCTTGATCAGCTCGAGCCACCTTCTCTGTCTCATGTTTAGCTCCGACTGGGTGAAAATGTACTTTAAACTCTTGTGATCTATATATATATAACATATATTCCCCAGTAGATAATGACGCCAAATCTCAATGGCATGAACTACTGCGGCCAGTTCCAAATTATGTGTTGGGTAGTGTTCCTCATGCCGGCACAGCTACCTTGAAGCATACGCTATTACTTGTCCCTCTTGCATCAGAACACACCCAAGCCCAATGCCGGATGCGTCACAATAAACATCAAATGGCTTCTCAATATCCGATTGTGCCAAAACCAGTGCAGTGGTCAGCAATACTTTCAATTGTTCAAAGGCCTCATTGCACTTGGGAGACCAGTCAAACTTAACATCATTCTTTAGCAACTCAGTAAAGGTTTAACGATTTTGGAGAAATCCGGGATAAACCTGCGATAATAACCAGCTAATCCAAGGAAACTTCTAACTTGATGCACTGAAGTGGGAGATTTCCATTCCAGAATATCCTTGACCTTGCTGGAATCAACCGCAATCCCTTTGGCTGATAAAACATGTCCTAGAAATTGGATTTCCTCCAACTAGAACGCGCACTTGTTGAATTTGGCATAAAGTTGATGTTCTCTCAAGTGCATTAACACAATTCGCAAATGTTTTGTATGCTCCTCCTCATTCTTGGAATAGATCAAAATGTCATCAAAAAAGACCACCACAAACTTGTCTAATTCGGGCACGAATACCAAATTTATTAAGTATGTGAAGTGGGCTGGAGCATTTGTCAATTCAAAAGACATAACCAAATATTCGAATAACCCATACCGAGTGGTGAAAGCAGTATTGGGCATATCCTCTGGTCAAATTCTGATCTGATGATAGCCCGATCTGAGATCAATTTTAGAAAACACCTGGGCTCCAGTGAGTTGATCGAATAAAAGATCAATCCGAGGAAGTGGATACTTGTTTTTAATAGTCACTTCATTAAGGGGTCTGTAGTCCACACACATTCGAAGGGTTTGATCCTTCTTCTTGACAAAGATTGATGGACATCCCATGGCGATGAACTCGGTCTAATAAATCCTTTCTTCAATAAATCTTGTAATTGCGTCTTGAGTTTCGCCAGCTCGTTGGGTGGCATACTGTACGATCTTCTAGGGATAGGAGCCGTACCGGGCTTCAATTCAATCACAAACTCCACATCCCTCTCTGGAGGTAATCCGGGCAAATCTTCAAGGAATACATCTAGGAATTCACACACAACTCGGATGACTTGTATCTCTTGCGCTATGGCTTCAAAAACTTGTCCAGATACTTTAACTGGGGCAGATACAGGGATGGACAACTTGACTTCTTCTTGTCCATGACTTAGCTGAATAGTCCTCTGATCCGCATTGATTATAGCCTTATTCTAGGCTAACCAATTCATGCCTAGAATTACATCTACATCTTGTCCCTTTATATCTATCATGTTGGTAGGGAATTCATGTTCGGCCAATCTCGCGGGTACGTGGAAGACTACTTCCTTAGTAAAGATTTGACCCCTAGGTGATTGAATAACAAACCCCTCCTTTGATTCAATACTATGTATGCAATGCTTCTCAACAAAAGTCTTGCTCATAAAAGTATGTGATGCACCAGAATCAAAAAGGATGACTGCGGGATGGTTGGCAACGAAAAACGTACCCATCATCACCGGTTCTCCTTCCGGGGTGATCACCACATGGGTGTAGAAGACTTGCCCAGTTTTCCTTGTATTTTTGCCCGCTGGCGTTTTGGCCACATTTCCCTTGCCTTGAGACGTGTTCCCAGAAGTCTGTTGAGAATTTGATTTATTCTGCTTTGGATAGGGACAGTCTTTGATGAAGTGTCCAGACTTCCTACAATTAAAAAAGCCATTAGAGGAACTAGGTAGGGCGGGGTAACGAGCACCAAGGGCACTCAGCT
Organism: Zea luxurians; assembly: GCA_029449295.1. Lineage (NCBI taxonomy): Eukaryota > Viridiplantae > Streptophyta > Magnoliopsida > Poales > Poaceae > Zea > Zea luxurians. Next base: position 10,587,793 of record JAOPSE010000069.1, on the reverse strand, counting down.
AATTGTTCTGAGCGGGGGCAAGAGTGCGGCGGATAAAAACTGGTTGCTTGAAAGGATATGTGGTTGGACGAGGAGAAAAGCGATTTGGGTTGAAAGGGCGAATCACCAACCTCGACCGCTTTCTCAGATCCTTGAGACGATCCTTCGCCCACATATCTCTTTGTTTTTCCTTGTCCCGAATTCTTGGCTTTCACCGAAAGTGCTGTGCTTACGGCCCTGCTATAAGTGTGGTCCAGGCATGTGGCCATCCTTTGCTGGAGTCGGTCATTTAAACCTCTCATGAAGCAATTCTTCTTCTTCAAATCCGTGTCCACTTGGTCTATAGCATACTGGAAGAGATGATTGAATTTGGTGAGATATTGCATCACCGAGTCTCCTCCTTGCTTCAAACGTATAAACTCCTCTAGTTTCATCTGTAAAACCCCTTCTGGAATATAGTGTTCCCTGAACGCTTGCTTGAATTCTGCCCACGTGACAAGATGTCCTGCATGATGAATAGGTGCAAAATTTGCCCACCAGGTGCTAGCAGGGCCTCTCAATTGTTGGACAGTGAACATGGGCTTTTGGGTCTTGGTACACTGAATCAATCCGAACTTTTGCTCCATAACCCAAATCCATTCATCTACTTCCAAAGGTTCTTCTGCTTTAACAAAAAGCGATGGACGAGTTTCAGAAAACTCCAAATATGTGGTGTCTTGGGGGCCTTGGGGTTGACCTCTACCTCCCTGCTGATGAAACTGATTCCCAACCATTTCACACAGGAAACGGGTGTTATCAGCAGTGGCATTAACTAAGGCAGTGATAGCCTCTGCCAACGTGGGAGGTACAGGCGGCGGGTATGAAGTTTCCTCCCCACCGCGGGAAGTTCTCGTCCCATCTTGAGCATGAGTTCTTGATGAGGAAGAAAAACATACTTAATTATTACATGCCACAAGTACACCACCTTTATTACATTATGCCAGACTGGTGCTAATTATACATACTCACTGGTACAACTCAACTTTCTTTATTTAATTTACCTAAGGATACCACCTACTACTATACAATTCTAGTTATCTTCGTCCGTGGCTGCTCCCGCTCCACTACCAGCTTCGGGAGAGCAATCATCTACGAGGTTCATGGAAGGAGGGGCTCCAAATAGATCCAACTCCCCATAAGGTCCTCCACCAGTTGCTCCAGATGTTCTGGCTCCCATTGTTGTAACCTCTGGTGGCACGTTCGGGTGCAGCTGGTCGTATAGCACGTGCACTTCCTCATGCAGAGTGTTATTGTATGCTTGAGATTCTCCAGTGCTACGTTTATCTCCATCACCCGGCTCGGGCATTCGCCTCGCAATCCCAAGCTACAGAGCACAAATTTACGACCCAGTCTATAGCCCTGTCTCGTTCCATGTTCTCCTACTGCAAGCGATCAATCTCCGCTGACAGCTTAGCAATACTGTGGCTATCTCGTGCACGTTCCATGTTTCCATGGCGCAGTTCCAACGTGAGTCATTCAACTCTGATCTCTAGACCCCCTATGGGATCATTACTTCCACTACTGCTCCCTTCATGTCGAGGAGCCAACTGGTGTTGCGGCACGCCTCGGGGTCTAGTTGCCTTCCTTTGGGTAGTCTTGGTACGTGTCATACCTCCATAAGAGTGGGAGATTTATTTAGTATAGTGTAAACAAGATGCATGCATGACCTATGATTATGGAATCAACTTTTTCGTTGATCCCCTACCTCCTACGTATACTATTATTTGGCACTCTATTACACGACTTCAAAAGATAAGTTACTACAAGAAAGGATCAAGGTAAGAATAAAAAGATTCTAAGATAAGTATTTTAAAAAAAATCTTTTGAAGCACTAAGTAATGTCCGAAGAGACAGGCTTTGCTCCGATAACAGCTGTCACGGAACCTCCCAAGGTATTAGGACCACCTACAGATGTCCTTGCCCTAAGGACCTCAGACAGTCATGCAGGTGTGCATAATGACTATGCAAGTTCGGTTATCTGTATCTCTATCATATTGCCGAAGAGTGCTTAACCCATCACACAGACATTACACATCATCGGAGTAGAGAGTAAGTGGAAAAAATTACAATAACATAATTTACATTCATACGAAAATATAGAAAGAGTAGTTATTACATATTCGGGTTCTTGAGTGTGTAACTCATTATTACATCCCCGGGAGGCAAAACACCCTCCCAAATAAGTTTTAGTGTTCATCCTCCTGCTCAGGAACCACCTTGGAACAGAAATAGCAGAACTCAGCCGTTTCGTCACCTATAACAACATGGGTTTGAAAACCCTGAGTACAGAGTGTACTTTCGCAAGTCATACCCATCAAAGGAAAAGACTTTCAAGGATATGCTGGCCTTTTGGGAATCAAGGCAAAGCATAACAAGATTCAAAGATTCCTTTTGCGGAAAACCTTACTATGAGTGGATCCTTAAAAATCCATTTTTATTATCAGGTCAATTAGTTACCAGCATCTAGATTTCTTATTTTTCTAGATCAAGCACTTGGCCTACACTAGCCGTCTTTTATCAACCCTTCAGTTCAGTTGATGCTATGTGTAGGGCAGTGACCAAGTCTTCATGTCCAAGAAGTAACGGCGATCCGAATCGATTAATACCCAGCTGGGGATCTCCAACCATACGACATGTGTAGCACTTAACCCTTGCATATGTCAACTTGCCACCGGGTTTCTCAAGACCAGAATGGGTTCACGCTAACCGAGAGCACAGATACTCCACCGTCTAGCCTCTTGCCACAGAGGGTACATGCTACTCTCGCCATCTCTGCACTCACATTGTGTGGTGGCCTTTCTGGTATTGGTCCGACCGAGGCAAAGATCACCCATGACGAGGCATGTGGCCAGTTAAAGGGTCCTCGATCATCAAGCCTACATCGGCTCGGTCCTTAATCGACTTAGACGGAGACACTACATCGAGACTCGTTTCTCGTGCAAGTCACCCGCCCGGTCTCATCTTTATTACTTAAAAACCTAAAGTTTGGTACCTTACAGAGGTACTTCTTTTCATATGTTGAACCCATCACGGCCATTATGGATTCACCACCATAAGTCTTTTCTTTTTAAAAATCCCCATCCAGTGTGGAGCATCACCTTTTATTTAAAACAAAACATTTTATTTTTTAAAGCAAGACTAAGCATCAGAAAACTTGTTTGAATAAATTAGGTAACAAGGAATGGTAATCAATTTTCCAAGGAAGGGAATGCATCAATTGTTTATCACACAACTCCTATCACCTAATGCATCAAACAAGGTGATAAAGTTTTTTAAAACAATAAGGAAAAGGATAATGCACCGGGGCTTGCCTTGTGTTGCAGGAGGTTCAGGGTCCACTTCGCAGATGTCAAAGTAAAAGTTGTTCTCCGCTGGAGGATTTTCAGCTTTGGAGACAACCTCTTCTTCTATCACGGTTTCTTCCTCGTGTTCTATACATGACAATACATGTACATGAATCCTTATGTGATGTCATGAATATGCAGTTACACAATAGAAACATACTAAGTTGTATCTTGAATACAACTTTACTTCACGGTACAAACTAGTCACTAGGGTTTCGTAAGTAGATATTCTTTTAGGATTAGTATTAAATAATTAATCCAAGGAGGCTAGTTATTGGGTTTCTGATCAAACAGTGCCCAAATCATTTCAAACTCCACTTATGAGCTTTAATGATCATATTAGGCTTACCTAAAAAGTTTTATGATTTTTGGAATTACTAAACTATTTCTAAAATTCTAAAAATGCTTGGTTTAAGCACTTTAAATGCTATATAATTTTAGGGTTGGGATAAAAACATGAAAACTATTTTTATTAAATACTATGTGATTTTAGGAGTCTAGAAAAATTGGTCTCGTGATTTTACCAATTTTCTACTGTTTTCTACAAATTTCCTAATCTGACAGTAAAAAGAAAAGGAGAAATGATGAATAGGTCGGGCCGGATCTCGCCCAAGTTAGCCCACGAATAGAGAAAACGCACGCGCGCCCGCGTTACGGATTTGCACCGAGGCCCCTAGGTATTTGGATATCCAGTAAAGAGCCACAGGTACTATTTACGTGTCTCACTAACAATTGCACAAAGGCCCCTGTACTTTTGTTTCTTCACGGCTCTAGGTCCTCAACGACGATGACCGTCGTATCCGAGTATCTGATTATCATCCCTGATCCAAGACGATCCTAGTGCATGTACTAATTGAGCTAATCTAACCCAGAATCCCCCTGTCCACAACGACGGCGAACACAGAGGATCGGTAGAGCTGTTCCTGTCGACCTAGTGCGGTAGCGTTCAATCGGTCGGGTTTACAAGAAATAGGAGACCCTAAGGATACTAGAACACAAACCAGAGAAGTATGAACCAACCTGGAATTCTCTAGCCATGGCGAGATGTCTCACGGTGGCGTTCCGGCCGATTTGGGGGAAACTTGAAATTCATGAGCTATGGTGGATGATCGGGAGTGAGTGGTGCTTTGGGTGCGTAATAAGAAGGCTGAGCAGGGAGGGCCTTCAATTTATAGTGACCACTTGAGTGCTTCATGGATTTGGGATGAGATGATCTTGCGGCCGGAAAGAAGGTGAGTCACCGGAGTATAACTACCGTGGCGCTCGGCGAGGCAAGGACTATAGCGGTAAATTGGCTATCCACTGCAACATATTGCAATGTGGTAACGACCATAAGTACATGGCACTGCTACAAGGAGCGGCAAACTCCAGTGATGGCACCTCAGTCGATCGCTTGGCAAGTGGCGCAGTGAATAGTCCGGCAATAAGGCTCAAGCTCCCCTCTACGTTGAGATGTTTTACCCCCCTTGCATTGTCTGTGCTATCGCAGCGTAAATCTCCAAGGCGAGCGCGAATTGAGGAGGAGGATCGCCAACATTGGATTCACTGAATCGGAGAACTTTTTAGCTACTGTACCATTGCGATCTTCTTTAGTGCGCCTAATAGAGCGGTTTGAGGAGCTTCGTTCTCAAATTTTTCATGTGACAAACTACTAATCTGACGACATCAAAATTGTTGCCCAATATACCAGCTTCAACTTTGTTATAGAGTTCTTGATCGAATACTCATTGACTCATGCGTAATTTGGCCTCAAAGTTCACTGACAGTCTCTGTTCAGAGTAAAGCCCAACTGACAGCCCGATTTCTATGGCAATTTGCTCCAATTTCTGTACAGTTCTGGGGCTTAATCACTTCATCAAACTTGCACTACTATAGTAGCTCTACCAATGTGTTGTAGTGACCCATGGCAAAATCTCCACAGGTCAGGAGATATTAGGGCTTGAATTCGACAAGTTAACACTGCATTTCACCGTCAATTATAGGGGTGCTTTTGGGATCTTTTGCAATTTACTCCAATTTGTTGCACAAAACATGGTAATCTCCAAATGTAAAAGTTGCTTAATTTTTATTACTCTACCACCTTGATATATGCACTTTGGTCCAAAAGTGCATAGTAATAGGAGTCATCTTATGGAGCACTAATTAGGGTTTCTAGGGTCTCTATTAGGGTTTTAAGTGTTCTAGGGTTTATGTGATACTCAAACTCTCCAAGTTGAGTCTTTCTTGAACATCTCCACTAACCCTTGAGATCATACTTTAATTCTCATCTGATACCCGCACATGCTTCTTTTCCTTGGGTAAGTTCCCTATCCTAGGGTTAAAGATCAAGTCATGTCATCACATCACAAGCTTGTTTTGAAATTTTTACCTAGTGGATGCACTCTAGGTGAAACATACATAATGAAATGCTAATGCATATGATGACATGCCAAAGTTTTAGTTATTGTAACACTAGATGTGTTACAACTACCTTACCCGAAAGAGGCAAGGGCAGTAGGGGAGTGGTCAGTGTAGGGAGGTCCTTGGGTTGATTTTGCTGCGATGGTGGTCAGGCGAGGGATCCCTGCATTGGAGCTTCCTAGAAACTGTAGCGGGTTTTCTGAAGCTAGTGGAACTTTGTAAAGGCCTCGTAGTCTTACCCTACCTCACTTTCTTTGTAGAGGTGTATGGGATTCTTGACCCCTTGGCAGATGGGTAACACGACTTGTGGGTAAAGATGCGCAACCTCTGTAGAGTGTAAAACTGGTATATCAGCCGTGCTCACGGTCATGTGCGGCTCGGACCCTCACATGAGTAACTTATGGAACTAAATTCAATTTGTCATATGCATTGCATTGCGGGTGTTGTTATCAATTTTGAACTATTACTTATTTGGGTTGGTATCTACTTACACTTAGTAACTGCTAATAAAATTTTGACCAACTTTAAAACCGATGCTCAGCTTTAACCATCCTTTTTGGTAAGACTTACACGTCACATGAGCTCCCACCTTTAGCGAGTTCATGCACATTATTCCCCATAACTTGTTGAGCGATGAACGTATGTGAGCTCACGCTTGCTGTCTCACACCCCCCACAGGTCAAGAGAAGGTTCCATAGGATGTGGCGCATGAAGGATGCTGTGATGAGTTCGTGAGAGGTCTAGACCATCGTCTTCCAGTAAACTTTGGGTTGCTGGATCGTTGTCTCCATATGATGTAATTATTTATTTATTTTGTACAGAACTCCTATTATATAGTAAAGATGTGACATTCGTTTCTTTACCATGAGTCATCATTTCTGTGAGACTTGGTCCTAGCACAATTGGTGATTATTTCGTGCCCGGGTCTTGGTGCCCCCTAAAACCTGGGTGTGACACTAATAATGTGGGCACATGTATGACATGAGGCTGGACTGACATAACATGAGATTATGTAATATAGTTCTCTTTTTGCAACATGTATATTGTATCCTTAGACATGAGATTGTCGCATGTTCTCAAGATGTGAATTGACTTACTTAGGGACTATCAAATGCAACTCCGTAACTAGGTAGTTATAAATGTAGTTTTAGATTTGTCAGGAAGCATGTTGTGAGGCATGGTCAGTCAAGATGGAATTTGTCCCTCTCTTCTTGAGAGAGATATCTCTGGTCCCCTCAAGTGATTGGATCAAGAAATGCATGGCCGTGCTAGGGTTAAGTGTTAACCAATGAAAGGATTCCAATTCACAGTATCAAGAAAGAGAGGTCAGCTTGGGGCTAGACCAAATATCGTGCGACAAAGGGAACAATATGTACGTAATGATGCAATGGTTCGTCTAATATGATCTTTTTGTGTGCATAGGATTTGACATGTCTTGCTAGAGGCCGCTGTCAATTATTGGGTCAAGTAAGAGTCACATACTTAAGGGGAAGGAAGCCTAACTCGGATTAGATCCGAAATTAGACAGGGCTTTAGGATTACTGATGGGCCTCGGAGTTAGAAGCCCACCAGAACACCTACATAATGAGGGACAAGGGCGTGATTAAGAGAACCCTAATTCACCAGCAGTAAACGAGCAGTTGTCTGCCCCTCGCCCTCGCCTAGCCACCGTTGCAAACCTAGTAGTTCGGGACACGACACTTCCTCCCTATACATGTGGATACATCAGAGGTGCTGCATCTGGAGCACTAGGACGAACCACCCAAGGACATGAAGGTCGCCAGCGACGACACAGCTCAATGCATTCGTCTACATCGAGATGTCTTCCACTGCCCTATGTGTCTAGTGGTAATTCCATGATCTATAACCGTAGTAGTTCTTGGTTTTATGGGGTTGAAAATTTTGTTTTGCGCTAGTGTAGCCTCCCCATAATCCTTAAGTGGTATCGGAGCCAGGTTGTGTGTAGTTTTAGGTCTAGATCTAGGTTCATGAGATGGATCTACTTGTTGCGCGGTTTGATTAGATCAATTGGTTATAATGGTTTGAAGTTGATTGCCTCGGATATGACCGAAGAGATCAGTTCGTCCTTCTCTGTTATGTGTGTGACTTGCCCCTACTGGCTGGAGTCACCATCGAGACTAACTGCATGCACAACCAGTAGATTGACGTAACAGATCAACGTCATGAGTGTAATCTTGTTCGGGTCGAAAGTCTTGGATTTGGGTTGATTTGATCAATCACATGATATTTTCAGTGGAATTTCCATACATACGATGCATGGAATTCTGTGAGGTTTTCAGGGCGCTGCCTTGGGACCGTTGTGGCTATTTGCTGTAGTGCCTAACATATAGAAATGTGTTTGTGTAACCTATTTTTGTAGGACACCTTGTGGTTGGTATTGTTGTTGTGTGCATATGATGCATATTAATGAATTATTCATGACCAGGGCAATACGGCTGGAGCCATATGTATTGTCCAAATTTAATGTAATGACCTGCGTGTCAACATGTGGTGATCCAAAGTGTATATGTAATTTGGTTACTAGTATTCGATAGATAGGTCTTGAAGGACTCATCACGTGAAGGATGGCATACCTATATCATGGAGATGAAGGTCATCATGATGGACAGATTATTGGATATGGAGATCACCATGTGACAACAAGCCATACTGAATCACAACTATTGTGTGAATGCCATTCTTAATGTTCTACTTGTTCATGTTGCATATATGTTCTTGCATGCGATGATATAAGTAGGACAATCCCTCATAAATGTTTAAGCTCAAATGCCTCTCCAAACCTTGCACTATCATAGGTCTTGTACAATTGGTGGTGGGTCTATGAAATTAGGGTGCCACCAGTTTTCCTTGACTAGATAGGTTTGTATCTGATATGGACTACATAAAGGGTTGGTTAACTTAAACAAAGTCAGCTCAACGGTTAATGACTTTGGGGCATAAGGTTGGGAGCCGAGACATAGAGATGTCACCCAACAACAGAAGTCATATATGATATGATTAGCAAAGAGTTGCTTACCAATCTACCTTGTCTTCTAGCGGTGATGCTAAAGCTCACTAGTAGACTTGTTAGTTGTGGGTTCTGAATCACTAAGTATCAGTCGAGGGATATTGATTTTAGTGGGATTTGATTCTATTAAATGTTTAATATGATTTATTCTGTCATGGATATTTTTGTCTTAGTATTTTGCATTATTTTGTAGTAGATAAATGGCACCTAGCACACAAACATTTACTTGAGATTAGTAACCTGAGAATTGTTCTAAGGGCTGAAAAAGGAAGACGTTCTAGACACCCCACTACCAGAGGATCCTAGTGAACATGCAACTGCTGCAGCTAAAATCGGTTACAAGAAAGCAATGGATGCTAATCTTGAAGTGAGTTGCCTGATGCTTGCTTGCATGGAGTTTGAGCCATAGGTCCAGTTTGAGACAAAACATGAGGCGCACGATATGATCGTGGTGCTCAAGGATATGTTCTAGAATCAGGCTAGGACTGAAAGGTTCAATGTGTCCAAAGACTTTCTAGAATGCAAGCTAGTAGAAGGCGCAGTAGTTGGGCCACATGAATCAAAATGGTTGGTTACAATGAGAGGTTGGAGAAGGTAGGCTACCTAGTAAGCCAAGAGTTGGTCACTAACTTAGATTTGGCATCCTTCCACCTAGCTATGAAACTTCATTAGGAACTACCATATGCATGGGGCAGAGAAGGGCCTTAATGAACTATTTGGCATGCTAAAAACAACAGAGGGTTACATAAAGAAAAGCGCAAGCAGCAGTGGTCATGTGATGGCGGTCCAAAACAAACCCAACTTTAAGAAGAAGAGTAAATCTCAAAATAAGAAGGGCAAGACAAAGGATACAATATCCAAGCCAAACCAAAAGCCCAAGACTGGACCAACTGCAGATGTAGAGTGCTTTTACTGCAAAGAACTTGGTCACTAGAAGAGGAATTGCAAACAGTACTTGGCCTCTATTAAGGATCATGGCAGTAAGGGTACAGCCGCAGCAGGTACACTTGCTATTCACATTACAGAAATTTTTCAGAATGAAGTGGAAAATCAACGTGACAAGAAAATTAAAGCACTACAATCTGATCGTTGAGGTGAATATTTGAGCCATGACTTTGGAAATCATCTAAAGAGTTATGGAATTGTTTTGCAGCTGACACCACCTAGAATGCCTCAGAGGAATTGGAAATCGTGCTTTTTTGATATGGTCCGATCCATGATGAGCCAGTTGGACCTACCTTTGTCGTTTTGGGGATATGCTCTAGAAACAATAGCTTTCACACTAAATAGGGTACCATCCAAGTCCGTAATTAAGACACCATATGAGACATGGACTGGGAAAACCCCTAGTTTGTCTTTTTTGAAGATTTGGGGTCGTGAGGTTTACGTCAAGCGACTGCAGTCGGATAAACTCATTCCAAAATCAGACAAGTGCATGTTCGTAGGATATCAAAAAGAAACTTTGGGATATTACTTCCGGTTAGAGGGCAAAGTGTTTGTCTCCAGGAACGGTGTTTTCTTAGAGAAAGAGTTTCTCAAAAGAGAGAAAAGTAAACAAAAGGTGTATCTTGAATAAGTTCAGGATGAGCCAGTGGGACAAGATTCAACATGTCATGCTAATGTAGCAGAACAACTTGAGACGTCTATGGCAAGAGAATCATGACCACAACCACGAAGATCATCAAGGCTTCGTGAGGCATGAAGAGAAGTGCTATTGTTGGGCAATGGGGAAGTGTTGTTGTTAGACAACGACCAACCTGCAACATATGCAGAAGCGATGATGGACCTAGATTCCGAGAAATGGCAAGTCGCCATGAGATCCGAGATAAATTCCATTGGAGAAAATCAGGTTTGGAGTTGGTTGACCCACGTGATGGTGTTAGACCCATAGAATGCAAATGGATTTATAAGAATAAGAAAGACATGGATGGAAATGTTCACATCTATAATGCTCGACTTGTTGCAAATGGGTTTCGACAAGTTCAAGGAATTGACTATGACGAGACATTATCGCCAGTAGCGATGCTTAAATCTATTCGCACCATTCTAGCTATTGCCGTAAATTTCAGTTATGAGATTTGGCAGATGGATGTCAAAACAACTTTCCTTAATGGGAACCTAGATGAGGATGTGTATATGATACAACCTGAGGGTTTTGTCAATCTGATCAATGCTGGAAAGATATGCAAACTTCAGAAATATATTTATGGGTTGAAGCAAGCATCTCGGAGTTGGAACATTCGTTTTGATGAAGTGGTCAAAGAGTTTGGTTTTCATCAGAATGAAGAAGAAAATTGTGTTTACAAGAAAGAAAGTGGGAGTGGTTGTAACACCCCAGGTGTTTATATTCTGCTCGGCAACGAGTATGAATTTAAGCACGTGATATCAGTGGATAAAACAGATTTTAAATTTTAATCATTTTCGCTATCGCGATTTTTATATCGCATCTGTTTTGTTTGTCGCGAGTGCGACATCGTTTTTATTTTTATCTATCCGGGCTCTTCCTAATTTTTGTGATGTTCGGAACATAGCTGATCCAAAAATCGGTGCGTCCGATGATTATTTAAAATTCATCGCTCACGCGAATACAAATTCGGAAGCCCGACCCACTCGGATGATTTTATCCCGGGCAAATTAATTTTAACTCGATGACTAAAATGTTCGGGGTAAAATAATTCAAATCATGCGAAACCTTGCACGAGGTTATGATCCCATTTGTTCTTCAGCCCACACTGTAGGATAATCAAATCAGCTGTGTTTTGGTGACGGATAAATTTTTATCTGAGTTCGACCAAACCAGTGTTGTCTTAAATATCGAATCGGATCTCGTCTGGTTTAATCCGTCTACATCTCGCTCCTATGACGATACTGACATCGTCCCCGGAGGAATTCTGATTGCGATGCCGCATTCGGCTCGCACAGTTTAAAATTTATTTAATTCTAAAAGTATCGAGCCTAGTGCCAATTTAAAATTAATCAAGACGAACTAAAATTGTCACTTAAGTATTTCGCTCGGTTCGAGCAATCTCTATAAATTAGATAAATACGCTACTAGGGGCAGACTGTTTAAATAAACCGATCCCGAACTAACCGAAACCGTAATAATTGTTAGCCGAATCGGTTTCCTATTTCAAAATCAAGAAAATAATATATGTAACCCAAATGTCATTTTAATTCGATCTAGTTACATTCTACCTAAACAAATCTAAATAATCGGATATTAATAACTGGTAGAAATTTATCTGTTCCAGGAATATTTTCCAAGTTAAACAGATATCGTCGTCAATATTATTTCGGTCTGGCTCATTTAGACCTCTCTCAAATGATAACCCCAGTATTTAGATTTATGTTTTTGTTATAATTATATTCTTGTTTTGAATAGCATCGTGTGGAAAAAATAGAGATAATTTTTCTATGTGTTTGCGTTTTGCCAAAATATCTGAAGTGAAAATTCATTTTCCAATTATTATCTCCCCACCGCTCTTGCCTCCTCACTGTCTTATCATCGTAGGATTTTTTTAGCCTTCACCGCTCACGCCATTTCTTGATTCCTGCTCTAAATCTTCAATCGCCCGTCGTTATCCTCTCTAGCAGAGATTGCATGAATCAATATTGGTCTTATCATCTTCTGCGCTCATCTATCTTCGTCGGCGCTTGTTCAGCCACCAGATCGAGTCCTTATCTGGCCAGCCGATGGTCGTCTGGATCCACGGAGCTGAGCAGCACCTCTGCTCCTCCTTCCTTCCGCTAATGCCGACCGACTCCTCTCCTGCTCCTACGCGCGCTCCGTCTTCCCCTGCCGCGACCCCGTGGAACTCCCAGCTCGTGCTCACAATCCCCATCACCTATGCGTCCACTCCAGCATCTCCCTCATGCATCCTCTGCGCGAGGGAATCTGCCTTGGTCCGGCCAGCGATACCTCCGCCGGCTCCCTGATGCTCGCGCGCGTCAGCTGCTTCTCCACCTATCGCACTTGATTCCTGTAGGTCTCGCCCTCCGAGTTCCTTTCGGTCACCAGACATGCATCGCTGCTGACCTCCCTCATCTGATCGGGCCCTACATCAGTAGAGTGTCTTCTCGTCAAGCTCATGGCCACAGCTCCCTGATGCCTCGTCATCCCTGTTCTCCCTCACATCGTGAGCTCGCCTCTGCATGTTCGTATGGCGCCACAGCGGTCTCATACCAGCAACCACTGCTGATGTTCGTGGTTAGGACAGCAGGTATGATCGACATAATCTCAATCCGTGTGTAGTGATCTGTATTTCCCTGTGGTGGTATGGTATGTGTGTGTAGCAGTATACGACTGTCGTGGAAGGCTAGAGTGTGTAGGCAGTGAAGGTCCATGCAACGTCTGTTATGCGTTCAGCAAAACGCCCAAACTATGATTCATCATCGATTTGCAATTTATCAAATCGTTTTGGTCATGGTGAGCGGATGGGTATTCGTGATAATTAGATCATTGAATAAATTAATGGATTAGTGGGGTGATCCCTTAAATTAGTATATGTGCGCTTGGTAATTATGGCTAGATCCATTGTCATGCCAGTGTGCTGTTGTGCTGCTGAGTGGTGAAAATAGCTCTAGCACAGCACTCCTCGGATGTTCGGTAAAATGGGGAAACTGTAGATCGTCGTCGATCTCGTTAATTCAAGTTCTAATTAGTTGCGGTGCACGGAATCATTGCCCTAGCTATCTGGTTTGTTTTATTGATAATATATATTAATTGTGATGAAGTCAATGCCCTGCTTTAGTAATCAATTAGATGTCTTGAATAAAATGGTGATTGTTGTTCCGAGTGTCTAAACATAAGTAATATAAATAAGCCGATTACATCTTAAACTTGAAAACTTCGTAGTGAATAGTGCACGCAAATACTTGAAATATTTAAATTAGTAAGTCTATAGTTTTCCAAAACACTTTCGTATTTTATAATATTTTATCAGCTAGCTCAAATAGCATGACGCTTTAATTAGTTAGTGTGCGACGCATAGTAGTATGAGAAAATAGTTTAGCATTCTCTTGATATTTTATTCGGTTAGTGTGTTATGTGGGTTAACCAAAAAAAGGGACCTGGTTAGGTTACTTCTATTTGTATCCTGAAAAGGCTAAGCCAATGTTTCGTTAATCTATTAATGATTACCTAGCGTAAGCGTTTATAGGATTGAACAGGAGAAATGTGCGTGTTGTAATTAGTATGTATAGTTTATTATTTTGTGATTATTGCGTGTAATTTTATGTCGATAACTAGCGCTTCCGTATGAAATAGTACAACGCATCGCCGCTAGGTGTTTAAATTCGCCATCGCGTAGCACTATTTAGGGTTTTTGATATTCCTGTCTATATGCATTCATATGCATAATGCATTTCATTCAGGTGCGATAATTAATCACGTGATGCGGAAGATGACTCAAGTCGACCCCAAGCGCGGGCTACTCCGCATGGTGATGATGGTGAACGAACCTGCCTGACCAAGTGCTAGGACAAGGATGATCGTCAAGTGGACGTCACCTAACAACACTAACCTAGTGTTATTCAGGCAAGCCCCGGTGCATGCAACCCCTTTCCTTGTGTTTTTAAAATACTTTTCGCACACTTTAAGTCTAGTGAAATGTGCATTAGGTTCATAGGAATTGCTTGAAACCCTTTGATGCATTGCTTTCCTTGATATCCATACCTTTATAGATACTTCTGTGAAGTATCAAAATTATGATTTACAAAAATGCTTAGCCTTGCTTAGAGCTTGTGGATAGAGGTTGTCCTCAATTTAACCCGGGAGAGGATGGCTTCTACCTGCAAGAATATTTTCACTGGAGCAATGGTGGGATCTTACTGCAAAGCTCCCTATGATGCTCTTTTCATCCTTGGGAACAGAAACAATCCTAAGGCTGGAAGTATGTAAATCAAGACTTGGGGTAGGAACAGGTGATGTTCTACCCAGGTTGATTAAGGATTAACGCGTATGTAGGCTTGATGATCGAGGACCCTTTAACTGGTCACATGCCTCGTCATGGGTAAGCCTTGCCTCGGGCAGACTAAGGCCGGAATAAGATAACACGAAATGGGAGTGGAGCGGTGGCGAGAGTAGCGTGTACCCTCCGTGGCAAGAGGCTGGACGGTGGTGTATCTGTGCTCTCGGTTTGCGTGAACCTGATCCGGTCTTAAGAACCCCGGTGGCGGGTTGACATATGCAAGGGTTAAGTGCTACATATGTCGTGTGATTGGAGATCCTCAGCTGAGTATAATCGATTCGGATCGCCGTACCTTCGCGGTTATGAAGACTTGGTCACTGCCCTGCAACCTAAAGTCAGGATGTGAACACTATGGATAAAAATGATGTTGTATGGATGAGATGTTAAAATTAGACTAGATGCAAATAGAGTCTATTAATACTTAATATGGCATTAAAAGATTGAAAGTAAGGACTCACTTTAGTAAGCTGCTTCTGCAAAAGTATAAGTTGATTTTTGCTAAAGCCTCTCCTTGACTCCTATTTATCCAGCATACCCTTGAGAGTCTTTTCCTTAGTCGGGTAAGACTTGCTGAGTAATTCCATACTCAGGGTTTTATTCCCTGTTGTTTTTCAGGTCTAACTTTGTGATGCTGTGATGGTGTTAAGTGCCGGTGGGCTCGGCCTTCTTATAAGTCTAAGTAACCCTTCTATACTTCTTATTGAGGATGGTCACTTGAGCTATCATATATTTTAAACTTATATTTTTGTAACCACTCCGATAAAATAATATAAAATTTTTGTAACTTGTAAAATTTGGTAGTAAGATTTCCGCTGCAAAAATGTTGTGTGTGTGATTTGTGTTACTTAATCCCGCGGTTCTGGTTGAAAGTGGTTTATCCGATGTCCTTGGGGCAATCGGACAGATCCTGTTAAGTTATCTGGTGCACATGCATAGCTGTCTGAGGTCTTTGGGACAAGGACAGGTGCATGTGGGCCCAATAACTTGGAGGTTCTGCCACAGGCTGGTATCGGAGCTGGATTAAGTATATACAGTCACATACGTATTTTCAAAACAAAGGTTTTGGTTTTGAAAAACCTATTTTCAACTAAAAACATTGGTTGGCTTTGAAAAACTATAATGCTAGTGACATCCTCTATTAAGCCCTAAGTTAAGGACTATCAGGTGGCTTAGTTGAAAACCATAACCCACAACCGGGTGGGTATTGCATACATGTGTAATGTTATTTTTGTGGCCATTCAGTTTTGAATGGATCGACGCTCAAGGTAAGGTCAGATGTGAGAGCATGACCGAACAACCGTCGGTCTAGGGAAATGCTTAATTGTGGCGCTTGATTATATACATGTTCTATATATGTATATATGAAAGCTG
Source organism: Zea luxurians (assembly GCA_029449295.1). Classification (NCBI taxonomy): domain Eukaryota; kingdom Viridiplantae; phylum Streptophyta; class Magnoliopsida; order Poales; family Poaceae; genus Zea; species Zea luxurians. The sequence continues at coordinate 10,571,663 of JAOPSE010000069.1, read as the reverse complement.
CGATGTGGAGTATTTACTTTTCCGAGATTCAGTACCCCATGGATGTGTATGGGTATACAAACATGGGAATACTGAGAAGTGTAATGTACTTGTAACGACGCACCTACGCTCAGGTAAGAAGGTGAGTTACCATAATGAGTTGCCCTATGGTTAAAGTGTGGCAACGGCGCCTATGCGTGGCTCGGCGCTTAATGATGAGCTGGCCTCCATATAGCAATATATGGAGTATAAACTGTGATAAACTGCCATGTGTGAATTGCATCATTGGGTAATGGGCTGTGATGGAATTTTCTGCAGGTACACTAACCTCGAAAACGTATGTGTAGCTGACGACTAGCAAAATAACGTGAGAGTCGTAAGCATGCCACCGAGATAGAACGCTATCGCCACATTATGTTGGCAAAATTAGTGAGGACGTATAGGACGAGCATGCATCCTGATTGTTGCATCATGTTTGTCACCTATACACCCAAGTTGCTTCTCTCATCCTTATTCCAGTAACCATTGATTGTAGATAATGTGGTGTAATGCTGAATTATGAACCTCGATGAAATAGGTGCCTTCCATTCTTTAGGTGACCTCTTAGGGTGCTTTATGTGCTTGCTCTTGTGCTTGATGTGCCAGTAGAATATTGGTGAACTATTTGCCTAAACCAGAAATTAGGCCATGTTCTTATTAGGTAAACTGAGACCCAAATTTGAATTTACCATTATCCCTCTACGACTAAACTCATGTAAATGAATGTTTAGATAATTTCTTTGTTGGACATAAAATGTACCCAAGCTTAAATCCAGGATCTCAAACCATGTCTCCTTCTAGAACCATTTCCTTGTTCAGTTGATGCAAGTTGAGGTCTCTATGGTATTTGGCCTCTCCTTGTGGATTACCATGTTACCTTATCAACCCAACCTAGGAAAGACATGTACTATCACCTTCTTGGAATTTGATGCCTTTGGTTTCCCCATACCTATCGAAGGCATACCAACTTAATCCTTGACCTTGTAATCTCTGCGATGGGCATACAAATATGCTCGGGGCTGAATTAACAGTCTCCCATCGTACTTCTTTCATCAAGTTTAGGTTATGGCTATGCCTTGTTCATTTCATCGGGCCATGATATATTTGGCTCTCTACTTGTAATCATCCTTACAAGTGGAGTATCTCTTTATACATTGTCACCCTTGCCCAATCCATTGGTGTCGCGCGAGATTTCTTATTGGTTACGTCTAGTAATGGTGTTATGACTAAAACCGATGGCACGCGCTGGTATCATCGTTAGTAGTCATAATCCATTATGAGACTATATCGATATGTTATCTTCCGTGGACCTTTCCTTGAAACAGTTTTCATGTTGTTTGTGAAGTGATCAAGCAACATCTATCACCTTTGCTGGATCAAAAGGGAATACCACTTTCATGTGTGGTCTTATTTCTTTTGATCTTGGTAGAGACTACTTATACAAGTTCCCTTTACATCCTTCTTGTAAAGGTGAAGCCTTAGAGCTTTTTAGTGTCGAGAGACAACTGATTAGCTCTCAAAATGGAGATTGATTTTCCCCTGCTGCTGAGATGCGGGAGTTTGTTCATTCGCTCTCTTATTTAATTCATGTATTCTTGAACTAAGTCGGTTCATTTCGCATGAAGGAACGGATGAACAACCTGACCATATGGATTTCTACCCCAAATACATGACCTTTTACTAGCAAATGTGAACTCTCAACCCTTAGCTTACCGATGGTACTGAGAGGCCATGCCCAATGTCAAAGGTAGTTCAACAAGTTGGTTTTGCTAACTTGTAGCTACATTGTGAACCAAGGTTGAGTTTAGAGATCGTTTTGTCGAGTTATCTATACTCACTTTGGTTCAAACCCTCTTAAGGAAGTGACTATAAAAATCGAGATTAAGTCGGCCAGAAATCACCTAATTATCGCTCTAGTCATGCCTCGATCGCCTCACGTGTGCTTTTCCAGCATGTGTGATCAAGTCGAGTCATGCTTAGTGCTCGATAAAGTGGACTGATTGCGAAGTCAACATCAACGGATCTTTTCGTTGATATCTTCCAAGTCTATCATTTTTCTTGGACTTGGATTCTCTGGCTAGCCACGGGTCAACTGTGGTGTTGTTTGACATCCGCACTTGTCACGTGTGCTATGAGCTTACCGTAACCACTTGTTGGTAAACCTCCTTGTGCGTGTTTTACCCAAGATGGTGCATCTGATTCTGTTTGGGTAAAATCGCATATCTACCGCTTGCCCAACAGACTCAGATAGTACAGTGTCATCAGAAAAAGCAAACTGTACATATGGAACCTTATGTGTTCCTCTGGCAGACATCGTCTCTATTGATGGACATCTTTAAATTAGCTTGTGGTGATACATGCTATGTCCACTAGAGAAACGACATCCTGAGGCACTCGCCTTCGCTCAGAACTGTCTCACGATTATCGCTGATATGGATATGGTTTACATGCTTCTCTACCCTTAGAAGTCTTTCACTTCGAATCTCGGGACGAGATTCTTTTAAGGGGGGAGGGCTGTAACACCCCAGGTGTTTATATTCTGCTCGGCAACGAGTATGAATTTAAGCACGTGATATCAGTGGATAAAACAGATTTTAAATTTTAATCATTTTCGCTATCGCGATTTTTATATCGCATCTGTTTTGTTTGTCGCGAGTGCGACATCGTTTTTATTTTTATCTATCCGGGCTCTTCCTAATTTTTGTGATGTTCGGAACATAGCTGATCCGAAAATCGGTGCGTCCGATGATTATTTAAAATTCATCGCTCACGCGAATACAAATTCGGAAGCCCGACCCACTCGGATGATTTTATCCCGGGCAAATTAATTTTAACTCGATGACTAAAATGTTCGGGGTAAAATAATTCGAATCATGCGAAACCTTGCACGAGGTTATGATCCCATTTGTTCTTCAGCCCACACTGTAGGATAATCAAATCAGCTGTGTTTTGGTGACGGATAAATTTTTATCTGAGTTCGACCAAACCAGTGTTGTCTTAAATATCGAATCGGATCTCGTCTGGTTTAATCCGTCTACATCTCGCTCCTATGACGATACTGACATCGTCCCCGGAGGAATTCTGATTGCGATGCCGCATTCGGCTCGCACAGTTTAAAATTTATTTAATTCTAAAAGTATCGAGCCTAGTGCCAATTTAAAATTAATCAAGACGAACTAAAATTGTCACTTAAGTATTTCGCTCGGTTCGAGCAATCTCTATAAATTAGATAAATACGCTACTAGGGGCAGACTGTTTAAATAAACCGATCCCGAACTAACCGAAACCGTAATAATTGTTAGCCGAATCGGTTTCCTATTTCAAAATCAAGAAAATAATATATGTAACCCAAATGTCATTTTAATTCGATCTAGTTACATTCTACCTAAACAAATCTAAATAATCGGATATTAATAACTGGTAGAAATTTATCTGTTCCAGGAATATTTTCCAAGTTAAACAGATATCGTCGTCAATATTATTTCGGTCTGGCTCATTTAGACCTCTCTCAAATGATAACCCCAGTATTTAGATTTATGTTTTTGTTATAATTATATTCTTGTTTTGAATAGCATCGTGTGGAAAAAATAGAGATAATTTTTCTATGTGTTTGCGTTTTGCCAAAATATCTGAAGTGAAAATTCATTTTCCAATTATTATCTCCCCACCGCTCTTGCCTCCTCACTGTCTTATCATCGTAGGATTTTTTTAGCCTTCACCGCTCACGCCATTTCTTGATTCCTGCTCTAAATCTTCAATCGCCCGTCGTTATCCTCTCTAGCAGAGATTGCATGAATCAATATTGGTCTTATCATCTTCTGCGCTCATCTATCTTCGTCGGCGCTTGTTCAGCCACCAGATCGAGTCCTTATCTGGCCAGCCGATGGTCGTCTGGATCCACGGAGCTGAGCAGCACCTCTGCTCCTCCTTCCTTCCGCTAATGCCGACCGACTCCTCTCCTGCTCCTACGCGCGCTCCGTCTTCCCCTGCCGCGACCCCGTGGAACTCCCAGCTCGTGCTCACAATCCCCATCACCTATGCGTCCACTCCAGCATCTCCCTCATGCGTCCTCTGCGCGAGGGAATCTGCCTTGGTCCGGCCAGCGATACCTCCGCCGGCTCCCTGATGCTCGCGCGCGTCAGCTGCTTCTCCACCTATCGCACTTGATTCCTGTAGGTCTCGCCCTCCGAGTTCCTTTCGGTCACCAGACATGCATCGCTGCTGACCTCCCTCATCTGATCGGGCCCTACATCAGTAGAGTGTCTTCTCGTCAAGCTCATGGCCACAGCTCCCTGATGCCTCGTCATCCCTGTTCTCCCTCACATCGTGAGCTCGCCTCTGCATGTTCGTATGGCGCCACAGCGGTCTCATACCAGCAACCACTGCTGATGTTCGTGGTTAGGACAGCAGGTATGATCGACATAATCTCAATCCGTGTGTAGTGATCTGTATTTCCCTGTGGTGGTATGGTATGTGTGTGTAGCAGTATACGACTGTCGTGGAAGGCTAGAGTGTGTAGGCAGTGAAGGTCCATGCAACGTCTGTTATGCGTTCAGCAAAACGCCCAAACTATGATTCATCATCGATTTGCAATTTATCAAATCGTTTTGGTCATGGTGAGCGGATGGGTATTCGTGATAATTAGATCATTGAATAAATTAATGGGTTAGTGGGGTGATCCCTTAAATTAGTATATGTGCGCTTGGTAATTATGGCTAGATCCATTGTCATGCCAGTGTGCTGTTGTGCTGCTGAGTGGTGAAAATAGCTCTAGCACAGCACTCCTCGGATGTTCGGTAAAATGGGGAAACTGTAGATCGTCGTCGATCTCGTTAATTCAAGTTCTAATTAGTTGCGGTGCACGGAATCATTGCCCTAGCTATCTGGTTTGTTTTATTGATAATATATATTAATTGTGATGAAGTCAATGCCCTGCTTTAGTAATCAATTAGATGTCTTGAATAAAATGGTGATTGTTGTTCCGAGTGTCTAAACATAAGTAATATAAATAAGCCGATTACATCTTAAACTTGAAAACTTCGTAGTGAATAGTGCACGCAAATACTTGAAATATTTAAATTAGTAAGTCTATAGTTTTCCAAAACACTTTCGTATTTTATAATATTTTATCAGCTAGCTCAAATAGCATGACGCTTTAATTAGTTAGTGTGCGACGCATAGTAGTATGAGAAAATAGTTTAGCATTCTCTTGATATTTTATTCGGTTAGTGTGTTATGTGGGTTAACCAAAAAAAGGGACCTGGTTAGGTTACTTCTATTTGTATCCTGAAAAGGCTAAGCCAATGTTTCATTAATCTATTAATGATTACCTAGCGTAAGCGTTTATAGGATTGAACAGGAGAAATGTGCGTGTTGTAATTAGTATGTATAGTTTATTATTTTGTGATTATTGCGTGTAATTTTATGTCGATAACTAGCGCTTCCGTATGAAATAGTACAACGCATCGCCGCTAGGTGTTTAAATTCGCCATCGCGTAGCACTATTTAGGCTTTTTGATATTCCTGTCTATATGCATTCATATGCATAATGCATTTCATTCAGGTGCGATAATTAATCACGTGATGCGGAAGATGACTCAAGTCGACCCCAAGCGCGGGCTACTCCGCATGGTGATGATGGTGAACGAACCTGCCTGACCAAGTGCTAGGACAAGGATGATCGTCAAGTGGACGTCACCTAACAACACTAACCTAGTGTTATTCAGGCAAGCCCCGGTGCATGCAACCCCTTTCCTTGTGTTTTTAAAATACTTTTCGCACACTTTAAGTCTAGTGAAATGTGCATTAGGTTCATAGGAATTGCTTGAAACCCTTTGATGCATTGCTTTCCTTGATATCCATACCTTTATAGATACTTCTGTGAAGTATCAAAATTATGATTTACAAAAATGCTTAGCCTTGCTTAGAGCTTGTGGATAGAGGTTGTCCTCAATTTAACCCGGGAGAGGATGGCTTCTACCTGCAAGAATATTTTCACTGGAGCAATGGTGGGATCTTACTGCAAAGCTCCCTATGATGCTCTTTTCATCCTTGGGAACAGAAACAATCCTAAGGATGGAAGTATGTAAATCAAGACGTGGGGTAGGAACAGGTGATGTTCTACCCAGGTTGATTAAGGATTAACGCGTATGTAGGCTTGATGATCGAGGACCCTTTAACTGGTCACATGCCTCGTCATGGGTAAGCCTTGCCTCGGGCAGACTAAGGCCGGAATAAGATAACATGAAATGGGAGTGGAGCGGTGGCGAGAGTAGCGTGTACCCTCCGTGGCAAGAGGCTGGACGGTGGTGTATTTGTGCTCTCGGTTTGCGTGAACCTGATCCGGTCTTAAGAACCCCGGTGGCGGGTTGACATATGCAAGGGTTAAGTGCTACATATGTCGTGTGATTGGAGATCCTCAGCTGAGTATAATCGATTCGGATCGCCGTACCTTCGCGGTTATGAAGACTTGGTCACTGCCCTGCAACCTAAAGTCAGGATGTGAACACTATGGATAAAAATGATGTTGTATGGATGAGATGTTAAAATTAGACTAGATGCAAATAGAGTCTATTAATACTTAATATGGCATTAAAAGATTGAAAGTAAGGACTCACTTTAGTAAGCTGCTTCTGCAAAAGTATAAGTTGATTTTTGCTAAAGCCTCTCCTTGACTCCTATTTATCCAGCATACCCTTGAGAGTCTTTTCCTTAGTCGGGTAAGACTTGCTGAGTAATTCCATACTCAGGGTTTTATTCCCTGTTGTTTTTCAGGTCTAACTTTGTGATGCTGTGATGGTGTTAAGTGCCGGTGGGCTCGGCCTTCTTATAAGTCTAAGTAACCCTTCTATACTTCTTATTGAGGATGGTCACTTGAGCTAGCATATATTTTAAACTTATATTTTTGTAACCACTCCGATAAAATAATATAAAATTTTTGTAACTTGTAAAATTTGGTAGTAAGATTTCCGCTGCAAAAATGTTGTGTGTGTGATTTGTGTTACTTAATCCCGCGGTTCTGGTTGAAAGTGGTTTATCCGATGTCCTTGGGGCAATCGGACAGATCCTGTTAAGTTATCTGGTGCACATGCATAGCTGTCTGAGGTCTTTGGGACAAGGACAGGTGCATGTGGGCCCAATAACTTGGAGGTTCTGCCACAGTGGTGTTGTATTTCAGATCTTGTATGTGGATGGCATATTATTGATTGGGAACGACATTCCTTTGCTAGAGTCCGTCAAGGCTTCACTGAAAAAGATTTTTTTCAATGAAGGACTTAGGGGAAGCATCATATATTTTTGGCATAAGGATCTATAGAGATATGTTGAAGAGGCTTATAGGATTAAGTCAAGATACGTACATTGACAAGGTGTTGAAATAGTTCAACATGGAATAGTCCAAGAAAGGGTTCTTACCTATGTCACATGGTATACACCTTAGCCAAAAGCAGTGTCTTTCGATGGCTAATGAGCGAGAGCACATGAGTAAGGTACCATACACCTCGGTAATTTGATCAATCATGTGTGCCATGATAAGTACACGCCTAGATGTTTTAGACGCCATAAGTGCTACGAGTAGGTACCAGGCTAATCCAGGTGATGATCACTGGACAGTGGTAAAACACATTCTTAAGGACTTGAGAAGGACTAAAGATATGTTCCTGATAATGGGGTTAAGGAGGACCTCGTTGTAACTGGTTACACCGATGCTAGCTTCCAAACTGATTCAGATGAGTTAAAATCACAATCAAATTTTGTATTCACAATTAATGGTGGTGTTATTAGTTGGAAAAGTTTCAAGTAGAAGACTGTGACTAATTCTACAATAGAAGTCGAGTACATTGCAGCTTCTGAATCTGCAAAGAAAGGTGTTTAGGGTTACTGATGGGCCTCAGAGTTAGAAGCCCACCAGAACGCCTATATAATGAGGGGCAGCGGCGCGGTTAAGAGAACCCTAATTCGCTACTAGTAAATGAGTAGCCACCCGCTTCTCGTCCTCGCCTAGCCACCATCGTGAACCTAGCAGTTCGGAACGCGACACTTCCTCCCTGTACGTGTGGATACCTTGAAGGTGAAGCATTTGGAGCATTAGGATGAATCGAGCGAGGACATGAAGGTCGCTAGCGACTGCACAACGCTGCTCGATGCGTTTGTCTACATCGAGATGTCTTCTACTGCCATGCGTGTCTAGTGGTGATTCGATGGTCTATAACCGCAGTAGTTCCTTGTTTTGTGGAGTCAAATATTTTGTTTTGTGCTAGTGTAGCCTCCCCAAAATCCTTCAAGCTCTGCATTCCTTTAGGAATGACTTCGGAGATTTTTCACCTTTACTTCATAGCTCTGCAGTCCCTTATGAATGACTTTGGAGCTTTTTCACCTTCACTGGGTGATAAAACTTTTGCTTTGGATTCCCATAGGAACGACTTCAGAGCTTTTCACCTTTACTAGGTGACAAAATTTTACCTTCATACTGGGCTCTTGAAAGTTGAATCCTTCTTTGATCTTGATTCTCTGCACCCGAGGATACCACTTCGGCATGATTGCCTTTTTGGGAGAAATGTACCTTAATGACTTTAGGTATGCTTTGTACAAATATTACCTCTTCTACCCTGTTAAAAACCGTATCCCCGTTGTAAGTAAAAAAAGGGTACCGAAGCTTGGTATCATACATGATACCTACGTAGCTCATCTGCATTCCATGACCTTGGAATGTCGTTTCCTTCCATTTCCTACAGTCTGAATGAGCCTAGTCTATTCAAAGCTAAGATTAGAAAAGGACCTTCCCACTTTACTTGTAGCTTTCCTGCTGTATCTGGGTTAGCTACCCTTTAGATCACAAGATGCCCTAGTGTTATGCTCTTGAGCTTCACTTTCCTGTCTCTCCATCTTATGATTTCTGCTTGATATTTGTCACACCCGGTTTGGGGGTAAAACTGAATGCATAGCATATTTGTGCCAGGATCCATTTTCCACACATATGTTGACGTCACAAGTGTAATATATCAAAAGACAATGCAATAAAAACGTAAAGAGAGTATAATAACTTTATTACATCATCCAGACATAAGTGTCTTAAATAGTATCATCATCAAAGTACAGTGGATAAAACATGGACGCCTACCACAGGAAGATGACTTGCACATCGTTAGACTTAGTACTCGTCAACATCATCTACAAAGTCTTTTTCATCATCCTCTGATCAAAATATTAGCAAGGGGTGAGCTCACTAATGGTCAGGGCCCAGCAAGTGGGAGGAGTAATGCAAGTTTAACAAGGTAGGCTATGGATAAGCGGTAAGCATTTTAGTTGTCAATATTTTATTAACAACACCTGACTTACTAGTTGTGAGTGTATCCCGAAATTCCTAATTAAACATAAGTACAAAATTATATCTCAAAAACACTTAAGTGAAACCACTTAAGTGAAACCACTTAAGCAAACCACATTGGATCACGATTTATTTTCCATCTTTAAGTTCAATTATCATGTGATGGTCCAGGTTGCTCTTAACCGTGAGCCGAACTGACATACCATTTTTACACTCTGCAGAGGTGGTACAACTTTACCCACAAGCCATGTATCCCCTCTAGCCTGGGTTGTACGGACCCATAAACACTACTGAGGTGAATGGCTAGTGATCCATTATGAGGCTTTCAAAAAATATCCTTAGTACAAAGCCAACCACTAAGGTTTCCACATCAGTATTGATGGCCCTCTGGGCAAGGTAACTTAGCCAAGACTACCACCCCATGTTAATATGAGCTGCCACCAAACCACTCCCGCCCCCTCTTGCCCATCTTTCAGGTATTGCTAAGCACTAAGTCTATAGAGCTAATTACCAAAGCCAGAGCCATTATAGCACTCGTGGTTGCACTGTTATCCTAGGTGGTCACTCCATGTTCAATTTAATACGAAATGATCTTATTTAACCATTGGGTTAACATCATAGTACAAATCTCATTTACAGAACAATAGTATCATTAAAGTGTAACACGCCAGGTGTTACTCAAGGCTCTGGCTCAACACTTTCATCTGTGACCTATTATCACATGTGATTTAGTTTGAAAATGAAGCACCAAAATTGAGAAGCAATGTCTTAATCAAGTGTTGATCATACAAGAAGAAATATCCTAGCCTCTTTTTCTCTAAGTCAAATTTCAGCCCTCTTCTAAAGACTCCCTGCGTTCACTTAGTGGCAACACCAAATAAACATGGTCCAATTGACAAAAGGGCGCCAAATTATCCAAGGCACACCCTGGAAAATTTTGAACCCAAACAAAAACCATTTGACATGGTTTGACATGTGTTTTGTCTCGGGTTGAACAGTGCCGACAGACCTGACTTGGAGCCACCATATCTCACAAACCAGACCAGATCTTCACTTGGAACTCACACAAACTAGATAGCCCTAGGGACATAGAAGATACCTTACACAAGATTTTTGGTGAGATTTGCACGCTTGGTTGCTCAACAAGCGCTTGAATTAGGGTGGAAGAAAACGCACACATGTTGACCTAACCTGGCATGCCAGAGCACGCCCCGACGCTCGGCCCCGCGCGCCCGCACCGCGCAACGCCCTACCCCGCACCCACGCCCGCGCCCGTACCTATAAAACAGACCGAGACCATGACCATACTCCCCAGCTCGCTCTCAGCCCCACCTGAGCACGAGATCGCTGGAGTTCCCTCTACGCACGGCGTGCCAGCGGCCGCCCAAGCCCGACCACCATGGATCGACCACTCCGGCCCACCTCCATCCAATTCAACCCCTCGGCTAGCCTCCCCAAAGCTTAGTAAAGGTTCCTGAACCCTCACACCGAACACCACTTCGCCGGAGATGCCGAATTGCCATCGCCGGACTTCGTCCGACCGCCCACGTGCGTAGACCGAGCTGCACAGTGAGCCACCATTCAATTCCTTGCACCTATGGAACCACTGACCTCCCGTGAAGCTCCCCGAGCACTTTGATTGAGTCCTATCGCCGTGAGCAGGCCGGAGCGCGCGCTGCCGATGAGCCAAACTGCATGCGCACACGGCCAACCCTACTCCAGCCACCACACCCAGTGATATGCCCCTCGACGTGACCGCCAGGGACCCCCGGTCTTCGCTCGACCCTCCACTGGACCTCTCCAACCGCCGGTAAGCCGCGCCACCGCTATTTCTGCCTTCGGCTACTGTTCCGGTGAGTAAGGAACATGGGTTAAGAGGGGGAAAAGGCTAGGGGGTTATGTGCGAAATCAGTGACTCTGTTGAATAGTTCCCTAGGGGCACAGTTTAAATGATTCAGTTAAGGAAAACCCTAGGGACCCCGATGCAAAGCCATTTTCCTTTAAACTTTTAGATTTATTCTTTTTAAATGAGAAGGGAACTAGAAATATTTATAAACTGAGTTTTATTCAACCAAATTTGGTTAAACCAATTTTGTTAGGACCTAAATATTATGAACTACCCAGCAAAAATAATAAACACCATGATTCCTACAATGCTTTTTAGAGTTTGGATTTAAATAAGCATACTGTCCAAACCTTAATAACCAGAGGAAAAATAGAAAGACTTTTGGACTAGGGCTGAGAAAAATTAGAGATAGACTTAACTAGTAACTACACTGTTTAAAAATATTAAACTCCCTAGTATACTAGATTAAGGAAAGTTTATCCATTAAAACCTGTAATTACCCAAACCTCAAGAAAATGAAAAAGAGGATTAAAAATGAGAACCAGAGAGCAACCACATTTTTCCTAACTTGCTTAGGTAAAATTTGTTGAGCCCTAATTCAGTGCAAAGAAAATGCACCACAATTTATTTAATAAAAACAGAGAGAACTTTGAAAAGTCATAAGAAAATAATCCTAAGGAGAAAACACCCCAACCTTGGGAATGACTACTCTTATGCTAATAGGAATCTAGGAAAAATACAAGTTGTGCTATTTGACATTTTTCAAATAACAAGTTAGTTATAAGTATCTTTTTGGCATTAAACTTTAGAAAATCACAAAATAAATAACCATTTAGTCAACTTCTGTGATTTTTGACACAGAAGCATGTTATTACCCATAGAAACCAGCAAAAATAACTCTTAGTACAGAAACCCCACCTAAATAAGAGATGTAGTACAAAGTGACCCTCTACCATAACTTTTGTTATTTTTGTCTAGGGTTTATCCTATTTATTTTTAACCTCAACTTTATAGGATAGACTACAGTAACCAATATTAACCCACTGTAATTTTTACAAAATTTTTGGAAAATTTTAAAACACTATGGTAGTTTAAACCCACCTTAAAAGCATAAGTAGAGAATGAAAAAGAAAGTGGGTAGAAGAAAAATTATGTACACTCATCAGTACGAAAAGACCTCCCTAAGTGCCCACAAAAACTTTAATGGGATTATCAAAATTTTAACCCACTCTAAACTGGTAAGTATAAACCACTAAGAACTTCGTACGACGAGGAAACCCTAATCTACCAACTACCTTAGTAGTACTTCACCATGCATCGTAATTACTAAATTTGCATGTCATTAACATACATGTATCTTATTCATTGCATTCGATAGATTGCAACCTCGCTGACGTTGAGTACATACTCATTCCGGAGCAAGGAGTTGCTCAGGAGGGAGTCCAGGAGCCAGCACTAGAGCCTGCCACCGAGGATCACCCCAACCCAGCTTTTGAAGGCAAGCCCCGGTTTTACGCATAACCGTTATATATGCTATTTTACTGCACTTAATGTTTGTAGGCTTGTACTGTGCACTTAAGTGTAGGAGTTATCTGAAACCCTAGTTGCATGAACTCAGGATTCCTTTTGAGATCGATACTAGTATGCTAGGTCGAGTAGCTGCTTTGCTAATTACGGATCTCGGTAGAAGACGAGTGATTTTTCTAGCTCTCACACGAGGTCAGGAATTGGTTGTATCCATTTATATATTAGAATGATGACGGTTTGTGGACAACGATCCATGGGGATGCGTTGTCTACGAGACGAAAATTGAAATAAGGATTAATGTGTGGTACCGTGTGTCAAGTGTTTGAATGTACTAAACACATGCCGAGAAATATGGTAAATCGGTAAGCCTAGTACCTGAGTGAACCTGCCTGCAGATTGCCCTCCTCACGCGACCTGAGACGTGGTCTCCCATTCCGATCATGGTGGGTACAAGTGCGGTCACTGCACGGCGGTAGCCGGGGTCAGTGGGGCATTGTACGCCAAGGCGGTGAGCCCCTTTCTGTTGCCAGGGAATCGATGGGGACGGTTGATGTGTGTGGGGACGGAGTGCCTCGCCACGTCATGTGTTTAGGTTTACCTTGCAAGGTTAAAAACTCGATTCGGCTGCTTCTCGCAACTAATGAGACTGCTTGATCCATGCAGCTGCATTGAGTAAGAAGTGGAATGAGTTTACTATCAAAAGATGTTGATTGGCATAATGTTTGATACCATGTATGAGTAGTTAGATACTCATCTAGTCTAATTATTATTCTAGAACTTCAAAAAAACTTATTTTTAGACTCAGCTAGTGCTTTTGGCAAATCAAACCCCTCAGCCAAACAGCTTCATGGTCTAGAGGTAGAGTAGTAGACTCCTCACACCAGGTAAGTCTAGCTGAGTATTAGTATACTCAGCCTTGCTTGTAGCATAATTTTATAGGTACTCTAGAGGATATGGTTGCTGGAGTGACTTGGCCGTCCACCCTGCCACCGGGCTGGACAGTCAAGTGGGACCCTACCTCAGCAGGAGAGGAGCATGAGGAGTGACGGGCCAGGCTTCCCCATCCTCCCTTTCTTTTACCGTTAGTTAATTTCCTCTGCATCGAGAACAATGGTTACTGCTTTTGAAACTCCAATGATGATGTAATAACATTAAGTACTTCTTTAAATTATGGTTTTATGCTTTATTGTATTTTCTCTGTGCCTCACCTTCGAGTGAGTATGTGGTTCTTGATCCTGTTAGTGGCTTTATCGGACTAGATCCGAGGAACTGACGGTTTATTCCGATTTAAGTGCGTCCTTGCCTCTAAGGCGGGACATGGGCACTTAAGTTGGAATAATTCGGGCGGTTCCGCCACATAAAGAGTGACATCATAAGTATCAAGTTGAGTAGTAGCACAAATTGCTAAGCATAGTATTTATCCCAGGGTAATCAAGGAGTGGGGTTGGTAATTATAGGAAACCCTATTTAGGTAAATCCCATCAAATTATAAAAAATATAAGAAAAGTAAAAATTATTATATGCATTACTTGGGTACAAACAGAAATGCAGAGGGATAATGCACTTGCCTTGCTCGAACGTGTCCTGCGGGTTGTCTTCGAACGTGTTTGGATCTTCTACCACACAGTGAGCTTCTAATATCGATTCGCATATCGTACATACAAAAGAAAACATACTCCAAATAAATAAACATACACCATTACATGGGTATCATTCACCATTACATGAACAATCATATACCACACAAACTATACCTATAAATAGTGCTTAAAATAAAACCTAATTCATATTTATTTTATTAATCCACTAAAATCTCTACTTTGGATTGTCACTGGTGAAAGTTATCTAGACATGCGATTTCGAAGGTATTTTGCCTAACATAGCTTAGATGTAATGACACCAATTCTACCTAAATAAATTACCAATTAATAATTTCCATTTTGACTAATGATATTCTTATAGTTTTATCCTTTCTTTTTAAAAGAAAATGTCATTATAATAATCAGGGGGTCAAAACATTTAGTAATAAATTAGACCACTGATTAACCTATAATTCCTGCATTATTACGAATTCCACACCACTTACTAATTCTGTGTTAGGAAGTTTCAATTATTTACTTAGTGAGCCTAAATGAACCTTTGTTTATAACTCCTAGATAAACTCTAAAATTCATCATAAGAAAAATTAACTACAAAATCACTGATCTAATATTTTTACTACTAACACATGTCTACCAAATATTGTCATACTTCTTTCTAATCCAACATTCTAAAATCATTCGTAAACAAATAACTTGTCTAACAACAATTCACGCATATATACCCAATAATTCACATACACATGAATTTCCAAATCACATCATTCCAATATTACAACAAAAATTCACAAAACTCATAAACTAACTCAAAACGAGATTTCAAAAATTAACAAAACTATTTTCAGTTTATCTTCAACCTTGCAACGAACGGTGGTGGCCGGGGACACGGCGCGGTGGCTCGGGCGGTGGCGGACGGCTCCGGCAAGGCTCGGGCACCAGGGCCTTAGCGGGGCCAAGCTGGGCACGGCGCGGTGCGAGCGTGGCGAACGGTGGGTGCTCTTGGTAGGCTTAGGCATGCGGCGAGGCGAGGGCGTGGCCGAGGCAGGGTTTCGGCATGGTGGGGCTCGGCGGGGCTTGGCACGGCCGCGGACGGTCCGGGCGGGGCTCGGACGGTCCGGTGAGCTCTGGCGTGGGTGCGGCCAGGAGTGGGGACAACGACGGTGGCTTGGAATGGGAGAAGAGGGTGAGCTCGGTAGGGGAGAGGGAAAGGGTCGGCTTGCCATTTTATAGAGGGAGAGGGGAAGGGGAGAGGAAGGGGCGCCGGGGAGGGAGAGGGTCGGCCGGCGGCCATCATCGCCATTGATGCGGCGACGGTTTCATGAGGGGGAGTGAATGGGGGAGGGACAGAAAGAGCTAGGGGCCAACGGTTTCAGGCTCGGAGGGAGGCGAGGGGGCTGGTCAGGGTCGGGTGCGCCTAGGCGGGGTAGACTTAGCCGGTCGGGCGCGCGCGCATGGCGCGGCAACGATGGGAGATGGCGCGAGGAGGGAGAAGGGGAGAGGCCGTGGGTGGGGCCCCCGTGCCATAGAAGGAGGGGCTTGGCTAGGGTTGAGGGCGCGCACTGCCCTGATGGGCCTCGACTGGGCCTGAATCGGCCTCGCCGAGCGCTAGAGTTTTTTATCATTATTTCCCAAAAATATAAATAAATATATTTTTAAATATCTCTAAAAATCACAATAATTATACCAACAATATTCATCATTAAAGAATTTATTTTTGTACCAAGTTTCTCATATTAATTCATTGGGTTCTCATAAAAGAAATTTTATAAAAACAAACATCAATCAAAAATTTTTCTAAAGGTAATTAAGGTCAATCACTTGAAAGAAAAATTCTTTACTATAATTACCACTAATAATTTAAATACATTATTGTTTTAGTTGATGGTTTTAAGGTGTTACAAACCTACCCCCTTAAAAGAATCTCGTCCTCGAGATTAAAGAACTTCTAAAAATAGTTGGGGGAATTCTACTTTGAGTTCATCCTCTCTTTCCCAAGTGGCCTCATCATTTGAATTTTGCACATGTTCATAACTTTACTCCGAGTAATTCTACGTGATGTTTCCAAAATTCTGATAGGATACTCCAAATAAGTCAAATCCTCATTAACGTTGAGTTCTTCCATAGGTAATTGTTCCTCCGGTACTCTTAAGCATTTCTTAAGTTGTGATACATGAAATACGTCATGCACGTCCGATAAATTGTTGGGTAGCTCCAACTGATATGCTTCTTTACCTTTCCTTTCCAAAATTTTGAATAGACCAATGTAGCAGGAAGATAATTTGCCATCAACCTTAAATCTTCTCATTCCTCTCATTGGGGAAACTTTAAGATATACGAAGTCTCCAACTTCAAATATCAATTCTCTTCTTCTATTGTCTGCATAGCTTTTCTGCCTTGACTGTGCTGTTTTCAAATTCTCTCTTGCAATCTGCACTTGCTTCTCGGCTTCTTAAGAATTTCTGTACCAAATACTTGACTTTCTCTCGTTTGATTCCAATATAGTGGTGTTCTGCATTTCCGTCCATAGAGTGCTTCAAATGGTGCCATCTTTAGACTTGCTTGATAACTATTGTTGTACGAGAATTCCGCATAGGGCAAACTTTTATCCCATCTTCTACCATGCTTTAAAGCACAAGCTCTAAACATATGTTCTAATACTTGATTTGTTCTTTCTGTTTGTCCAACTGTTTGCGGATGGTAAGCTAAGTTGAAATTTAGCTTAGTATCCATGGAGTCATGTAATCTTTTGCAAAAGCGCGAGGTAAATGGGGTTTCTCATTCTAACACGATCTTCTTTGGTACTCCATGCTGACAAACAATCCTTGACATGTATAGTTCTACTAACTGGGCTCCTGCGTAAGTTGTCTTCACAGGTATAAAGTGTGAAACTTTAGTCAACTTGTCAACAATAACCCATATGGAATCATAGACGTCACGAGTACGGGGTAATCCAACTATGAAATCCATACCGATTATGTCATTTGCTCTTTCAATCAGTCCGTTGGGCTCTAGATGTCTGACCGAAGCAAAATGAATATTAGTTCCCATCTGACTACAGAATGTTCTGAATGCTTCGGAGTCAAATTGGGTGCCATTATCAACAGCGATGGACCTTGGAACTCCGAAGCGACATATAATGTTTTGCTAGAAAAACTTTTGAATAGTCGCCGAAGTTTTGTTGCCAAGGCCTTTGCTCGGATCTATTTTGAGAAATATTCCACTCTAAATACTTTAATTTCCCCTAGGCAGCTGGCATTGGGCTAATTATATCCATTCCCTACCTTTCCAAAGGCCATGTTGGTTGTATCAACTGAGTCATAGATGAAGGTTGTTTTTGATCCCTTGCACACCTTTGACAATTGTCACATTTCTATACAAACTCTGTTGTATTCGAGGCTGCCTTCGGCCAGTAAAATCCCTAGTATGGCCCTGGGGCCAATGTGTGATCCACATATTCCAGCATGAATTTCTCTTATCAGCTCTTGACCTTCGTCTCTGGAAATACATTTTAGCAAGGGTGAACAGACTCCCTCCTTGTACAATTCCCCTTCTATAATATTGTATGGCCTTGTCCTTGCCTACATTGTTTTGATGTACACTTCGTCATCAGCCAGATGATTCCCCCAAAGAAAGGTTAAAATCTCTATCCTCTAGTCTTCACTGTGTAGGGGATACTTGTCACACCTGGTTTAGATGGCAAACCGAATGCGAACCATGTACGTGCCAGGATCAGCAATTCACGTACACAATAGTTACATAATCGAACATCATCACACAGTGCTCGAATAATAACATAAAAGAGGGTAATAGTTAATTAACATCATGATGTCCGAGACATCCACATAGTCAATAACCATTATCAAAGTGCGAAAACGAAACGTAGATAAACACGGCCTTCACAGGCAGCCAAATGGGGGTTTGCCGCTAACCCACGCCTAGAACTCATCGTACTCCAGTAACTCCTGGAAGTCTTCCTCCATGACTTCATCTTCTCCTAAGCAGTGGTTGCAACGTGGACAACCTAGGGGGGTTGGTGTGTAAAGCAAGAGTGAGTACTGAAAGGGAAATGTGCCCTTGGGCCATTTCTAAGTGTTTTGGTGATTTAGTGTCCAACACAAGTGCCTAAGTGTAAAGAGGTGGACAAAGTACAAATCAAGGATAAAGGTATGTTTCTCAGACTTAGTACATTGTTTTATGGACTAATGTATTGTGTCTAAGTGCTGGAAACAGGAAAAATTCAATTGGAAATGTCTTGGCTCGAGCAGCCAAGATTCTGCTGAGTCTGGGAGCACCGGACAGTGTCCGGTGGTGCACCGGACAGTGTCCGGTGCGCCAGGCTGGTTCGAGCGAAGTGGCCGCTCTCGGGAATTCACCGGCGACGTACGGCTATAATTCACCGGACTGTCCGGTGTGCACCGGACTGTCCGGTGAGCCAACGGTCGGCCGGGCCAACGGTCGGCCGCACGATCTGCGCGGGACACGTGGCCGAGCCAACGGCTAGAAGGGGGCACCGGACTGTCCGGTGTGCACCGGACATGTCCGGTGCGCCAACGGCTCCAGGTCTGCCAACGGTCGGCTTCGCCATTTAAGGAAAGAAATCTGGCACCGGACAGTGTCCGGTGTGCACCGGACTGTCCGGTGCGCCAGTCGACAGAAGGCAAGATCAGCCTTCCAAGATTGCTCCAAACGGCTCCTAGCTGCCTTGGGGCTATAAAAGGGACCCCTAGGCGCATGGAGGAGCATACCAAGCATTCCTACAACATTTCTAAGCACCAAGACATAGATTTCGCGCATTCGTTTCATTGTGATAGCATATAGAGCTCTTGTGGAGTTGTGAACTCATTGAGTCGTGTTGCGAGCTCTTGTTGCGATTTGTGTGCGTGTTGACACTCTGACTCTTGTGTCTTGTGTGTGTTGCTAATCCCTCCCTTGCTCCGTGTTCTTTGTGAATTTCAAGTGTAAGGGCGAGAGGCTCCAAGTTGTGGAGATTCCTCGCAAACGGGATTGAGAAAAAGCAAACAAAACATCGTGGTATTCAAGTACGTCTTTGGACCGCTTGAGAGGGGTTGATTGCAACCCTCGTCCGTTGGGACGCCACAACGTGCAGTAGGCAAGCGTTGGTCTTGGCCAAACCACGGGATAACCACCATGCCATCTCTGTGATTGATCCTTGTTGGTTATTGTGTTTTGTTGAGGATTCCTCTTTAGCCACTTGGCAATTATTGTGCTAACAATTAACCAAGTTTTTGTGGCTATAAGTTTTTGAAGTTTTACAAGATCACCTATTCACCCCCCCTCTAGGTGCTCTCAATTGGTATCGGAGCCATTCTCTTCACAAAGGGACTAACCGCCCGAAGAGATGGATCCTAAGGGGAAGGGAATCGTGATCAACGAGCCGCAATCCCTTGCTCTCAAGGCAACAAGAAGCAAGGAGGCGCTACCTAGTAAGGTGGCACAAATTGAGGCAGCCGGACTTAATGATGAAGAGATGGCCCTCATCATCAAAAGATTCAAGATGACGCTTAAAGGTCGCAAGGGACAGCCAAGCAAGACCAAAGCCAAGGGGAAGCGCTCATGCTTCAAATGCGGTAAGCTTGGTCATTTTATTGCTAACTGTCCCGACAATGATAGTGAACAGGACCAAGGGAGCAAGAGGGAGAAGAAGAAGGCATACAAGAAGGCAAAGGGCGAGGCACATCTAGGCAAGGAGTGGGATTTGGATTGCTCCTCCTCCGACTCCGACAATGAAGGACTCGCCGCCACCGCCTTCAACAAGTCATCCCTCTTCCCAAACGAGCGTCACACTTGCCTCATGGCAAGAGAGAAGAAAGTAAGCACTCATGATACTAGTACTTATGCTTCTTCAAGTGAAGATGAGTCTAGTGATGATGATGAGATAGATTACTCATGCTTATTCAAGGGATTAGATAGATCTAAAATTGATAAGATTAATGAGTTGATTAATGCTTTGAATGACAAGAATAGATTACTAGAAAAACAAGAGGATCTTTTATATGAGGAGCATGATAAATTTGTTAGTGCACAAAAATCTCTTGCTCTTGAAATTAAAAGGAATGAAATGCTCTCTAGTGAATTATCTTCTTGTCATGAAACCATTGCTACTTTAAAAAGTGTTAATGATGATTTAAAAGCTAAACTAGAAGTAGCTAGCAAATCTAATTCTTGTGTAGAAATTGTTAAAACTTGTAATAGGTGTAAAGATTTCGATGTTGATGCTTGTAGTGATCATTTAGTTTCAATTTCCAAACTTAATGATGAATTGGCTAGTCTTAATGCTCAACTTAAGACTAGCAAGAGTAATTTAGATAAGCTAAAATTTGCAAGGGATGCCTACACGATAGGTAGACACCCCTCAATTAAGGATGGACTTGGCTACAATAGGGAAGTCAAGGACTTGACAAGCCATAAGGCTCCTATCTCCGCCAAGGAGAAAGGGAAGACTCCTATGGCTGGTAGTGCTAAAAAGAACCATGCTTTTATGTACCATGATAGGAGACAAACTAGAAATGCTCATAGGAGTTATAATGCTTATGATGATTTTGATTCTCATGCCATGTTTGCTTCTAGTTCTTCCTATATGTATGGTAGAGATATGTCTAGGAGAAATGTTATTCATCATGTGCCTAGAAAGAATATTGTTCATGCTCCTAGGAAAGTAATGAATGAACCTTCTACGATTTATCATGCTTTAAATGCTTCCTTTGCTATTTGTAGAAAGGATAGGAAGATAGTTGCTAGAAAATTAGGGGCAAGATGCAAGGGAGACAAAACTTGCATTTGGGTCCCTAAGGATATTTGTGCTAACCTTGTAGGACCCAACATGAGTTGGGTACCTAAGACCCAAGCCTAAATTTGCCTTGCAGGTTTATGCATCCGGGGGTTCAAGCTGGATTATTGACAACGGATGCACAAACCATATGACGGGGGAGAAGAAGATGTTCACCTCCTACGTCAAAAACAAAGATTCCCAAGATTCAATAATATTCGGTGATGGGAATCAAGGCAAGGTAAAAGGGCTAGGTAAAATTGCAATCTCCAATGAGCACTCTATCTCTAATGTGTTTTTAGTAGAGTCTCTTGGATATAATTTACTATCTGTTAGTCAATTATGTAATATGGGATATAATTGTTTATTTACAAATGTAGATGTGCCTGTCTTTAGAAGATGTGATGGTTCACTAGCTTTTAAGGGTGTACTAGACGGCAAACTTTACTTAGTTGATTTTGCAAAATAAGAGGCCGGTCTAGATGCATGCTTAATGGCTAAGACTTGCATGGGCTGGTTGTGGCATCGCCGCTTAGCACATGTGGGGACGAAGAACCTCCACAAGCTTCTAAAGGGAGAACACGTGATAGGTCTAACCAATGTTCATTTCGAAAAAGATAGACCTTGTGCAGCTTATCAAGCAGGTAAACAAGTGGGAGGAGCACATCACAGCAAGAATGTGATGACCACGTCAAGACCTCTGGAGCTGCTGCATATGGACCTCTTCGGACCCGTTGCCTATCTGAGCATAGGAGGAAGTAAGTATGGTTTAGTTATTGTTGATGACTTTTCCCGCTTCACTTGGGTGTTCTTTTTGCAGGATAAGTCTGAAACCCAAGGGATCCTCAAGCGCTTCCTCAGGAGAGCTCAAAATGAATTTGAGCTCAAGGTGAAGAAGATAAGGAGCGACAACGGGTCCGAATTCAAGAATCTTCAAGTGGAGGAGTTCCATGAGGAGGAGGGGATCAAGCACGAGTTCTCCGCTCCCTACACACCTCAGCAAAATGGTGTGGTAGAGAGGAAGAACGGGACGCTCATAGATATGGCGATGACTATGCTTGGAGAGTTCAAGACCCCGAGTGCTTTTGGTCGGAAGTCGTGAACACGGCTTGCCACGCCATCAACAGGGTCTACCTTCACCGCCTCCTCAAGAAGACTTCATATGAGCTGCTGACTGGTAACAAACCCAATGTATCGTACTTTCGTGTATTTGGGAGTAAATGCTACATTCTAGTGAAGAAGGGTAGGAATTCCAAATTTGCTCCCAAAGCCGTAGAAGGGTTTTTATTAGGTTATGATTCAAATACAAAGGCGTATAGGGTCTTCAACAAATCATCGGGTTTGGTTGAAGTCTCTAGCGACGTTGTATTTGATGAGACTAATGGCTCTCCAAGAGAGCAAGTTGTTGATCTTGATGATGTAGATGAAGAAGACGTTCCAACGACCGAAATACGCACCATGGCGATTGGAGATGTACGACCTCAGGAACATTTGGAGCAAGATCAACTGTCTTCCTCAACTATGGTGCATCCCCCAACCCAGGATGACGAACAGGTACCTCAAGTGGAGGCGCATGATCAAGGGGGAGCACAGGATGTTCAAATTGAAGAGGAAGAAGCACCTCAGGCACCTCCAACCCAAGTTCGAGCGACGATCCAAAGGGATCATCCCGTCGACCAAATTTTGGGTGATATTAGCAAGGGAGTAACTACTCGTTCAAGATTAGTTAATTTTTGTGAGCATTACTCTTTTGTCTCTTCTATTGAGCCTTTCAGGGTAGAAGATGCCTTGCTAGATCCGGACTGGGTGTTGGCCATGCAGGAGGAACTCAACAATTTCAAGCGCAATGAAGTTTGGACACTGGTGCCTCGCCCCAAGCAAAATGTTGTGGGAACCAAGTGGGTGTTCCGCAACAAACAGGACGAGCACGGGGTGGTGACAAGGAACAAGGCTCGGCTTGTGGCAAAAGGTTATGCCCAAGTCGCAGGTTGTACCAAATGGATGTGAAGAGCGCTTTCCTCAACGGGCCGATCAAGGAGGAGGTGTACGTGGAGCAACCCCCTGGCTTTGAGGATGAACGGTACCCCGACCACGTGTGTAAGCTCTCTAAGGCGCTCTATGGACTTAAGCAAGCCCCAAGAGCATGGTATGAATGCCTTAGAGACTTTTTAATTGCTAATGCTTTCAAGGTCGGGAAAGCCGATCCAACTCTTTTTACTAAGACTTGCGATGGTGATCTTTTTGTGTGCCAAATTTATGTCGATGACATAATATTTGGCTCTACTAACCAAAAGTCTTGTGAAGAGTTTAGCAGGGTGATGACGCAGAAATTCGAGATGTCGATGATGGGCGAGTTGAACTACTTCCTTGGGTTTCAAGTGAAGCAACTCAAGGACGGCACTTTCATCTCCCAAACGAAGTACACGCAAGACTTGCTAAAGCGGTTTGGGATGAAGGACGCCAAGCCCGCAAAGACGCCGATGGGAACTGACGGACACACCGACCTCAACAAAGGTGGTAAGTCTGTTGATCAAAAAGCATACCGGTCCATGATAGGTTCTTTGCTTTATTTATGTGCTAGTAGACCGGATATTATGCTTAGCGTATGCATGTGTGCTAGATTTCAATCCGATCCTAAGGAGTGTCACTTAGTGGCTGTGAAGCGAATTCTTAGATATTTAGTCGCTACGCCTTGCTTCGGGATCTGGTATCCAAAGGGGTCTAACTTTGACTTAATTGGGTACTCGAATTCCGACTATGCTGGATGTAAGGTCGATAGGAAGAGTACATCGGGGACGTGCCAATTCTTAGGAAGGTCCCTGGTGTCATGGAACTCTAAGAAACAAACCTCCGTTGCCCTATCCACCGCTGAGGCCGAGTACGTTGCCGCAGGACAGTGTTGCGCGCAACTGCTTTGGATGAGGCAAACCCTCCGGGACTTTGGCTACAATCTGAGCAAAGTCCCACTCCTATGTGACAATGAGAGTGCTATCCGAATAGCGGAAAATCCTGTTGAGCACAGCCGCACAAAGCACATTGACATCCGGCATCACTTTTTGAGAGACCACCAGCAAAAGGGAGATATCGAAGTGTTTCATGTTAGCACCGAGAACCAGCTAGCCGATATCTTTACCAAGCCTCTAGATGAGAAGACCTTTTGCAGGCTGCGTAGTGAGCTCAATATCTTAGATTCGCGGAACTTGGATTGAATTGTAGCATATATGTGTTTATGCCTTTGATCATGTTCATTCTGCATTTTGTTGCTTATTGTGGTGCTCAAGTTGTACAAACACTCCCTGGACCTCACAAGTCCTTTTTGCAAGTGATGCACATATTTAGGGGGAGCTGTGCTACAACTTGACCCTTTGAGACTAACCATGTACTTGAGTTTGGTTGTTTTAGTCTCCAAGGAGAATTGAAAGGGAAAAGGTGGACTTGGACCATGCAAGACTTCCACTGCACTCCGATGAGAAAGAGTAACTTTTCCAAGTTCATCTTTATACTCCTATTGCCTTTGTGTTCTTATTTGAAAATTTTGGTGAGGCAATGGGGTTAAAGGGCCAAGATTGATCCCGTTTTTTGTGCTTGATGCCAAAGGGGGAGAAAATAAAGGCCAAAGCAATAAATGGATCAGCTACCACTTGAGAAATTTTGAAAATAGTAGATTAGAGCTTTTGGTTTGTCAAAACTCTTTTATTGCCTTTTATGTCAAAAGTTGGCCTCTTGTGGGGAGAAGTGTTGATTATGGAAAAAAGGGGGAGTTTTTGAAATCCTTGATCAAATTTCTTTGGAAAACCTCTCTTTATGTCTCTACAAGTATTTTGACTTAGAGATAGGAATTTGAGTTTGATTTGCAAAAACAAACCAAGTGGTGGCATAGAGTGGTCCATATATGTCAAATTGAATCAAAACAATTTTGAGTTCTAATTTGAACTGTTTTTGTACTTGTTCTACTTGCTTTATGTTGTGTTGGCATAAATCACCAAAAAGGGGGAGATTGAAAGGGAAATGTGCCCTTGGGCCATTTCTAAGTGTTTTGGTGATTTAGTGTCCAACACAAGTGCCTAAGTGTAAAGAGGTGGACAAAGTACAAATCAAGGATAAAGGTATGTTTCTCAGACTTAGTACATTGTTTTATGGACTAATGTATTGTGTCTAAGTGCTGGAAACAGGAAAAATCCAATTGGAAATGTCTTGGCTCGATCAGCCAAGACTCTGCTGAGTCTGGGAGCACCGGACTGTCCGGTGGTGCACCGGACAGTGTCCGGTGTGCCAGGCTGGTTCGAGCGAAGTGGCCGCTCTCGGGAATTCACCGGCGACGTACGGCTATAATTCACCGGACTGTCCGGTGTGCACCGGACTGTCCGGTGGGCCAACGGTCGGCCGGGCCAACGGTCGGCCGCGCGATCTGCGCGGGACACGTGGCCGAGCCAACGGCTAGAAGGGGGCACCGGACTGTCCGGTGTGCACCGGACATGTCCGGTGCGCCAACGGCTCCAGGTCTGCCAATGGTCGGCTTCGCCATTTAAGGAAAGAAATCTGGCACCGGACAATGTCCGGTGTGCACCAGACTGTCCGGTGTGCCAGTCGACAGAAGGCAAGATCAGCCTTCCAAGATTGCTCCAAACGACTCCTAGCTGCCTTGGGGCTATAAAAGGGACCCCTAGGCGCATGGAGGAGCATACCAATCATTCCTACAACATTTCTAAGCACCAAGACATAGATTTCGCGCATTCGTTTCATTGTGATAGCATATAGAGCTCTTGTGGAGTTGTGAACTCATTGAGTCGTGTTGCGAGCTCTTGTTGCGATTTGTGTGCGTGTTGACACTCTGACTCTTGTGTCTTGTGTGCGTTGCTAATCCCTCCCTTGCTCCGTGTTCTTTGTGAATTTCAAGTGTAAGGGCGAGAGGCTCCAAGTTGTGGAGATTCCTCGCAAACGGGATTGAGAAAAAGCAAACAAAACACCGTGGTATTCAAGTAGGTCTTTGGACCGCTTGAGAGGGGTTGATTGCAACCCTCGTCCGTTGGGACGCCACAACGTGGAGTAGGCAAGCGTTGGTCTTGGCCGAACCACGCGATAACCACCGTGCCATCTCTGTGATTGATCCTTGTTGGTTATTGTGTTTTGTTGAGGATTCCTCTTTAGCCACTTGGCAATTATTGTGCTAACAATTAACCAAGTTTTTGTGGCTATAAGTTTTTGAAGTTTTACAGGATCACCTATTCACCCCCCCTCTAGGTGCTCTCAAGTACACATCAACATACTCAGCAATTGTCCTGTTTGGCTGTAGTTGACCAGATTTATGTGGGGTTAAGGTCTAGCAGTTGCTTTTAGTTGGTTAGGTTATTATTATTAGTAGAAAACCAGACTTTAGTATTAACCCAAGTTGTTAACCCAAAAGTACCCTTTCCAAATGGAAAGAATACCAAAAACCATTACCATAATCATAATCAAAACCATCATCCTCATCATCACCTCTAAACCAAACATCTCTGATCAATGAATGTGTCTCTAATCAATGGAGCTCCCTTGGCCGCTCATAACAGTGAGCACGGCTGATATATCAGTTTCATAACACTCTGCAGACGTTGCACACTTTACCCATGAGCCGTGATCCCTTTTGCCTCGGGTTGTACGGACCCTTAAACACTTCCAAGGTGAGTAGGCAAGGTTTCACTACGTGGCTTTTCCCTAGGGTCCTCACTATGCAATTGTTGGAAATGACCATAGCATAGAGACCATCTGGCGTACCAAACCTATACCTCTGCCCTCAGGAAAAAGCCATGGGACAATGCTTGTACCCAGATCCCTGAGCAAGGATATAGGAGCCATAACAAATGCCTTCGTTCCCCAATGACCAAAACCAGCACCCAACATAAGACTTCCCTAATTACTTGGCCAAGGGCGTCCCATACCACCCTCATGGTTGCACTGTTTTTGTAACACCTCATATGTTTGCCTCATGTTAGGAAGCATTTATTGGTCTCAGTGATAAATGTTAGCACGAATAGTGATTTGTTTGTCCACTGCATCTCTGTCCATCAAGAATATTAAAAGGATCTCACGGAGTTAAGAAATTCAATCATCTCGCATGATGACAAGTTCTACGCTAGTTTAAATTGCTCTGTTAAGTAAATGCAATTTGGAAAGCGTCTGATCTGATAACTTTGACCGCGAGCGTTATCCGAGGAATCGTGCACAAGGTTAATAATTCAGATTGTTTCTTTAGCATGTTATCTTTGCAACGAAATCAAGTGTACGTTAGGAGATAAGGGTTCGGCTGGTTTCAATTAAATCAAACACAGAGTAAATTATCGAAGTTGATATCGTGGTTTGGTCGGATTGTGTCCCACCTATATCTAAGAATTCGGGCATATATGACTATACACAAATTTTCTGACCCTAAGAATATTCACCAAGTTGAATGCAGTCTAAAATAGAATTGTTGGCATTATTTTGATTTGGTCCATTTGTGTCTTGCGCAGACCCAAATTCTAAAATTCGGATTTATACTGGTGTTTTTTTGAAAAGCAAAGAAACAAAAAAAAGAAAATATCCTCGTTCATTCATATCCGCTGCCGCCGTTCTCCCTGATCTTTTTTTCACAGCTCAACAGCAGTCGTTATCTCCTGGCCGCATCCAAGCATCTTCTTCACACGTATGCCGGCACTCTCCTATCCAGCTATTGCCTTCTCCCCTCGACCTTCTCCCAAGCTCGATTCCGCCGTCCCCGGAGGCCTGGCATCGGTGGTGCAGTCGGCAGCCGACCAGGACTGGCCACGTGCTGGAGGTGTTCGGGCTGCTGCGGGCGTAGGGCTCTGGCCGTGCTCCCTGCTGCCGTTTGCCATGGCTGCGGTGCCCCTCTCTCTCGCCATGGAGCTCCCTGTGCCGCCCCTCTGCTGGCCGTCGCTGCTCCCTGGTGCTCGGAGCTCCCCCGGCGTCCTTCCCGTGGCCACCGCGCCGAGCTCCCTCTTGTTCTCCTCAGCACCGCCGCCCTGCTCAAGCTTGTCCTGCACTAGTTGTTCATTGTCGTGGTCTGCTGCTCCGGCGCATGGCGTGGACACCTGCGCCTCTTCTCCAGGAGCCGCCATGGCCTCGCCAAGACACCAGCCGTGCTCCTCCTCAAGCCATGCCAACCGCTGAGCCACCTCCACCCACCATCTCCTCTAGTCGGTCGTCGTACGTGGACACCAGGCCACAAGCTGTTCTTATCCCGTCGCTAATTTTTTCCTGAAGTCTGTATTGCGCTGAGCTCCTCACTGCTGTCCCAGCGCGCGCGCCTACTCCCTCTGTCCATCCATGGCTGCGCGTGATGCTTCTCCATGGCTACGCTCGGATCGTGGTGCTCTATCTCGTCCCCATGGCGCTGGCCGCCCCTTTAGCTCTAGCTCGGCCTCCCAGCTCGCCAGCACACCCTCTCTGCTCGCTCGGCGTCACCTCCGATGGCCGCGCCTCTGCTCCTCTGCTCGTCGTGAAGCTTTATCTTCTCTAGCAGCTCGCCGTCGGCCATTGCCATGACACCATCGTGCCTTGGCCATGCTCAGCTTCCCCAGCATCACTGCGCTCGCCTTTGTATCTGCTTCAGCGTCCTCATAGTGCAAAACAATCCTGGCCGCGTTCTACTCCGTTCCAACTCGTGTCCATGCCCTGGATCGAGCTCACGCTCAGGATGTTGGACGTCATCCTTGCGCTTGCTTTGCTCAGCATCAACCTTCCGACCGTATGTCATCGCCGTGGGTCTCTGCCTCATCGTGCTACGTCACGCATCATCGACCCCTCCGCTCTCCAATTGCAGCACGCATGTCTACGTCGTCGTCTCTGACTCCGCCTACGTCTTGCTTCGTTAAGTCGCCCGCAACCGTGATATCGACGTTCGTCTACCGGTGGTCACAGTCTCCCCTTCGCTCGCTGTGAGCGTCATTCTGTGACCACGTATGCATCTGTGGTGTTGATGGTCATGTCCGCGCAGTGCCACCAGGTGCTCGGTGAAAGGCCTGAGCCATTGGTTGTCGTCATGTTCGGGGATTTCCATTTGACTTGGTAATAATGCTTTGACTCGCTATTTCTACTAGTTAGTTTAATGAATGGATTGAATAGTTATAGTGTTAAGATAAATCTTTTATATATAACGCATATGTGACGGATGTGCTTGTTAACCGCATATTGTAGCTTTGGTGCTGTGAACAGTTTGAAATGTTAATTAGTAGACCTGTATGGCGGTTGATGCCTGGTTAGTATTTTTAGTGTTTTATTGATAAGTAATATCCATATTTCTTTGGTGAATTTTGTTGATATAGTGATGTTAATGCCTGGTCTTAGTAAATGACATTTTAAGCATGTCTAGTGTTTCTAACGGCTAATTAGGAAATTTTACTAGACCTGCTTAATTAAATTGTGTGATGATCTAATTAGTTGGCGTGCTATTCAGGTTAGATTATAATATTAGGTTAGAAAGTTAACTAATGTTTCTATCCTTAGTCTGAGTTAGGTGTCCCTAATTAATGAGCCTAAGTCTCGTTCGCCTTTTGGTGTGTTCTCTATCTAAGGGAGATATAGGGCTTTGCGTAGTTTAGTGTTTCGTGATGTTTGAACAAGCATCGGTTAAGCAGGAAAAACACAAATATTATACTTAATATGTCTAGTTTATTACTTCGTGATGTTTGTGTTTGATCTGGTTAATCTAGAAATGCATAATTATTGTGCTTAGTCATATGTCGATAACTAGCGTTTACTTATGAGTGTTGTAATGCACCTCATCATTAAGTGTTTAGTTCTTTACTGTGTAAAATCGTAATATTATCTTGCGATATCCGTCTTGATATTCATACATGTGCATCATGCATCCCATGAGGTACGTTAATTGATCACGTGATGCGGAAGACGAGCCAATTCGACCCCAAGATGACATAACGAATGGGCTACTCCGCATGGTGATGCTGAAGGACGAACTTAAGGATGGATAAACTGAACGAGTACCAAGACAAAGGATGGTGGTCAAGTGATCGACATCTAACAAACACTAACGTAGTGCTTCTTCCAGGCAAGCCCCGGTGCATTTGCCACCTCCTTCTGTTTTAGAAAGTTTTATCACCTTGAATGATGCATTAGGTGATAGGAGTTGTGTGATCAAACAGTTGATGCATTTCCTTCCTTGATTAAACAACCCTAATACCCGTTTTATGAAAATTTAGTGATGCTTAGCCTTGCTTACTAATTTAGGATTGTTTTTAAAATATAATGTGTAACACGGGATATGGGAATTTATGAAATAAAAGGACTTGTGATGATGAACCCATTGTGGCCATGATGGTTTCATCATTCAAGTAGGGTACATCTCAGGTATCAAGTTTTGGAAAATAATATGTAATGTAGACCAGACGTTGAGTAGGAAAGTTCGTCCGTCTGTGTCGATTAAGGACCATTAGATGTAGGCCTGTTGTGGTGGAGACTTAGCAACTAGCCACATGCTCCGGTAAGCCTGAACCTGGCTATTCCATACGTGAAAAGACAATCGTGCACTGGGCGTGGGAGATGGTGGGAGTAGCGTGTACCCTCCTGGCTGGAGGCTTGACGGAGGAGTACTGTGCTCCCAGGTAGCGCAGACCGGTTTCACGTTGTGGAGGATCTGTGGGAATGGTTGACATATGCAAGGGTTAAGTGCTACATATGTCGTGTGGTTAGGGATCCCCAGCTGGGTATAATCGGTTCGAATCGTCCTTGCTCCTCGGTCATGGAGACTCTACCCTCCGACCACTCATCGTAGTTTATAAGTAAAACAAGAATTTGGGTAAAATAAAGCTAGACCAGGACAAGTGAATGCTCTAGATTAGGCAAATCTAGATTCAAGAAAAGTACTTAACTTGTGAAGTAAAATTTTGGCATAAGGATTCACTACTAGTAAGCTCTTCTGCAAAATGAGTCTTTGAGATTTGATAAGTCTTACCTTGATTCCCAACAAGCCAGCATATCCTTGAGAGTCTTTCCTTTAGTCAGGTAAGTCTTGCTGAGTACTTGCATACTTAGGGTTTTATTCCCATTGTTGCTGCAGGTTATGAATCACTTTGATTGTGATTGATGTTAAGTGCCGGTGGGCTCGGCCTTCTTATATAATTATATTCCATCTTTAGCTTCTTTATTGAGGATTGTCATTGAGCTAACATATATTTCAAACTTATAAATGATTTATAACGTTTCAAAGTTTATTCTTTGAACCACTATTGTAACCACTCCGATAAATATAATATAAATTTGTTGTAACTTGTAAAATTTGGTAATAAGATTTCAGCTGCAAATTTGTTGGTGTGTGATTAATGTTTACTTGATCCTGCGGTCCTGGTTGTTTGTGGTTTATCCTGGGTCCTTGGGGCACTCGGACAGATCCTGTTAATTTATCTGGTGCACATGCATAGCCGTCTGAGGTCTTTGAGACAAGGGTAGGTGCATGTGGGCCTAATAACTTGGGAGGTTCTGCCACAGTTTTCCCGGACAGTCATCCAACAAACCAGTCCTTACCGAGAGGCACTCGAAAAATCGCTCGAGTTCCCTTAAATGTCACAGTATCATCATCATCATCATCAAAAGGGAAAACATCGTATCATAAAAAATCTCATCATGTTCATTGATTAGGGTAAAGCACTAGCATAAAGCTAAACCAAAATAACTCAACCCATATAGG
This sequence comes from Zea luxurians, assembly GCA_029449295.1. Lineage (NCBI taxonomy): Eukaryota > Viridiplantae > Streptophyta > Magnoliopsida > Poales > Poaceae > Zea > Zea luxurians. Next base: position 10,539,884 of record JAOPSE010000069.1, on the reverse strand, counting down.
TAAACAAGGACAAGATAAACAAAAGCTAGTCAATCCTTAGGTATAAATTGTGTTAATGCAGGGAGTGAATTATGAAATGAGTAGGACATAGATGGGTCAAGGGACACTTGCCTTCACCAACCAGCTGCTGCTCAGGGTCTTCACCTGCAACTCCTTCAGACTCCGTCAACTGACCGTTATCTATACAAGTTCAAACACACATTCCAGAAATTTAATATAAAATGAACAATATACCACGTAGTAAAATATAATAAATAAGCAGACGCTCGGTGTAGGGCTCGCGCTTACGACTAAGCGAGAAAGAGAAAGCAACGGTCGAGGCTACTGTCGAAAGGCGATTACGTTAAACGGTTATAGATTAAAGTATTCGTCTAAATATAATCATATTAATTTGACAATCACGTTATACATAGAATAAAGTTACACTACATGTTTAATTATTATAAACGATTCAAGGTAAATTTAAAAGGATTGTCGTGCGGCAAGACGGACGACGACACACGCAAACTAAGCCAAAAACTAGGGTGAGGTGTCGTGCGACGAAACGCTCGGCAGCACGCACGAACTAAGCTGAAAATAAAATAAGTCATCGCGCGATGAAGCGCGTGACGCCATGCTTAGACAAAATTGAAATTAAACAAACCGTTGTGCGACGAAGCGCGCAACAAAACATTTGAATTGAATATGAAAATAACGTAAAGCGTCGCGCGATGGAGCGCACGACGGCACACGTCACTTAAATTAAATTAAAAACGAAACGTCGCGTGACTAAACGTGCAGCGTCACACATTAAATAATCTAAACTTAAAATGAATTGTCACGTGACAAAGCGCGCGACTCAGCACATTAATAAATCTGGATTTTAATTAAATCGTCACGCAACGAAGCACGTGACGTAGCACGTTAACTAAACTAAATTTAAAATTACTTAAACTGACATTTAAACGTCGTGCACGCAAGGGTTGCGCGCTCAAGAACGCGCCGGGCGAGCCGCGAGGATCGAGCTGCCGCGAGGGCAGAGGTGGGGGCCACGCTACCGCGAGGGCACGGGCGCCGCGCCACCATGGGCAGGGGCCACACGCCGAGGGGTCGCGCTGCCGAGCAGGGGCCACGCGCCAGGTAGGTCGCGCGCCGGGGAGCCACGACACGCGTGCGAGGGGAACACAGGGATGCACGCTGGAAAGGAGAAAGGGGAGGGAGAGGGAGATGGAGAGAAAGAGAGGGAGGGGAGCTCACCTTGGGATCCAAAAACCGGCGATAAACATCACCGGATCACCCTAGGGCAAAGAGGTGGGAGAGAGGTGGAAGAGAGGGAGAGGGAGTTGCTACGCGGGAAACAAAATGAAAGAAAGCGAGAGGGGGCGCGCATGGGGGGGGTTTGGGGGTGCCAGGGGCGCGTGGAGCGCGCCGGGCCGAGCTGGGCTGGGCTGGGCTGGGTCGGGTCGCGGGCTGAGATGGAAGCCCACAACACGCACGACTGCTAATCGGAATCCAAAGGCGAATAAAAAACCCAAAACGAGGCGAGACGGATGCGCGATAAAACACAACATCAGACAAAAAAAATATGCCTCAGCATGATGCAACACCCATGGCAACTTAAGTTTTTGTTTACACGTGATACGGACACCAGCCACTATACTGTTATGGAAGTTGGAGGAAAGGACGAAACGGGAAGACAAAAAAAAATATGCCTCAGCATGAGTATCGAAGAAGAAAAATTCTACCCCCAAATTCAGGGCGTTACAAACCTATCCCCCTTAAAAGAATCTCGCCCTCGAGATTCAAGGTTGGCTAGCAAAGAGTTCGGGATACTTAGCCATCAGATCATCTTCACGTTCCCAAGTTGCTTCTTCCTCGGAGTGGTGACCCCATCTGACTTTGCACATTTTGATAGTGAATTTGCCACAAGTTGAAATTTAATTTGAATTTGGAAAAGAAGAAGAGAAAATGGGAAAATAAAAAGAAAATGGAAAGGAATAAGGGAAAACGCTGCTTGGGCTCCTTTCCTCATTCTCGACCCACCTAAATACGTATCCGCGTGGCCCAGCTGTTGCCAGGTGTCGACAGGCAGGCCCTAGCGACCAGTCAGCCTCTCTCACGCTCACTTTCCATTGTGACAGAAGCGTGGTCCACCCAAGGATCGTGTCTTCCCCAACCATCCGCGGAACTCGCGGGACAGCTCGTGCTCGCCGCGCCGCTGGGTTGTTACTCCCGCTTCTACACTGCTGGCCCACAAACCACACCATCCCGCGCATCTACCAACACTCCTAAGTCATCGTGCGAGTCCCGCGTGGAACACGTCTCCCTCCTTCCAAGAATGCCGCGGACGCCCCACGACCTCGCAGTCACCTCGGCGGGTGGTTACAACCACCATTCCATCTTCCCCTCTCGCAGCGTGGACTCTCCAGTCCATAAGGCATGGGCGCGGACCCTCTTCTTTCCCCATGCCGAGTGTGCGTACAGAGCGAGACCACGCGAGAGAGAGGAGAGAACGGTGGCCGTCGCACGACACGCCCGGTTCAGGCCAGTTCACGCACCCACACCCAGCCGTGCATGCCCACACGCGCTCGCCGGTCCACGACCGCCCGTGCACCGCGTCGTGCCTATAAAGCAGCCCAAGGCCTCGGCCGTACCTCCCCGCGCGCTCTCAGTCCTGCCCGAGCCAAAGTTCACCAGACTTCGCCTCGAGCACGCCGCGCCACCGCCCACCAAGCCACCCGAGCCTCGGCCACCGTGGCCAGCTCACTCCAGCCACCCCCGGGCCACGCTAGTCACTCAGTTACCTTCGCTAGTAGCCCGCGAAGCTTTCCTAGTCCACGGAACCAGCAGATCCTCACCGGAGACCTAGGATCACCCGCAGCCGCGCGTAGACCGAGCAATCTGGTGAGCCATTCTCAAATTCCTCGCGCTCATGTCTTCCTTGACCCCTAGTGAAGCTCCCTGACCCGTTCAATTGGACTATCGCGTCGTGGTTAGGCCGGATTCCTCGCCGCCGACGAGCTCCCCCGCCTACGCGCGTGGACCGACCTACTCCGACCACCACTGTCGACGATCCGCACCTCGACGTGATCGCCAGAGACCCCCGGACCTTGCCCGACCCTTCACTGGAGCAACCTCACCGCTGGTAAGCCCCTCCGCCCTTTTCTTCCACCGCGGTCACTGTTCCATTAAGGGAAGGACTGTGGGTTCGATTTAGCAAAACCCTAGGGCTTTTCTGCAGAGTCATAGACTCAGATGAATAGTGAACCGAGGACATGTATGTAATACACTTAAAACCTTTCGCCAGGGACCCCAGTGCAAAACCTTGTTTTCCTTTATCCATTTTTGTTTATTCTTTTTAAATTCAGCAGAGAACTTAGGAAATTTGCATCTTGAGAAATATTCAACAAAGTTAGTCAAACCAATTTTACTAGATTCAAAATATTATGAACTATCACATAAAAATATTGAACTTTGTGCTTTCTGTTTAAAATTTTAGAGTTTGGAATTAATTAAGGAAACTGACCAAACCTTATTAAAATGAAGAAAATTAGTTATGCTTATGTGCTGAACTTAAGAAAATTTGTAGAAGTTTAAATCCTACTTAGACACTGTCTAAAAATAGTGAGCACCCCAGTATTGAAGATTTAGACAGGATTATCTATTAAAAGCCATAATCGCCCAAAACTTAGGAAAATGAGAAAGGTACTAGAAAATAGTGAACAGTGGATGCAAATATTTTTCCTAGTCCACTTAAGTAATAAAGGACCTAGGAAAAATAAAAGGAACCCTAGTCCAGAACAAATTCAAGGTGAAATGTTTTATTAGGCACTAATCAAACTAGAAAGGCCATTATAAAAATATAAGAACAATTTTAAAATTGGTAAGAAAAATTCAGTTGAATCCTAACTACTAGGACACCACTCCAAAAATGATAAATACCCCAGCCCATCATTTTTAGTGGGTTGAACAAATAAAACTTGATATTGAGCCATATTCCAATTAAATCATAAGCAAGCCAAAAATTGTGCAGCAATGGACAAATAAATTTTTACTAGATTATTGATGGAATAGACCACCAGAGAAAAATGCAAAACCTATTCAAAACTACAAAATAATACCCATTGCCACTACTTCATGAAAAAGGCCATTTAATTCAAGAAATTCCTACCACCTTTCCCTTATACAAAAAGTTACCAAATTTTACAATGATTGCTCTTGCGCAAAGAAGAAGATAGGAAAAATGGGAAATCTGTTGTTTGATATTTTTCAAGTATAGTGGTAGTAGAAAGCACCCCTCTAGCTAGAAAATTTAGAAAATCATAGTAAAATAACCATTAAGACTTAATAACTGAAAATTTGTACAAAGTCATCTTATAACATCTAAATGCCAGCAAAAATAAGTCTTAGAGAATAACCCACTGTTAAAAGAAAGTTGTAGTTCAAAACACCCCCTCTGCCCTAATAATTGATAATTTTTTACAGAGAGAACCCCTCACTTTTTAAGCCCCAAATTTTGAGACAAAGAATTATATACCAGTGAGATGCCACTGTAATTTTTGCAGAATGTTTAGAAATTTCTTAAGCTATCTTGTAGTTCAAACCCACCTTAACAGCATAAAAGAAATAGAAAAGAAAAGAGGGATTAGAAAGATTAATAAGTATTACCCCAACATGGCAGCTAAGAATATAGTTGAAAATATCCAGAAGATATAAAGAAGAAAATCAGTAGTGCACTAAAAATGGGTTAACCATTCAGTAATAAACTTGACCCTAAGTTGCTAAGTGTACCACAAAATCTCCAGTAGTAAGAATAAGCTCTACCTTATTAATTTGATCATTCCCCATCAAATCCTAATTAAATATCATGCCATGCATATATCTTACTCATTGAATTCATTAGATTGCAATCTCACTGACGGAGAGTACATGCTCATCCCTGAGCAAGGAGCTGTCCATGAGGAAGACCAGGAGCAAGCTCCCGAGACTACCATCGAGGATCTCCCCGCAGCCCCAGCATTTGAAGGCAAGCCTCGATTTTATGCATAACCGTTTATATATGCTACTTTACCACACTTAATGTTTGTAGGTTTGTAATGTGCACTTAAGTGTAGGAGTTTCTTCAAACCTCTAGTTGCATGAACTCAGGATTCCTTTTTGAGATGGATACTAGTATGCTAGGTCGAGTAGCCGCTTGCTAATTAGGATCTCGGTAGAAGTCGAGTGATTTTTCTAGCACTCGCACGAGGTAAGGAATTGATTGTATTCATCTTGATAACGGGATCTATGATGTCTATGGACTTGGATCCAGGGAGGATGCCTTGTCCATGAGACGGGAAAAGGAATTAAGGATTAATGTGTGGATACCTGAGTCAAGCATTTGAACGTACTAAACACATGTCGGGAAATATGGTAACCGGTAAACCTAGTACCTAAGAGAAGCCGGGCGCGGACTTTACCCCTCATGCGACCTGAGACTGGGTCTCCCATGCTAGCTATGGTCGGTACAAGTGCGGTCACTGCACGGTGGCAGTCGGGGTCACTGGAGCATTGTATGCCAAGGCGGTGAGGCCTGGCCGTGAACGGGGAATCGATGGGGACAGTTGACGTGTGTGGGGATGGAGTGCCCCTACATGTTGTGTGTTTAGGTTTACCTTGCAAGTTTAAAACTCGATTCGAATCGTCTGCTTCTCGCAGCTAATGAGACTGCTTGACCCCTTGTACTACATTGAGTAAGAAGTGAAATGAGGTTTTACATGAGATAACATGTTGATTGTATTAAATGCTTGTTACCATGTATGCTTAGAAAGAGAAAACATAGCTAAAATAATGATTCTAGAAGTTGAAAAGCTAAAAATTGATTTTAGAATCAGCTAGTGCTTTTGGCAAACCAAACCCCCTTAGCCAAACAGTTGCATGGTCTAGAGGTAGAGGAGTAGATTCCTTACATCGAGTAAGTCTAGCTAACTATTAGTATACTCAGCCTTGCTTGTGGCACAATTTTTGCAGGTACGCTTCAGGACATGGTTGATGGTGTGACTTGGCCTACCACCCTGCCACCGGGATGGACGGTCGAGTGGGATGCTGCTCCGGTAGGGGAGGACAAAAAGTAGTGGGCTAGGCCTTGCCCTATTCCTCGCTTTCAACGATATCGATTATCCGCTGCAACTTATTTTGTGAACTTATGTCAGCTACTTGAAAACTCCGATTTATGTAATAACTCCAATACTCTAAATTGAGGTTTTCCTGTTTATCTGTATATTCTTCTGTGACTCACCTTCGAGTGAGTTTGTGGTATTTGATACTGGTTAAGTGGCTTTATCAGACTAGATATGAGGGACTGACGGGTTATTCCGATTTAAGTGTGTTGTGGCCCCTGAGGCGTGATTTAGGCACTTAAGCTAGAATAATTCGGGCGGTTCTGCCACAGGGACGTCCTTAGCTGAATAATTAGATGAACCTGGGTGTAGTTGGCTTTGTCGAATGGCCGTCAGTGGGGGTCAGGGCATAGTGCTCGCTCTGTAAGGGTGGGTGCCAAGGTTCAATTGAATTGGTTTTGTTAGTCACCCACCTTAGGGAGGGGTACTATGATTGTATGACTGGCGAAACCTAATGAGCAGCTATGCACCATGGGAGTCCTTGTACAGGCTACGTACTGAGACCCTGCCAGGCCACCTTGGTAGTGATCAATGGGCAGTCATGATCTCCAGGCAGAATGGGAATCACAACTCGTGGGTAAAATATGCAACCTCTACAGATTGTTAGTGGTATATCAGCCGTGCTCATGGTTAAGAGCAGCCTTGGGATCCTCTTTGATTAGAAAACTTTGGATACTTTTATGATGATGGTTAAAGATGATTATAATTCTGATCTCTAGTATTTCCTCTAGGAGGGAGTACTCTTGGGTAATAACTGGGTTTATTACTAAAACTTGGCTATACTATTAGTAATAAATATTTGACCAACTAAAAGCAACTGCTTAACCTTAACTCCACATACAGCCGGTACACTTTAGCCAAACGGGACATTTGCTGAGTACGTTGATGTGTACTCACCCGTGCTTTAAAAACCACCCCACCCCAGATTGTCTCCACTGTATTCAGCGCTCAGGAGGAGATGCAGGCAGCATGGAGGACTTTGAGGAGTTCCAGGACTACGACGAGTTCTAGTTATGTTAGTAGAAAACCCCCAGTCAGCTGCCTGTGAAGGACTTATCTGCTACATTCACTTTTCCACACTTCGATAATATTAATGACTATGTTATGTTAATGACTCTGTGGATGTTTTGGACATCTTGATGTAATAAAGTACCTTTTTCGCTATTTATTTTGAGCAATGTGTGATTATGTCCAATTATGTAATCGTTGTGTACGTGAGTTTCTGATCCTGGCATGTACATGGTTCGCATTCCATTTGCCTTCCAAAACCGGGTGTGACATTATGCCGGATTGGCTTTGCTTGAGGATACACCTTCAGTTTGTGCTTGACCAGCTCTCTAGGGAGTCTTGACATGTCTGTAGGTTGCCATGTGATCATGTCCCGGTTGTCTTGTAGAAACTGGACGAGCGTGCCTTCCTATTTAGCAGTGAGGCTGGAACTGATGATCGTCGTCTTGCTCTTGTCGGAGAAACCAAGGATAGCTCTCTTGGTTTCTTCAGTCGGCCACATAGTGGTAGTGGCAAATGCTTCATTTGTGGGGATTGTGAGGTCATCCCCTCACGATGTGTCGTCAATCGGCGCCGGAAGTGCTTTGAGGGCCTAGCAGTGAGGGTAGTCTGGATAGCCTCCCGAAAGCATTCCGCAGCTCCCTAGAAGTTAGCTCGAACGGTGATGATGCCCTGAGGTCCAGGTATCTTGAGTATCATGTACAGGTAGTGTGGGATGACCATGAATTTGGCAAGTCCTGGTCTCCCGATGATGGCATTGTACCCGCACTCGAACCAAGCTACCTTGAAGTATAGGAACTCGGTGCGGTTGTTGTCTGGAGTGCCAAATTTGACCGGCATGAAGAGATGCCCTAGCGGGTACTCTCCTTTATTCGGTACGATTCCAAAGAATGGGGTATCTAACTGAATGAGGTCGACATTCGGGATTCCTAGGGCCTAGAATGTTCTGGGGAAGGTGACATTGACGCTGCTGCTACCATCCACCAGAACCTTCTTGACCCGGCTCTCTTGAATCATAGGGTTGACACATAGAGGGTACTTGCAGGGGTGATCGAAGTTGAGCCACTAGTTAGCTCGACAGAACGTGATGGCATGTTCTAACCACCGATATGGTTCCGGGGCTCTGTGGGTTCCCACCAGGACCTACCGATCCTTGAGCTTCTGCTGCCTTTTGCTCTCCTGGGACCCATGGTCCCCGAAGATGAAATTGAACTCCCTGTCAATGCGCGGGAGGCACCGCCACCTTCCCCACCCTGTTGTTGTGGTTGTTCCTGTTCGGCGGGTTACCCTCGTGGTGGGGGAGGGGAGGTAGCGGTTGGAACAGTCGGTCATGGCCGACTGAGTTCTTGAAGTCTCTATAGTTCCGCAGGGTGTGGTGCGTCTCCTTGTGGTACGGGCATTCGAAGTTGAGGATCTTGTAAAGTGTTCATACATTGCCTCGTGGCGTGCCACGTGGCCGAGTCGTTGGGGGCCCAGTGGCGTGCACTTCTTCTCTAGGCATATTGTATCAACGCTTGTCCTGCTACTAGTTCCCGTCCTTCTTTAGTGCTGGCGGCGCAGGCTTCACGTGGCCGATGAGGTCTTGGTCCCGTTCGTCGGCGGTGGTGTAGATGTCAGCCTCTCGAAACAGCTGTTCCGAGGTGGCAGGAGCTTTCTGGAGGATGGCCTGGACGAAGGCCGAGTCGTTAGACCCGTGATAGAAGTCCTCGATCACGACAGCCACCACAATGTTGGGGATGCGGTTCCTCATGGTTTGGAAATGCCTAAGGAATAAGCGGAGGGTCTTGTCGCTCTGCCACTTGATGGACTTTACGTCCCAAGGCTGTGCCGTTTTGTCGGAAAGTGATTGAAAGTTTGCGACAAATTGGTGGCTGAAGTCATCCCAGTCGTCGATACAGTGGCGAGGAAGATGTCGGAGCCATTGCAGCACATCTTGCCCGAGGACGATGGGCAAGTACACTGTCATGACGTCCTCTGTCACCCTAGTAGCTCGGACGGCGGTCGTGTAGACGAGCAACTAGCCGCTTGGATCTTGCTTGGGCTCATACTTCTCAATGTTGGAGACCTTGAAGTTGGGTGGCCATTGAATTGCCCGTAGCCGGGTGGAAAGGGTCTAGACCCCACACGTCCCCGGTCCTCCTGGCGATATTCTTGGGCGTGGTCACAATGACGGTGCCTGGGAGGCGAGTGACACCATGCATCATGTCACCTCTCCCAAGCTGATCGGCGTGGATCCGTTCTGTTCGTGGAGGCTATTACCGACTCAGTTCTTGTGGCATGGTTCCGCATCAGTGCACCATGATCTTGGTCATACTCCTCCCATCGCCTCATCTCCTATTCGTGCCGACGATCGCATGAAGCGTTGATGTTGCTCCGCGCGTCTCGCTGACTGTTCATGGCATGGCACAGGTCGTTTGGCAGATGGGTGAGGGGAAGAAGAGGGTTCGACACCTGGGTGAGGATCGATCGGTAGCCTTTCGCGTCCTAGGTGTGTGGCGAGCCGTTGGCGATCTGAGCTAGGACTCCACCGACTTCATTCGACGTGTTCAACACTCGAGGGAAATCAGGCAACAGGTTTCGAGGGAGAAGCAGGTTCTCGCATCGAAGTCTGGCTTCCTACTCAGCTTGTTTCCGCTCGTGCTCCTGGGCGTGGCTGTCACACTCGGTTTTAGAAGGCAAACCGAATGCGAACCATGTACGTGCCCGGATCAGCAATTCACGAACACAGTAGTTACATAACCGGACATCATCACAAAGTGCTCGAATAATAACATAAAAGATAGTAATAGTCGATTACATCATGATGTCCAAGACATCCACATAGTCATTAACAATTATCAAAGTGCGGAAATGAAACGTAGATAAACACGGCCTACACAGGTAGCTGACTGGGGGTTTGCCGCTAACCCATGCCTAAAACTCATCGTACTCTTGGAACTCCTGGAAGTCCTCCTCCACGACCTCATCTTCTCCTGAGCAGTGGCCTCCCGTTAGGTTTCCTAAATGTACCGCACTCCTCTTCAAGGGGCAACCCACCCTTGGCAGAGCGAGCCGCATACACCGAGCCCCATTGATGGCACCACGGCGAAGCAAACTACACCCAGTTCCTCTAATTATTCAGCTAAGGGTGTCCCATTCCACCCTCATGGTTGCACTGTTTTCCTGGGTGGTCATCCAACGAACCAGTCCTTACGGAGAGGCACTCGAGAAACCGCTCGAGTCCCCTTAAATGTCACAGTATCATCATCATAATCAAAAGGGAAAACAACGTATCATAAATAATCTCACCATGTTCATTGATTAATGTGAAGCACTAGCATAGAGCTAAAACAAAATAACCCAACCCAAATAAGTAAACAAGGTCAAGATAAACAAAAGCTAGTCAATCCTTAGGTATAAATTGTGTAAATGCGGGGAGTGAATTATAAAATAAGTAGGACATAGATGGGTCAAGGGACACTTGCCTTCACCAACCAGCTGCTGCTCAGGGTCTTCACCTGCAACTCCTTCGGACTCCGCCAACTGATCATTATCTATATGAGTTCAAACATACATTCCACAAATTCAATATAAAAGGAACAATACACCAGACAGTAAAATACAATAAGTAAGCAGACGCTCGGCGCAGGGCTCGCACCTACGACTAAGCACGAAAGAGAAAGCAACGGTCGAGGTTACGGTCGAAGAGCGATCACATTAGGCGGTCATAGATTAAAGTACTCGTCTAAACATAATCATATTAATTTGACAATCACGTTATGCATAGAATAAAGTTACGCTACATGTTTAATTATTATAAACAATTCAAAGTAAATTTAAAAGGATTGTCGTGCGGTGAAACGCACGACGGCACACGTGAACTAAACCGAAAATAAAATGAGTCGTCGCGTGGCAAAGTGCGTGACACAACACTTAGACTAAACTGAAATAAAACAAATCATCGCGCGACGAAGTGCGCAACAAAACACTTGAATTAATTATGAAAATAACATCAAGCGTCGCGTGACGAAGCGCACGACAGCATACGTCACTTAAACTGTATTTAAAACGAAACGTCGCGAGACTAGATGCGCGACGCCACACATTAAATAATATGAATTTAAGATGAACCATCGCGGGACGAAGCACGCGACGCAACACACTAATAAATCCGAAATTAAAATAAATCATCACGCGATGAAGCGTGCGACGCAGCACGTTAATGAATCTGAATTTAAAATAAATCATCGCGCGACAAAGCGCGTGACGCAACAGGTTAATTAAACTAAATTTAAAACTAATTAAATTGAAATTTAAACGTCGCGCATGATGGGGCTGCATGTGCGGGAGCAGGGCGGGTGAGCCGCGGGGCCGCGCTGGGGGCGGGCAAAGGGTCGCGTCGTCTGGGGCAGGGGGCCACGCGCCGGGGGGCCAGGAGCCGCGCGTGCCGGGGGCCCAAGGGCTGCGCCGCCAGGGGGCTGGGAGCCGCGTGCGCAGCGGGGTCAGGGCCACGTAGGGAAACGTGCGTGGGGGTGGGGGGCCAGGGACGCACGGAGGGATGGGGAAAGGGGAGGGAGAGGGAGAGAGAGAGAGAGAAAGAGGAGAGGGGAGCTCACCTTGGGATCCAAAAACCGGAGATAACCGTCCACCGGATCACCTAGGGCAAGGAGGTGGGAGAGAGAGGTGGAAGAAAGGGAGAGGGAGTTGCGGCGCAGGAAAACAAAATGAGAGAGAGAGGGAGAGGGGCGAGCATGGGGGGTGGGTCGCTAGGGGCGCGTGGCCAGGGCCGGGCCGGGCTGGGTTTTGTCGGGCTGGACTGGGTCGTGGGCTGGGATGGAAGCCCACGACACACACGATCACTGATCGGAATCCAATTGCAAATCGAAATCCGAAACGAGGAGAGACGGACATGCGATTAAACACGACATGAGACAAAAGAAATATGCTTCGGCATGATGCAACACCCATGTCAACTTAGATTTTTTGTTTACACGCGAGGCAGACACCAGTCATTATACTGCTTTGAAAATGGGAAGAAGGAGCGAAACGGGAAGAGAAAAGAGAGTAACGCCTGAATTTGGTGAGTATCGAAGAAGAAAAATTCTACCCCCCAAATTCAGGGCGTTACAGTGGCGACAATTGCGGCATCAGTAATTGCGACGCTCACGGAGCACTCTGTAGTCAGGGGTTTCCCCTACTTCAGATGCTTCGTCCCGGGAGACGGGTTGAGTAGGATATCGTTCCCCGGCCTCATGCTGACACTAGATGTTACAGCTCTTGTTCCAACGTCGACATGCCTCGTGCTGCGGGGGCTCCTCTCCTAGTACAGTGGGCTCGTCATCTGAGACAGGCGTGTCCTCTATCCTTCCCTGGATGAAGAGGATGTCCGGGAAGAAAGAGCTTGGTGTGGTGCCACTACAGGAAACACATAAATTTTCATGGGCCGGAATATTTTCGTCAGCCGACCCACGAAAATACGGCAGTTATTTTCGTCGGCCTCCTGACCGACGAAAATAGTGGTTATTTTCGTGGGCCGCAATATTTTCGTCGGCCGGCCCACGAAAATAACCACTATTTTCGTCGGCCTCAGTCAGGCCCATGAAAATAAAGCGACCCTAAATCCCCCGGTCGCTCGATTTGAATCCAATTTTGCCGTTCCCCCGCCGCGCCGCCCCTCGCCGCACGTGCGCCCGCCCCTCGCCGCGCCGCCACCCACACGCGCCGCTCCTCACCGCGCCGCCGTCCGAGGCGCCCCTCCCGCCCCTCGCCGTGTCGCTGAGGCCGCTGACGTTGACACGCTTCCAACCTCCCGCGTCCGTCGAATTCGAACCCGCCCAGGCTCCGGACACGCGCCGTCGACGTCCTCCCGCGTCCGCTCTGGTATGGTCGCCACCGTCAGGATCCTTCTACCCAGTTAGAACTAGTTTGGAATTTTGGAAACGCATATCGTGATACTGAATTTTGGAAATAATGCTATTGTTTATGAGCTCATGGAGCACTTCGGTAGGTAGAACCATAGTATATGTCTACTGATTGTTATAAAATTTTGACTAAATAAGGTTTGTTCTAGTTAGAACTAGTTTGGAGATTTCCAGAGAGATTGAATGGAAAATCAAGATAATTTTTCTCTTGATCTTCGGGAATTCTGAAGGGGATTTAAATTTCTACATTAGTCCTTAATGCAATCTAGGTACCTGTTGTTGATTCATGGCCAGCAATTATGTCAAAACTACATATGCCTAAAATATTACTAGCCATGTGAATTTTGTTCTCTGAATGTTATAAAATATTTCTAGAGAGATTAATGACCATTAATTGTTATCTTGTCATCTTCTGATTAAGATTTGAGTTAACTTGTCGAGTTTAACTGTTGATTGCTTTAATTCAAATTCATATTTGTCTTCGAGTTATTTTTTAATGTTTAGAGTTTAGTTTTAATCGTTAACCGTAGCGAACCATATGCGTCACTCGTTGGAGAACGGCGAATGTCACATTGGCTTGTGAGGTTGACCATTCCGGAATTGTCCACGTATTTTGGACAGCCTAAGAGTGTAGGCCGATGCTTGTGATTTATGACATGTGCCTTACGATTGACGCGGAATTTCGGTTGTGTAACCGAGTTGTTCTCCAACACACCATGTTCAGGCGTGTGCTTGGAGAGCAGCGGGGTTATGCTGCCGAAATTTCGCGGCAATCGTAGGCTACACATCACAAATCACAAGCATCGGCCTACACTCTTGGGTGGGTTTAGGGCCTTTACCTAATAGGGAGTTCACCTATGCCACGGACGATCGTTGATGTTCTTTGTCTTTTGTTTAGCCTTTGAAATATACGGTGAACGGAGGGTGATGTATGACGGGTGGAGAAAGGATGGGGCACATTCGAATGAATGGATGGTTGTAACAAAGGCTTTTCTTGAGCACGCTTCAAAGATGCAACTGATCATCTAGTGAAGTGTCCTTGCAATCGCTGCGAGAACAAGTGGCCTCAGAAGAAGGAAGAAATGGAGAAACACCTTTGCAAAAGTGGGTTTATGCCGAACTACCTTGTATGGTACCGGCATGGAGAGTCTATTGGACACGTTGACGCGGAGGTGGAACTTGATGACGATCATGATATGATGGACGACATGTTGCATGATCTTGGTAGGGAGGTTGAAATGAACGCTGAGGAGCCGGGGCAGCTTCCACGCGATGCTCAAGAATTCTTCCGGCTACTCGCTGTGGGAGAAGAGAGACTGCACGAGCACACTCAGATGTCAGTTCTTGGGACTCTCACAAGACTAATGGCGATAAAGTCGAAGCACAACATTTCAAATAGTGCTTACAACGACATCGTCCAACTGATGGGCGAGGTTCTCCCGGAGAATCATAAGTTGCCAAAGAATATGTACTTCGCAAAGAAGATGTTGGCTGGTCTTGGGATGACATATGAGAAGATGGACGTGTGTCCCAACAGTTGCATACTATTCTTTGAGGAGGATGACAAGCTGGACCATTGTAAGCATTGCGAAGCTTCTAGATATGTCGAGGTGACAAATGATGAGGGTGAATTGGTAGTTATGAAGGTCATAGCTAAGCAACTTCGTCGGTTGCCCATCATTCCTCGGCTTTCAAGGTTGTTCCTCAACAAGGAAATAGCTCTGCATATGACATGGCCAAAGAATGGTGTACGTCTCATCACTGATCCAGACATAATGCTCCATCCATCGGATGGTGATGCGTGGGAGGCATTTGACGAGTTTGATCCCGATTTTGCAAACGACCCTAGGACTGTACGGCTTGGTCTATCGACGGACGGATTCACACCTTTCAATAGTAGTGCAAGCCCTTACTTGTGTTGGCCTATCTTCATTGTGCCATATAATCTTCCTCCTGAGTTGGTCAATAAAGAAGAGTTCATGTTCCTTGCACTAGTCATCCCAGGCCCCGAGCATCCAGGGCCAAAGCTGAATATGTTTGTTCGCCCTTTAATTGAAGAGCTGAAACAATTGTGGAGAGGTGTGAAGGCTTATGACAGCCATACTGAAAAGGAGTTTACCATGCGCGCTGCTTATTTGTGGTCAGTGCATGATCTGCTGGCGTGTGGAGATTGGTCTGGATGGTGTGTTCATGGTTGGTTGTGCTATCCCATATGTATGAATGATACGGATGCATTCAGATTGAAGCATGGTGGGAAAGTGTCATTCTTTGATGCTCATTGACGTTGGACTCCATTCAAGCATGATTTCAGGAGTTCGCTTACTACATTCAGAAGTGGAGCCAAAATCAGAAATGGTCCACCAAAGAGGCAAACTGCACCGCAGATAATGGGCATGGCATGCTCGTCTGAAGCCAGGAGAAAATAATAGGTTCCAAGGCTATGGGGAGGACCACAACTGGACCCATATTTCATCAATATGGGAGCTTCCGTATGCAAAAGCCTTGATCATGTTGCACAACATAGACTTGATGCACCAAGAGCGTAACGTTGTTGAAAGCATCATAAGCACATGTTTCGATGTGACTAATAAAACGAAAGATAATATGAAGGCAAGAAAAGACATGGCTGAAATTTGTAAGAGGCCGATGCTCGAGTTGAAAGTAAGCGATAAAGGGCATGAGAGTAGGCCGTGTGCTGATTACTGCCTCAAGCCGGATGAAAGGAAAGAAATATTTAAGTGGTTGAAGAATCTAAAATTTCCAGATCGATATGCGGCAAATCTGAACCAGGCAGTCAATTTGAAGACCGGTAATTGATCGGTTTGAAAAAGCCATGACTACCATATATTATGGAGAGGCTGATGCCCGTGATGTTTTGAGGCTATTTTAAGGATAAGCTTTGGAGCATATTTGCCAGAGCAAAGTTACTTCTATAGGGAAGTATGCGCAAAGACGGTATCGAAGAGGTTGATGCAGAAATTTGAGTAAGAAATTCCAATTCTTATTTGTAAATTTGAAAAGGTTTTCCCGCCAGGATTCTTCAATGTGATGCAACATCTAATTGTGCATTTGGCTTGGGAAGCTTTTGTTAGGCGGACCAGTGTAATTCAGGTGGATATCCTATAGAAAGGGCATTGAAAAAGCTCAGGGCGTCTGTTCGCAACAAGGCTAGAGTCGAAGGGTGTATTGCGGAGGCTTTTGCCCTTAAGGAGATATCTCAATTCTC